>NC_047562.1:599372-1209372 GCF_902806645.1 Magallana gigas | reverse complement strand
GTCAAAGGGAGATTACATTTAGAAAGTGAAAGTAGAACTTATATACATGTGTATGTATGCTGGCAGGAATCCCATGCTGGCATCTTATTATATTGTGCTACTGCTACTACATGTATTATGCTTACCTAAATTGGTCAACATCAAAATGATAATCCAATTAAAACACAATAATGAATTCCTTTAGCTGATCTTAACTACCGTAATCCTTTTCTGCATACGGAAAACACAGACATGTATGTATGGGTGTTGCTAAAACGCGGAACGGAAAACGGAACGGAATGGAAAATATCATCACTTTTATCCCTTAAAAAGGGTATAGACTGGCCAGAAACGATTTACTTTGTATCTTTTATTTATATCTAATGAATGATTATCAACATGTTGCTATCTTATTAATATTCATATGAATGTCTATCAATTATAGCATTGTATTCATTCGGCTTTAGTTGAGTACGAAACGGAAAAATCAAATGTATACGAATGTGAAACATTAACATGATTAAACGAGCAAATTAGCTATAACTTTTTACTTATTTCTCTTATATGGTATTGCTGGCATATTAGCGTAACGTACGCAGTTAGTGAAAGCGTTTTATGCGTGTTTTGAGTATTTTTATATTATTTTCAAATATGATGTACATGTATATACTTACATCAAAATTGAATTTTCAGTGTTCTAGACGATCTTTTATCATACAGACGATACAGTATCATTGAGATGGAAGAAAAAAACTGTAGGACTGACGACATTAAAAAATTAAAATACAGTAAACATTAAAATACCCGGTAATTTGTGAAACTAGTAATTTGTGAAACTAGTATTTTTAGCAATGCAATTTTGTTTACGTTTGCATTACAAAGCATGCAGTTGTTTATTCCAGCAGCTATATACATATGATCCGAATAGAGAGCTCTAGACGTTGCCTGGTTTGATTTTCTGATTATATATTGGGACTATAGTCTGTCGATCCCAAAATATTCATGCAGCACATTTGGACGATTTATAATGGAAAATGTTGACATCTTTTCTCCATTTGGAAGTCACTCAGAAGACCTTGCACAATTTTTCAACACCATCATCCGGGTCTGTTAAAATGCAAAACCCCGGAGACTTCTTTATTTTTAGCCGTGTATTTATACCAGCTGATAAGCTAGAGAGGACGTTTTAAAGAAAGAATAATGAGAATGTTTAATGCTTCTAAAAGAGAATCGCTTGAACCCTGAGGTATATATAAATATACAGCAAAAAGTGAATCGAGGATATTTTGGGACAGAATGTAGTGGTCAATGCATGTACTGTTAATTTTGAGGAAATACATATTCTTGAATAAATAATCTAATATTGCTAATCTTTCAAAAAAATTTAAAAAGGTACATAAAGTATATCGTTTTAGCATACTTAACAAATCTATGAGGTAAATAACAGTAGATAAGATTTTCCGTTTTCCTTCCGTTCCGTTTTCCGTTCCGCGTTTTAGCAACACCCATGTATGTATACACGTGAACCCATCTAATCGAAGAGCTGGGTAAAACTAGTACCCGCTAATGAGACATGCAACACTGTGTTGTGTACATAACTTCAGACAAAGATCAGTCATTTGTAACATGCATTTATTTTTATGACCTATTCTTCAAATCCACTTGCACTATTTTATTAGGTAAATAACAGCTTTAAGGTGGTGCAGGACACCTGCATATTGTGATGTACATGTATACTTCCTATTGAGATAAACAATAAAGTATGTTGACTATTGATTAAATATTTACCCCCCAAATAATGTTACCTAACATTGAAGCGCAATGGGTTAGAGCGTTTACATGTCTGTAAGAGCATTGGGGTCCAAGGTGTATTTTTGGTAATTTACGAATTTTCATGGGGAGGGGGGGTCTGGACCCCTCACTCCCACCCCTTCTCTAAATCTGTGCACACGATGATGTTCATGTAGGCACACAGAAGCAAATCTAAAACCGGCAACCGCCACGGGGAGGGGGCATAATTTAATTTTTAATTTTGTTTGTAATAATTATATAGACCATTATACTTCCTATGACATAAAATGTTAAGATTATTGATTAACTGAAAATTCACTGCAAACAGTTCTACCCCAAATTGCACATAAAGTGCTGCTCATGTCACGATGTGTATTATCATATGGGCAGGGATCTCATCCTTCAGTTATGAAAATTATAATTTTTAAATGTATTACCGGAGTTTGCATGTAGCCTTCATTTTTAATTAAACTGGTATAAAACAGTGTTATTTAGGGGCAAACACATGGTGCGGGTATTACTGTCTAATGACAGCATCTAGTTATTCTTGTTTAAGATAAATAGAACAGACATAAAGTACAGCCCAGTGAAAGGAATAAGTTCATCGCAAGAAGAAGAATTTCAATGCTACCACTGTCCAGAACTACTAAGCCTGCTGTAACCATGATGTGATCATATGAGTGCTTCACCGGTCTGGACAATGCTCGAAAATCCCCCAAAAAGGCCTATTTCCATAAACTACGACTCAGGTTACATCAACAACAGCCAAGGAAAATCCTTATTGATTGGATACATCTCTACGACCTGACTAAACCTCTGCAGAACAAGACTTTTTAACTGTAAAGTATTCTCATTTCAAAAAACCTATAAACTATAAAAGTACTTTTTTTATATGATCATATACCAGTATATTACAATGTCTGTCTGTAAACTAGAATCTTAGAAAATCACATGGTTTTGACTTATTAAATGATTGATTAGACCTTGCAGATATTAACTTTCATTTTCTTAAATAATTTGTTTATTTGCAAATATTGTATGAAATATTAGACTTCATGTAACATATATTCTCACGCCTCCAAGTTGATAAGTGTTAACTACTTTTTTCCCATTTTCTTTGTTAAAACATTTATTGATAACTTAGTTTTTATTTGCAGCAATATATGAATTCAAAATTAAGAAACCAATCTTAAATGTAAAAACACTGCATTAGGAGATGAATGCGTGGGTCATAGAAATGATAAAATACACCAAACAATATTCAATTATGTCGTATATGAAAATATCTAAAGACAACATATACCCCATGTATTACAATTTTTATATAACTTTATATAACAAAATTACTTGCATGGAAAGTTGTTTCCATGTGGGTTTTATTTCAATCTGTGTTATGTAACTAATATTGGAATTAGCTTTTATATCATAAGTAAAATGTTGGTATTGATGAGAATTGTAAGGTGAATGATATGTGTGATACTTTGTATTTTATACATTCATGCTACAAAAAGCAAGTACATATACATGTAGTAATACTTGACATATATTAACAATGTATATTTTACTTCATGTCTTGGATTTAAAAATATTAATGTAGGTAAAGTAGTGAAATGTAGGAAATAAAAAAAACATGTGTAAAGAAGAATATTCATCAGGAATGAAGTGTGTTGCAATCAGCATAATTAATTAAATGTGTACATCATATTTTTGCACATGATTTGACAGACTGCTCCATTGTTAGCTTTTTATTGGCCAACACGCTTTTCATATCTCCCTCTGGTTCATCTATTAAATACTGACAGGCTTATGATATTAAAATCTGATCAGTTGGTACATCATGGGTGGAAATGAGAAGTTCACTTTGGACTTAATGGATTATCAAATAAATGATATCAAATCCTGTTATATTGTAAAACATTAGATTATATTACTAACAAAGAAAAGGTTTATCCCAACTTGTAAGTGGGTCACTTTGACCTCATTTTGGAATTTATTGACATACATATTCAAATCAAATCTGGGTCATACCTCTATAGTCAAATAATATCTTGTAGTGTATTTTTTTTTTTTACTAAAGATGGATACTTTAGAATTTTCAAAAATATTTTATGGTGTACATATTCATTGTAGTTCAAAACAAATTGAGACAAGTGTATCATGTTCATGTAACAGTGAAGTTGTTTTTGTTTATTCATGTACATGCAGTTATTTTGTAAATTGCATTCATATTTTTAAAAAATTAAGATCTTTGTTGCATTTTTAAAGGGAGATTTGAAAGGCATTTAATCTATATGAAAAAAATACAAATGTAAAGATTTCTATGGGAGTTTTTATGGAACTGTTTGAAATTGTTTTGTTTTTATATAAAGTAGAAACCTTGCTCAGCTTTTGTGAAAGCAAAAATATAAAAAAGTTTCAGTAAGTTTCAGTCGCGGAAACCCTTTGTAAACAATATGTATCCCAATTGTATATGGAGGTTGAAAGTATGCAGAAACTTCAAGTTTCAGTAAGTTTCCGTCGCGGAAACCATTTGTAAACAACATGTATCCCAAACGTATATGGAGATTGAAACTATGCAGAAACTTCAAATTTCAGTAAGTTTCCGTTGCGGAAACCATTTGGATTCATGGACAGCCTCAGTTTCAGCACTGCGGAAACTTAATGAAACTTGAAGTTTCCGTGCTGAAACCTGTCGGAAACTTAAAGTAACCTTAAGTTTCCGCAGAGTTTCCAAAGGGTTTCCGCAGCGCTGAAACCAGATATTTCATCCAGTGTTATTGTTAACACGAGTTTTGATCTGAAAGTCACTAATAGTTTAGGAAATGACCTGGTTTGAGTGAATTTTACATAAAACAGTAATGTTATTATAACTTATTGTAAAACCACTGGAAACTTACTTTACAGTGAGCCTCTGTCCATTAATGGTAAATAGGACGGTAGAGTTAAGTTATGGCCAATATATTTTTTCTTTCTATTACTTTGGAGCACGTCTTAACTGACATGGTACAAATGTACTTGACATTTTTGTGGTATTAAATTTTTATTTAAGAACTATAAATGATATTAATCAAATTTTACCCCAATAATTCACCTTTTTTTAAGTGTTTCATGTACATTAATTTGTTGTGTTTATTTTTAGAAAAATCGACATAAAATATGTTCTTTGTGTATAATTTTTTATTTATATGCACGCAGTATATGATGTCAAAACTGACGCTTTTTTTATAAGATAAATTGGACGGTAGAGTTTATATAAAAGATCGATCTTCATTTAAAGCGGAAAAAATATCGAAACTGTAGAAAAAGAGGGGGGGGGGTGCATTTTAAAAAATCTTCTTCACAAGAACTACTGAGTCAAATTCAATGTAATTCAGCATATCAACTAATCCATATAGAAAGGAAGATTTAAATTGCAAAACTTATGAACTAAGTCTGTTTCAAATCCTAGTTATGACGAAATTTATAATAAAGAAAAGACGTGTTTCAATCCGTTTATAGCTTCCGGTTCAGTATCGGGACAAAACAAAAGATTGGCAGTTATCAATCTACCAATATCCTTAAAATTTCCAGGATATTTTATGGAACAATATATTTGTATTTGCTGTAAATATTGCCACAAAACAATGCGATTTTTGGAATCGACGATTGTCGATCTACCCCGGCTTTTATTTTGCTTCGGCCCGGCTTTGCTAACCCGTTTTACCAAGACTCGTATTCCATACTTCTAAAACGAGGTTTCAAGCAGCCATGACACATGATAAACGAGCCGATCTAACAATGATGAATTTGTTTGTTGTGTTTGTTGTGCAACAGTTTGCGTTCGAAGGGAATCTTTGAAACATGCAAAATACATTGATGCCGATTTAATGAAGTAAATTGAGACTAAATATTGCAATGCGTTGACAGTTTTCACATATAACGGTGGTTTTAGCTTGTTTTGAATTTCATTTTTATTTATGATTAGTAACCTGGGAACTATCGCTTGTATTTTGTGATTTTACGTATCAAATCAAACAGAGACTTCGGTAAATCGGACAGTTAACTGTTTTCCTGCTCAAATAAAGTAAAAATTGATGTATTAAAAGTACTAAAATACAATTCATTCCATCGGTGATTCTGTATGACTTTTGCGCAAGTGTAGATTAATGCAATGTGTTTTGTTGAGATGCTCAGCATTTTCTCGAGTTTATTCAGTTTGAATAGAGTTTAATATCGCTGACGGAAAATGTAGGTATATACATATATATGATTCATTTTGAAAAAAAATTGTGCTCTTTAGTTGTTTAGTGCATGTTTCTTATGTTTAATTGTTTACAATTTCTATTTACTAACCATATTTGAGTGCTGCAATTTATTAGCAATATAAAGAGATTTGTTCACGACTCTATGTTTGCACTCAGATCTGAGGCCATTCTTTTTCTTCCATTTTTAATGCTGAATAGGAAATACCAAGTTAAAAATCTTAAGCTGAATGTAACAAACTCATGTGAACAAAATATGACTCAAGCCTAGCTGAATTGTGAGCTCTGTATCTTGCTTTTAAATATATGATTGACGCTGACAGTTTGGTTGATCATTAGAAATTCCTAATGAATTAGAGTATGATAAATACTTGTACAAAAAAATAAAGTGTGTTATGCTTTATATAACTTCTCTTTGGGGCCCCTCTTTTTACAATGAATAATGTGAAATCTACATCAATTTTGATAGTTTTTCATATAATAAAGTATCAGTTAAAATACAGTATAAATTTCAGTATAATAAAGTAGCAAAGAACGGTATAGTATAATATTTTTCTATACGGTCCAAATGTTATTCTGTTGATTTCAAACAATGTCAGTCAGTGTTTTTGAATATCTCTACCTTTTGAAGTCAATTATGTAAATGTTCACATTTTGAAAATAAAACCCAAGTCACCGTGCATAAAACATTCATCCATACTACTTCCAAGACATATAACTTTTGAAAGCATAAATTTGTGCTTATGAATGTCCTACTTGGCGTGCTATGAAGGCAACACAAACTTTGAATTTAAGAAGGAATTTAGCATAGAATTTTTACGCCTCTTTGACAAAAACATGTTTGTTTTGTTTTGATTGGTGTGAGCGAGTGTGAAAGTGGTTAAAATATACAATGTATCTTATATGTTCATTTTTTAATAAATTTCATCAGGTCAAAATATCTTAACTGTTTTGTAGAAAACGCTTGGCTCACCCACGTTGCAATAGTATTATCACATTTTATAAAAGTGTCATTGTTGAGAAGAAGGAGAGACGTTTTATCATGTAGTTTTATGATGAAATTTAACCCCTTCATGGTCCCCAGTTTAATTTAGGGGTCACAAATTTGATAATTTACAATTTTTACCTTACACAAAAGCATGAATAGAAATATTTTTATGTATTGTGATGAAGTTGTTGAGGAAATTTTTTACAGGTTTTATTCAAAAAAGATTCTGAATATTGTTTCTGCTATGTAGTCTTCCCTTTTCATTGAGATAATTTGTACCACTTTATGTTAAATTTGGCCTTGTAGCAGTAAAGAAAAGGTTAAAATATTTGGAGTTTTTTTTTTCAGACGAACGGCAGGATTAGCGATATGTTATCAGAGAAGCCTAGTCTTAAAAGGGTTTATTTGCAATGGACAAATTTCTGACTTGCTACTACCAAACCTTTTGCCATTGATCCTGTTTTATCATGTTGATTGTTTTTAATTGATATTGACTCCTCCTCCTCCTCCTCCTCCTCCTCCTCCTCCTCCTCCTCCTCCTCCTCCTCAACTTCAAATTAAGCAGAAACGATAAAAAAGCAAAAGACAGATATGTATTTTCAATATTATTTCTGAGATTGATTCAGTGTTTAGATAAAATCTAGTCTCCTCAAGCTTCAATGTAGATGGATAGGGTTCAATTCTAGATTTATATTATTTCACAAAGACAAAATCACAGATAAACACGTTCTGCCTCTGTCATAAGCGCTTCGAGCTTACCGCAATCAGAAGTATACGGAAACACAGCGCTTCGATTAACTAGAATGTAGAATGCGTGGACCCCAAAATCATTACTTTTAAAGAAGTAGAAAAATTGTTTATGTTTTCCGGGTGTGTGGGTGGGGGGAGGGGAAGTTCTGAGCAATATCTAATATTTATGCAAATGTGAAAAATGAGATTTTTCCAGGGAGGATGCAAGGGAGGGGGGGGTGGGGGTGGGGGTAAAGTTTCTTCGTAAATCCGCGGACGGGTAATGCTGGTAATCGAATGCTAATAGCTGTTTTGTTATGGGTGATCAAGTTTATTGATGTTTACCTCTGTGTTTAACTTTTCGTTTCTAAATAATTATCAAACCTAATGCTAACAACATAAATATAAAAAAAATTTGTCAGTTTCTTTTTTATTAAATAAGGCTCAATTTCTTCTTCACTTATAAAATTACATATAAAGTTGACATTTTCATTTAAGGAAAATGTTATTAATAAGTTTAATAATTTTTTATTCTTTATTATAATTTACAATACATTATTTAATACAATTTCACATCTTTTCAGCTCTAGCGGGAGTACGAACAATGGTGTCAGTACTTAGCTAAGTTTTTCAGTAACATCAATAAAAAGTGTCAGTACTTCTATGAGTTTATCAGTACTGTCTAAGTTTGTCAGTACTTTTTCAAGTTCCTCAGTACTGTCAGTAAAACGTTATAACTTTTCTAAGTTTATCAGTAACGTCAATAAAACGTGTCAGTACTTCTCTGAGTTTATCAGTACTGTCTAAGTTTGTCAGTACTTTTTCAAGTTCCTCAGTACTGTCAGTATAAACGTCAGAACGTTTCTAATTTCATCAGTAATGTTATTACATTTTGAGTAAATGTATCAGTTTATCAGTAAAAAATGGGAATGTCAGTACTTTTATGACTTAATAGTGTAATATGCTATGTTGCACTAATACCTTGTTCAATTAATACTCCATCATCACGTTTATCCGTTTGAATTAGTGGTGAATGTTCTAAGGCTGTTTCTGTATGTTGTTCTTCGTCATCACGTCTTTTCCGGCGTGGAATACCTAAATGTTGAAGAAAGCATAACAATTGCAATTACTAAATGTGTTTTTGATTTCTGTAATCTGTGCTTTTATTTCATTGTTTACAATTTTTAAACGGTATCCCTAAGTGATAAGTATGTTTTATTTTATTTAATTTAACCAATGCTAGGAGAAATTGTTCCGAAGGTTGCGGGTTAAATAGCTGACAAAAAAAAAACAAAAAAAAAAAACAAAAAACACACGCAATAATTAATTTGATTTATAAATAGAAAGAAAATGTTTTTTGAAAAAAGACAGTCTTTATTTTGGGAAATGTCTTCCTCACTATTAAACATGTTTTGTATTAATAAGGTAATGTTTTACCTCCCAAGACAACGACTTACGTAGTTCACGCGCTATTATGTCTTACGATTTAATTAAGGCATGAACGATGTATATAACAAAGAACTAAATAGACCCCAAAAAATGATTTATAACAAATTTATTTTTTAAAAGTGATGACTTCCGTAATCACAAAAAAGAAATGATTGCTTTGTTAAATGATAAATCGCTGATTTTTTTCCATAAAACATTATTTTTGTTGACCTGAGTGATTGTTCCGATGATTCTTTGAACATTAATCATTGAAATTCCATAAACATATCAAAATCCTGACTGAGATCGAAAACATGCATCAAGGCGAAAAGATATACAAAGGGGGGTCATTCAAACGTCTTGCTATAGTTATACAATCTCTATTCTTTACGCTTTGGGACAATCATAGTTATATTCTCCTCCAAAATAATCGTTAGAATTAAACTACAGTCGAAGAAAATTTATTTCATTACTTTATAACAGTCTTTAAAAGCAGTGAATATTTTTTTTCTTGAAATCAATTTTATGTGCACATGTTGCTGCAATTTCTAAATACCGATCTCAATCCATTTAACTTACATATATCCAAAAAAACAGCACTATGCGATTTGAATATTTTTTTAGCAACGGTTTGTTTATAAGAAAAACCTACGTTCACAGAGATGAAAAAATCACTAACAAGATATTTACCAATGTGATCCTGAAAAGGCCAACACGATGTGTAGTTTAATTTTAATTAATAAAGGGCTTCAATTGGTAAGTAATATACACAATTTACAGGATTCTAAACATTCATTAATAAAAGACCTGTAATTCTCTTTAATTCGAGTGTGTGTAAGCAATATTGTCAATATATTATATGATTTAGCGAATGGAACATAAAATCATTAATCAAAATAAATAAATTCATAAACATCACTTAGAATATTTGTCAAAACATGATTTCCTGAAATCTAATTTCAGACTTTGGCTGATATTCATTATGTATGAAAAAAGCTCCAATTTTTACCCAAAATGTTTTATTTTAGCAACGGTCCTGCCTTTTACAAACCCGACGGACCATCCAACTACCTTTTTGTTAAATAAGCACTTTCTCAATGTACATCTTCTTTCCTTTTTAAGCGCTAAGCGTACGCAGTACGCAAAGTGCTTACTGGCATTGCTTTTCGGGGATGCCACTTCTGAATAAGGTCGGTCAAAGAGCATTGTTAGAATTGTTTACACATATAGCAGGAACAGCTTTAATATGTTTAGTGTTGCTATTCATGATATGGTCACATACCACTATTTTTACCCCGTGCTCATTGACCAATGCAAGTAGTTCCATTCTAAAAATGTATGAATTATTTCAAAAATTCCTAGGGGTACTAAATGGTCGAATGTGGTTCCTTTTATGGCATGGATGGAAAGAAGAAGGTTTGAAAAAAATACAGGCAGGAAAAAATTTTAAAAAAATTATCTTTACAGGCGTAATAGAAAGGGTGTAAAGAGGCCAATGTTTACACAAATTCCAAAGTGAAAGTGAATTTTTCATGGTAGGGGTTATTTTAGGGGCCATATCTCAGTCCCGTCTCGATTGATTTTCCTGTAGTTTGGATATGTTGTTGGACTAGTGTCATTCTATAGGTATGCTGTATTTGAACTCATTTGAGCCGGTGAAATTTTTTATATGATTTATTTTTGTATAAAGGAATAAGAGGGAAAAATAATTGTGGTCTGTGTCCTATCAGGTCAAAGGTCAAAATCCACGTTTATCAACTTAAGTCTAATTTTTCGTTATTTTTCAAACAATTAGGATGAATAATGACATTTCGTGGGGTTCTTTTTCAATTTTGGCAGATAATATGAAAAAATAACGGTAAAAATTGTGTGAAATGGATTTGAACGGGCTGCTACTACATGTATTATGCTTACCTATATTGGTCGGCATCATAATGATAATCCAATTAAAACACAATCATGAATTCCTTTAGCTGATCTTAACTAATCCTTTTCTCCATATGGAAAACACAGACATGTATGTATACACGCGAACCCATCTAATCAAAGAGCTGGGTAAAACTAGTACCCGCTAATGATACCTGCAGACCTGTGTTGTGTACGTGACTTCAGACAAAGATCAGTTATTTGTAACATGCATGTATTTTTATGACCTATTCTTTAAATCCACTTGCACCATTTATTAGGTAAATAACAGCTTTAAGGTGGTGCAGGACACCTGCATATTGTGATGTATACTTTCTATTGAGATAAACAATAAAGTATCTTAAATATTAATTAAATATTTACCCCCAAAAAATGTTACCTAACATTGAAGCGCAGTGGGTTAGAGCGTTTACATGTCTGTAAGAGCATTGGGGGGTCCAAGGTGTATTTTTGGTAATTTTACAATTGATAATATAAATGAATGTTCATGGGGGAAGGGGGTGTCTGGACCCCTCACTCCCACCCCTTCTCTAAATCTGTGCACACGATGATGTTCATATATATGCACACAGAAGCAAATCTAAAACCGGTAACCGCCACGGTGAGGGGACATAATTTAATTTTTAATTTTGTTTGTAATAATTATATAGACCGTTATACATTCTATGACATGAAATGTTAAGATTATTGATTAACTGAAAATTCACTGCAAACAGTTCAACCCCCAATTGCACATAAAGTGCTGCTCATGTGTATTATCATATGGGAAGGGATCTCAACCTTCAGTTATGAAAATTATAATTTTTAAATGTATTACTGGAGTTTGCATGTGGCCTTCATTTTTAATTAAACTGGTACAAAACAGTGTTATTTAGGGGCAAACACTTGGTGCGGGTATTACTGTCTAATGACAGCATCTAGTTTCCTTTTGTTTTCAATTCAGCCGGTTCAGATTTTAACTCACTATTTGTTTTTAACCCATTAATTCAACTTAGTAGCTCTGCATCAGCTGAAGGCGTATCCATTTTGAATATTGTTGTTGTTGTTCTTTTGTATTCATACGCGCCGCTTGATTTACATCATTTACATTTTTGATCAATGACACTTAACATTTTTTGATTTGAAAATGTTTTATTAAATGATAAGAAATGAAGATAATAATTTTTCTATTGATCGGCGTATCAAAGAAAAAATTGACCGGAAAACTTCATCAATGCGCGTAGTTTAATTACAGCAACCTTGGTGCATTACGGCAAAACATTGCAATTTCATTTAAACTACATCAAGAATATTATGTTAATCCCCATAGAATATATATTCATTCATATCTAAAAACAAAAAACAAACAAAAACACAAAACACAAAAAACAAAAAACAAAACAAAAAACAAAAACAAAACAAAACCAAAAAAACAAACAAACAAAATAAACAAAAAAAAAATCATTTGTTTCCATTTTATGCAATTTGCAAGAATAATAATGTTATGGCATACCAAAAACAATACAAAACGTGAATTCTAGCGGCAAATTTTAATCAAACCAACTTTAAACTATCGTAAGGTGTTAAAAAGGTTCGGTACTCAATAAATTAACCATCAGTTCTGACTTAAATTTTCAGATATTTTATTAGTTACAAACTATCACTCAGTAAATAAAAATCATTTAATTAAGCTTTGGAATTTGACAATTTTCCTCTATCTTTATACAGAGTTTATCTTCAAATGAGATAAATATAAAAGCATCCAGCCCTCGTATGGGTTTTGATGAACATTTACATCGATAAAACTAAAAGGTTTATTATAAAGTTATTCCTGAATTCTGTAGACAGAACAGAAGTTGTTAAAACACTCTTATTAAGTATATGAAGATCTGTATCGATAATTCTTGGACTTTATTTTTATTGTTTTTTAGAGGGAGCTGGTTTTTGCTGCATTTGTTTTTGTTGTTTCTTTAAATATTTAAAAATAAATGGTTAGACAATGTTAATATTCTTAATATATATATTAAAGTAAATTTGTTAATAAATGAATTTAAAAAAAATACTACGAAAACATAAAGGTAGACTGTAGTGCTCATAAATTAAGAACTGATGTCTGATATCTGTTTATTCATTTGTTTACATTTGAACTAATATTGTTCTATGGTTGCTAATGTTTTCACTTATAATGCTATGACCTTGTTCATCATATGGTATCCTCTGATGATATTACATTACCTGATAAATAAATACATACATGGTCTTTACTCTCTATCCAATACATAATATAAAAATTGCACTATTTAGTTTTTATAGATAAACAAGAGACAAGCAGGCCTTAACGGTGACCTGAGTACCATAGCCCATACACAGACATTGTTGCAACCACTATTGAAATAAAACCACTAATGAAATAAATTATTTCAATAGTGGTTGGGGACGTATTTCATTTGAAAAATCACTTTGCAACCACTATTGAAATACAACCACTATTGAAGTAATGATTTTAATAGAGGTTGGGGATGTATTTCATGATAAAAAACTACTTTACAGACACCATTTAAGTTCAACTTCTATAATTGTTTTTTAATCGTAGATGTGAATGCATTACTTATAATCATAACTATGTAATCACTATTATGTAACACATTTGGAAAGAAAGAAGTTGTATATCATATTTGCAAACTATTTTGAAATGCAAGAAATCTAACGAATAGTATCAAATACACAATAATGTTTCAATTGTCACTGCTGTGTAGAAGTAAATAACCAATTCTCGCAGATAAACATGCATATACATTTGTTTTTATCTAACAAGCAATTTCAAATACACAATTAAGGTACTAAAGACTTGCATATTTTACGGTAATAGTAATCAAGACTATGATATAAATGTACTTATTTTAGGACTTTCACTGTTGTGCAGAAATAACCAATCCTTGCAGATTAACATATAGAATTATTTACACATTTTTTATTTACCTTTCTCTTTCTATAGATATTTCATGTTTTATGGAAATTGAAAATTATTTGTACTAGAAGACAACGTTGTAAATTGCCAGAACTTCTATTCAAAACCCCTGCATATTAAAAAAATAATTTATAGCTTATATATCATTATAGATTTATGTAATAATGAATATCAGTATTAAGATATACAATTTCAAAAATGGTTGGGGATGTACTTCATTACGACCAATATTGAATGAAATAAATTATTTCAATAGTGGTTGGGTATGCGTTTCATTATAACCACTATCGAAATAAATTATTTCAATAGTAGTTAGGTATGCATTTCATTACAACAACTATTGAAATAATTTATTTCAATTGTGGTTAAGGATGCGGTTCATTACAACCATTGTTGAAATAAACAAGATATCTGTGAGCCAATGCTCACTAGTGATACCCCCGCTCTGATGTGAATATGCGAAATAAGCAAAGTCGACATTTAACAGAAAGCTGGCATTCGATTGGTACAGAAATATATCCCACAGTATGGCATGCCTAAACAAATAGTATGTTAAAATTTCAAGCATCTGCGATAAATAGCTGCTGAGAAATCTTTGAGGAAAATTTTGGTTAAAAAATAAGGAAAGTCGTCATTTAACAGGAAGTTGACGTCCGATTTGGTACAAAAATATATCCCAGAATATGGCATGCCTTAACAAACACTGTGTAAAAATTTCAGCATCTGCGATAAATAGCTGCTGAGAAATCTTTGACAAAAATTTGTTTGAAAATTTTGGCAAAAAATAAACAAAGTCATTATTTAACAGGAAGTTGACGTCTGATTGATACAAAAATATATCCCACAATATGGCATGCCAATACAAATAGTGTGTAAACATTTCAAGCATCTGCAATGAATAGCTGCTGAGAAATCTTTGACGAAAATTTGTTTGAAAATTTTGGCAAAAAATGAACAACGTCATTATTTAACAGGAAGTTGACGTCCGATTGATACAAAAATATATTCCACAATATGGCATGCCTATACAAATATTGTGTAAAAATTTCAAGCATCTGCGATGAATAGTTGCTGAGAAATCTTTGACGAAAATTTTGGTTAAAAAATAAGCAAAGTCGTCATTTAACAGGAAGTTGACGTCCGTTGATACAAAAATATATCCCACAATATGACATGCCTAAACAAATAGTGTGTTAAAATTTCAAGCATCTGCGATGAATAGTTGCTGAGAAATCTTTGAGGAAAATTTGTTTGAAAATTTTGGCTAAAAATAAACAAAGTACTCATTTAACAGAAAGTTGACATCTGATTGGTACAAAAATACATCCCACGATATGCCATGCCTTATGAAACAAATAGTGTGTTAACATTTCAAGCATCTGCTATAAATAGCTGCTAAGAAATCTTTGACGAAAATTTGTTTGAAAATTTTGAATAAAAATAAACAAAGTCAACATTTAACAGGAAGTTGACGTCCGATTGATACAAAAATATATCCCACGATATGGCTTGCCTATATAAATACTGTGTAAAAATTTCAAGCATCTGCGATAAACAGTTGCTTAGAAATCTTTGACGAAAATTTTTTTGAAAATTTTGGTTAAAAAATAAGCAAAAAGTCGTCATTTAACAGGAAGTTGACCTCCGATTGGTACAAAAATATATCCCACGATATGTTATGCCTTAACAAACACTGTGTTAAAATTTCAAGCATCTGCGATAAATAGTTGCTGAGATAAATGCGACAGAAATTTTTGTTACGGACGGACAGACAGACAGACGGACGGACGGACGGACAGACAGACAGACAGACACTCAAGGGTAAAACAGTATACCCCCTCTCCTTCGGAGCGTGGGTATAAATATTTCAATAGTGGGAGGATGTTATTTTAATGCCTATTATTTCGACTGTGTATAACACTTTCGGTTCCAGATGACAGGTGATATGGGAAACATGACCATATAGAGGTAAATCAAAGAACATCATAATCAAAAAAGAATTCATCATCTCATAAGACATATTTCTTTTCTTAAGAAACTCCCCTAGCAGAATTGAAAGTATTACAAACAGACATAATAATAGACATAAAACTGAAATTCATCATCAACCACTATTGAAATACTTTATTTCAATAGTGGTTGAAATGAACGGTATCCCCAACCACTATTGAAATAAAATATTTCAATAGTGGTTGTAATGAATCGCATCCTTAACCGCTATTGAAATAAGTTATTTCAATAGTGGTCGTAGTGAAGTACACCCCAACCCCTATTGAACTTTTTTTTATTAAAAGTGATATTTATAATAATATTTATCAATAAATAACTATTCAATATACAGGGGGTTTGAATAATAGTTCTGGTAATTTACAATATGTTCACAATAATATCATAGGACATGATATGTTTGTAGAAAGAGAAATCTAAAGAAAAAAAAATATAAATTTTCAAAGAAATATTATTAAAGAAATTCATTCGAAGCTACGATTGAAACAGTGTCTGTAAATTGATTTTCAAAATGGAATACATCCCGGAACACTATTTAAATATTATATTTTACGGTAATAGTAATCAAGACTATGATATAAATGTACTTATTTTAGGACTTTCACTGTTGTGCAGAAATAACCAATCCTTGCAGATTAACATATAGAATTATTTACACATTTTTTATTTACCTTTCTCTTTCTATAGATATTTCATGTTTTATGGAAATTGAAAATTATTTGTACTAGAAGACAACGTTGTAAATTGCCAGAACTTCTACTCAAAACCCCTGCATATTAAAAAAATAATTTATAGCTTATATATCATTATAGATTTATGTAATAATGAATATCAGTATTAAGAGATACAATTTCAATAATGGTTGGGGATGTACTTCATTAAGACCAATATTGAATGAAATAAATTATTTCAATAGTGGTTGGGTATGCGTTTCATTATAACCACTATCGAAATAAATTATTTCAATAGTAGTTAGGTATGCATTTTATTACAACCACTATTGAAATAATTTATTTCAATTGTGGTTAAGGATGCGGTTCATTACAACCATTGTTGAAATAAACAAGATATCTGTGAGCCAATGCTCACTAGTGATACCCCCGCTCTGATGTGAATATGCGAAATAAACAAAGTCGACATTTAACAGAAAGCTGGCATTCGATTGGTACAGAAATATATCCCACAGTATGGCATGCCTAAACAAATAGTATGTTAAAATTTCAAGCATCTGCGATAAATAGCTGCTGAGAAATCTTTGAGGAAAATTTGTTTAAAAATTTTGGCTGAAATAAACAAAGTACTCATTTAACAAGAAGATGACGTCCGATTTGGTACAAAAATATATCCCAGAATATGGCATGCCTTAACAAACACTGTGTAAAAATTTCAGCATCTGCGATAAATAGCTGCTGAGAAATCTTTGACAAAAATTTGTTTGAAAATTTTGGCAAAAAATAAACAAAGTCGTCATTTAACAGGAGGTTGACGTCCGATTAATACAAAAATAAATCCCACAATATGGCATGCCTAAACAAATAGTGTGTTAAAATTTCAAGCATCTGCGATAAATAGCTGCTGAGAAATCTTTGACGAAATTTGTTTGAAAATTTTGGCAAAAAATAAACAAAGTCATTATTTAACAGGAAGTTGACGTCCGATTGATACAAAAATATATCCCACAATATGGCATACCTATACAAATATTGTGTAAAAATTTCAAGCATCTGCGATGAATAGTTGTTGAGAAATCTTTGACGAAAATTTTGGTTAAAAAATAAGCAAAGTCGTCATTTAACAGGAAGTTGACATCCGATTGATACAAAAATATATCCCACAATATGGCATGCCTAAACAAATAGTGTGTTAAAATTTCAAGCATCTGCGATAAATAGCTGCTGAGAAATCTTTGAGGAAAATTTGTTTGAAAATGTTGGCAAAAAATGAACAAAGTCATTATTTAACAGGAAGTTGATGTCCGATTGGTACAAAAATACATCCCACGATATGCCATGCCTTATGAAACAAATAGTGTGTTAAAATTTCAAGCATCTGCTATAAATAGCTACTGAGAAATCTTTGACGAAAATTTGTTTGAAAATTTTGAATAAAAATAAACATCATAAAAGTCGTCATTTAACAGAAAGTTGACGTCTGATTGGTACAAAAATATATCCCACGATATGGCATGCCTATACAAATACTGTGTAAAAATTTCAAGCATCTGCGATAAACAGTTGCTGAGAAATCTTTGACGAAATTTTTTTTGAAAATTTTGGTTAAAAAATAAGCAAAGTCGTCATTTAACAGGAAGTTGACCTCCGATTGGTACAAAAATATATCCCACGATATGGCATGCCTTAACAAACACTGTGTTAAAATTTCAAGCATCTGCGATAAATAGTTGCTGAGATAAATGCGACAGAAATTTTTGTTACGGACGGACAGACAGAGACGGACGGACGGACGGACAGACAGACAGACAGACAGACAGACAGACAGACGCACAAGGGTAAAACAGTAGTTAGAAATGTAAAATGTTTACTGCACAACGCACACCGCACGACTACGGACGAAGACCAATTGTTAAAAAAACACTGGTCACTTGGTTTGACCTCAGAATCGAATCAAAGTACTTTGACCGGGAGTATTTCTTAAAATATATGATACATTTAATGACAACGATGTTAAACATAATATTTGATGCATTTTTGTGACGTCATATGCTCTTTTTGATCACGTGACGGGCGAATCCTAACATGCAAATGATCTATTTAAATCGCATCGGCGCAGGTGATTAATGACATTAAATAATAAATATTTTAAAGAAAAATCCTTTGTTTTGTTATATTTATAAAATCTTGCTTGGGCTTAAAATAGATATTTCGTTTATAAAAGATATTGTTGAAACAGTCCACCAAATTATCATCAAAATAATGCACAATTTTGCTAATCAAAAGCGATTCACAAACAATCGCGGTAAATCCGTAGGTTTTCCAAGCACGATTCGCATTGGTACTTATATTTACTACCAATTTTACGTAAAATATTCTAAAATTGTGTTGATCTGTCACCTTACATGCATTAAAATTTGTTCATTCAGTTGCATACATGTAGCAGGGAGAGTCTCCAAACCACTAGTTTATAAATAAAACTGTCGCTTATTTGATACTGGTTTCTTTACGTCTAGCTTTAACAGCAGCATCTATGTAAAGGAAACATGGAGTTTTAGTACTGGTTCGATATAATTCACTTTTAACGTTAAGATACATTCCCTGATAGCTATCGACAGGAATGCAGATCGTGATTTCTATGTTAATTATGACGTCATGTCGTATGAAGTACAGACAAGTGACTTTCTACACATCGCTGTAAAATCAGTCGGGAAGCCTTAACATACCAGCAAAAGTATTCCTTTTCAAGAAACGATCAACATGTGATATCAGCTGTTAGCAGTATAGCCGAAACTATAACATGCTTCAAATACATAGCATAAATCGCGACGGCATTTTTCTCCTTTTTTTTCAAAAATAGCTTATCTTAACTTTTACGCAAGGCTTATGTTATTCCGAAAAAAATTTTACGCATCTAGAGCAAAACATGAATTAATAAATATTTGTCTATTTGCATGATTGCATAATTAAGTTACTGTTTAAAAGTTTAAATCTTTAAAAATGCATCAAAATATGAAATTTTAAATTTACTCGAAGCTGTCACTGCATAGTTAACAAAGTAGTGAGATGCGTAATATGCGCTGTTAAAGTGAAATTCTCCGAATGTCTTAAACTATGCATATAATTTTTACTAATATAGTTCATAATTTTGTTAAAGGTATCGATCCTTTGACTTCTGAGTTAAATGGCCAATACTGTACAAGATACAATGTACAAAAGTGGTTAAGAGCTATATCCAGTCTTGCTTCTATTATTTATCATAACACACTTGCAATTAGAGGTCTCCCCTTTGACACGTCATAAAATAAAAGGGGATGGGCTTAAAGTCGTTAAAATCTCGGGTAACCTGAAGGTGTTCACATTTCCGTAAGAAGCATATGCATATGGTCCGGGTATCGCAGTCCCTTTACAAAGGACAGTATTTTGTATGTTTTCATAGATATACTAGAGATGGTTGGTTTACATGATTTATTAAAAACAACAACAACAATAACCCATTTCGATCCCCAGGGTCCAGGCGGACAGTATCCCCTTTAGAACATTTATACGAAAACCACTATAAGTTTTTTTGTTATATCAACTCTCATGTTTTATCTGACTGTTCAATCATCAATGACACCTGGCATTTATTAAAAAATTGTTGTACACACCACACTTCAGTGTTTTTGTCTAGACAATTTTTACTTTACTATTAACAAGTCTACTGTTTATTAAAAAACTTGAAAAGAACTGTTTTAATGGTTGTTTTCAATAAATGAAAAAAAATTAACTCGTCTAATAGTTTAGCTTCTTAATTACATTATTATACCTGATTAATTATTCAAAATGAACAAGCGAGAGAACAGAATTACATTAACTGTTACACCCCCTTACCCAAACTCTTGCCAAAGGCTTTCATGATTTTTTTTTTATTTTTATGGAAAACTTCATTCATTTTCTATACTCTAAATATTCACTTATTTCTTTCATTCAAGAGCTGAATAAAATAAATCATTTTTTTACACATATTTAGCCATCCAACACTTATTATATGGATTTATTTTAACACTATATGACTTTTTGGTTCAATCCTTGAGTCAAAACCCCTTCACAGAGGGGCATGAAATTTACAATTTTGGTAGACGGCTTACTAATCTACTTAATTATGAATTCATTTTTTTCTTACAGAGTGGGGGAGTACAGAAGACGATTTTTGGAAAGTAAAGTAGAATTTCTAAAATAGAACACATATAAATATTGCCAATTGAAAATTCACCATGTAGTTTTGAAGATGTTAAAATTGATTATGAATGACAAACAGCAATTACCCTAAATATGATATATGTGTGCATGTATTTCTAGTTTCTAGTTAAAACAAAACTGTACGATGTATGTACCCTGCAATACATATCAAAAGATGTAATCATGCACTGAACATTTCTGTGTGTACAGAGTACATATACTACTGCTTTATTTATAGCAGAGCAAATTTAATTAGGAAAGGCAAAACAAACAAGAGGCCCATAGATCACATCTCCTATATTTATAATAGTTCTTTAATCATGCGGATTGTTTCATTATGAAGCTCTTTTAAAATATCGCAAAACTCATAATTTAAGATATGACCATACATTAAACAATACGTATAAAGAAGCTTACTTTTCTGAACAATTTTTCCTAGGGTCTAAGATGCATCAACTGATCAGTCTTATGATCCTTGGCATTAACGTATTAAAGATAATATTTAAAGCTATACACGCTATAATTTGCGTCAATTTTGAATAAAGGGGAAAATGTATGTGTTTGATTACTAATAAAAGTTACCTTTATGCTGTTAATTATAATGCTCAATTCGATCACGTAACAAATATATCAAATATTAAACAATAAAAAATATTTATTTTCCTGCCAGGAAAGTAATGCCTCCTCGTGAATATCAATCTATCACGTGATATCGACAGCTAGATTTAGTCTATCATACCACAACTGTTGAAGGGTCACCATCTTCATAATTGTGATAGTTTCACAAAGGAAAGGATATTTTCAGTAAAGCATAAATTTGTCCGATATACGAGTACAAACAAAAGAAAAAAATACAAGTCTGTAGGTAGATATGAATACTTCCTTTAAAAAAATGACGTAGACCTGTGTTTTTCCCCTATGTTCTATTTATAGATCATATGAGTGTTAATGCAGAAGTAAGGGTATCGTGAATGACAAACGTATTTTACTCATTATACATGTATGTATTTCAAATTAACAACTGTTAAGCATATTAAAAATCAAGTTGGATATTTAATTAGGCAAACAATAACGACCACCTAGTTCTCCGCGGACATGCGCAATGAGGTCGGTTTCGCTCTTCCTTCATCAATATTCATGAAAAGGTATATTTTCCTGGCAGGAAAATAAACAATTAAAAATCTATATCTTTGTAACGAGATGGAATTCACCATTGTAATTTACAGATTAAGGATAACTTTTATAAGTAGACAAACACATGCGTTTTCACTGTCATTCAAAATTGACGTAAATCATAGCGTGTATAGCTTTAAAAATGAACGATAAAAGGGTGTAGCATTGAATTTTCTCTTAAGAATATTTTAAAACATTTTCGATTTATCTATCTGTGGACTTTGTTATATTTTTGACAAATAAATATATATTAAAATGGAAATCAAGAATTGCTATGACTCTTAAACCTATGAATCAGTTGTCATTCACTTTAAACAAGTGCCTTGTAATCATTTTTCTACAAGAAAAATTGTAAATTTTAATACTCGAACTGATCCCGATTATTATGGAACTGATTTCGAACAAAATCATGAAAAGTCGGATAAATAAAGCCTTGTGTCAAGTTTGTTTAACGGTCAAATGGTGTTCATCCTAATGATTTGATAAGAAAATGATATAATGAACGTAGAATCTGTTTTTGTCAATCTCGAAACTGGGCTTTCGTAGTGCATACTTGTACCTTCTTTTTTTGTTCCTAAAGGCATTTCATTCAGGTCAGTCGTTGGCAAAAGAGTTTTACACTCTTCCTCTCCAGGACTTTCTACATCGCTCTTTCTCTCGCAGATATAATATCCTGAAAAAAGAGAAATGCATGATATATTTCTTAATGGAAATACGCCAAAAATATTAGATGTATATTTTCAATGCTATGATAAAGGATAAAAAAATGCTTTATCCAATAAAAATGCTATATTTTATATTAGATATAAAAAAAAAACACAAACAACCACCAAAATCATACATTTAAACTAAATAAAACTTCCCATAGTCGGAAAACTTAAGTAATTTGAAATTCTCCTAGAGAATAAAAACCCTGCTGTGCTTTTCCTAAGGTCTATTTCTTTACACCCTCAGACCCTGCATTTTTCTACCAGAGGTCGTTTGCCTTCGTTCTTAGAATAAAATAACATATGCTAACAAATTGTAAATTGCAATGCATGCATCTATCAAATCTATCAAATCTGGAAGAAAGTGTGTATAAATTCAATCTTAAGAACATTTATACCTCATTTTACACAGTTTTTTTTTCTACCCACATCTAATTAAATGCGCGCTCTTTAGATGTATATATTTCTCTGTACTTAGCAACATTTTTAAATTGATTGATTTCAAATTAAATATGGTACAGATAAAACAAAAAGAAACCAAACCCCATTGTCTTACCTTTCCTGTAAATGATACACAGCATACAGAATATAATGATTGGAAAAAGTACTCCAGCAAGAATTGGCATCATGAATATTTCATCATAGATGAAATAGTCTTTATATTTTAGGGTTTGGTTTGTTTTTTCATCAGTGGAGGCTGTTGTACTGTAATTCCTAGTTACAATCTCAATGTGTGTTGTTTCTGGAAGACTGGTTGTTGTGTCTGAACTGTTGAAAAAAGAAAATAGAAAAACAAACACATACTTATTGCACTGTATGTATACTGTAACATGTTTTAACGACAACTAAAGTAGTTTATTGTTTGGTATAAAGAAGTCATTTGTAGAACACTTAATTCAGTTCTTGGAATCTAACAGATAAGAATAGGACTATTTGTTTATATTTTTGCTTTGTTTTTTTTGTTTTGTTTTTTTTTTTGGTTATTTTTTCGTTTTTTTTTTTTATCATTTTAAAATCATTTGTCACAAACACCAACAGAGCGTGCCTGCTACGTTTCTTTGCAATATATTGTCCGATTCTTTTTAGAGAAGGTTTAAAATTACACTAATATTGGTATATGATTTGTTTTTGCTTAGATTTTGTTAAGATTTTTTCTCACTTTGTCGCAATTTTCTTAAATACTACGATAATATGCGGTAATCAAGAATGGTGTTCAAAATGAAATGGAAAAATACATAACAGGAGCTGGCACGGATGCTATAAAGTTGCTAGCTGACAGAAGAGGCTATCATCTGGCCCCGATGTTATAAAACTTTCTTAAGCGCAATCTCAAACTCCAAATCGCAATCCGTGCTCCAAATCGTACTTGTCCTCAATAATCGAGATTATAAAACATTTCATACTCATATTCGTACTTCGGCTGAGTAAACGGCGATTTTATAAGTAAGCTTTGAAGCTTTCTCGAAATTGTACTCAAAACATTTAATTTAAAAAAAAAGTAGTGCAACCATATTTAAAAATAACAAATTGTAATGGTGCTGGTTATACACTATAATCTAATAATAATTACATGTATATTATTAAAATAAAAGATTTTTGCCATTTTATCAATAAAATATAATGGAGGTAAATTTAAGGAAGAGGGAGAGCTGCAACCACAAACACTATCAAAATAACTTTGAGATATTTCACTCCATTAATTGAAGTATATATACATGTAAATGTACGTTCAAAATAATTTTATTGAATAGATCGGCTTTTTAAAAATGCTGTTTTTAAATAGTCAAATACGACCACCCATACTATCCATCTTTTAAAATAATAAAAAAAAAATTGTACAAAAGTGTCCATGTATTGCTATTTATATAATCGGATGCACTTGCAGAGTCCCTTCTTTGATTTTAGTAAGATTGTAGGTTAGTTCTAAACATTTCAAAGGATGGGGGATGCATAAAAAGTATAACATTTTCTATAACTTCCTATCAACTATTTATCACCTATGGTACATGCAACAAACCTTGGAAAGGGACATATATCATAGAATAAGCGGTAAATCAGTGGCGTATTCAAGGGGGTATCCCTTTTCCCTCCCCTGGTATTGTCAAAATAATTTTAATTCATACTCCTTCTGGCAACAAAATGCAAGTTTTAATTGTCTAGTTTTTTAACTCGTGGGATTTTTCAAAATTAGACTGATATGAATGCTGTGGTATGAAGAAATCCCGTGGGTTAAATGGTGTAACGTACATAGAGACCAAGGGGTCATACTGCTAACCTGATATACATTGGTTATAATTCTAATCAAAGCAGCTAATTCAAAATAGCTTTCTAAAGTAAAATACTATAATTTAAGCTAGTGGTGGTTGTGTCAACCATTATAAATCGTTTAAGGGCAAAAGAGATAACTTACAACATAATGAAACTAACCATGTAAACAACTCTTCAAAAGATAAGACATTGATAAAACTAATGTTGATAATTCTCCAAAAGTAACAAACTGTTATACAGATTTTGTTTGTAAAATTCTGACAATACAAAGTTTGTGACCAAACTTCATATAAAATATATCAGAAAGCGAATGTTAAAATTTGGATATTAAAGACAATTAGATTTTTGAGAAGAAGATTTTTTAACTGACTTTTTTTACTCGTTTTTTAATACCTCCTCTTTGAAAGGAAATTAGCCCTTCATGTGAACACACTTGAATGTTTAAATTTGTTACGGCCGTAAGGAACGTTTCAAAATTGTGTTTTCTGCTAATATCGTTTTTAATATGATATATTTTATATGATTCCTTAACTATGTTATAATAAAATTATTAAATCTGATATTATGGTTCTTGAATTTAAATAACTATTAGCTGATAAACAATTGTATTCATAACTCTTTATTAGAGAGTTTGTAGTAAGCTTTTAAATGTGTAAAATATTAAAATTTTAAAAAATGGCTAAAAGACTTTAAAATGTATGCTTTAATACTTTTCCATAGATTCTTACCCTTTACAAGATGGTTCAGCAAGAAAACAACCGTTTCCAATTGATGTACAACTCGAATCTATAAGAGACAAAATGATTGATTTTTTATGGATTTCTTTGAGAAAACTGTATTGTAGAACTTCACTGAATATATGAGAGAAAATGTTAAAAAGTTGCTGTCCTTTAAAAAAGGACTGCAATACTATGGAGGGTAATCGTGTTCAAAAATCCAGTCATGTAAACTTGTAAATCCGAATATGCAATCGTGTTGATGTGTGAGCCTGAGCATGAATATGTGTAATTCTGATCGTGTAACCTATAAAACTCGGGCATAAACACGTGTAAGATTTGACTCAGTTCCTTCGCATGTGCACATTTTGCAACTTTATTGTTTACATTAGTTAATTAAACCTTCAACTTTGCACACTTTCAATCCGTAGTTTCTGCGATTGTAACTTCAGGCTCGGCAATAGCACATCTGACATGATACAAATTGACAAATGTAAAGTCTACAAGTTTGTCGAATTTTGACATGACCTTATATGGAAACAATGACGTCACTGATAGGAAAAGGCTAGCTGCAGGTAAAGGCATGCCGTAATCGCCGGAATAGGGACGGAATAAATAAATAAAAAAATATGAGGTAAGCCTATAATCATATTATCTCTGGATAACAACATTTCATAGAGTATTATTTTTCGGAAAATTAAATTATGAGATTGGTGTACATTTTATCAAGAGAATGTATAAAAGATGCGAGGAAAGAATTCGATCGGCTTCAGATATCCTCATAGAACTGAAAGACTTTGTTTGAATACACGTGTATAAAGATATATAAGCATTTTCGTCTGAACCGGGAGGGGGGGGCTACTTTTTTGCCAAGTTAGACCTAACCATTAGGAATATAGCAACAGAGAGGATTCAACCCCCCCCCCCTACTTTTTCCTCGCAACAAACAAAATTGTTCCTTAAAAGACCTTAAAGAGAATGAAATATTAATAGTGATATTGAAAATTAGAGTCATAGTAGGTATACTAGCACCCCCCCCCCCCCCACCACCACCACCACCACGGATTAGGAATTTCATGATTTGGGGGGGGGGGATTGGGCAGGTAAGATTGGAGTTATTGGTATACCCTCCCCCACGGATTAGAATTTTCATGATTATGGGAATTCTTGTCAATATTTTTCATGATTAGTTTAGCCCCCCCCCCTTTCAATTTGCTTCCGACGCCACTGTTATTAGAGTACATACAACAAATTGTTAAAGTATAGGCCTCGGCTGAATTAAGAAAATATCTCCAAATGCATCCTTATCGCTACCACAAAGTTGTGACAAGACCTCCCCCCCCCCCCCCCCCCCCCACGCGAAAAATTACACGGGGTCCGTCAGCTGAGTTGCAAAGTTATCGATAAGAAAAACAAACTATTTAAATACACTGGTTTTGAGATTGTGATTACCCGGTAATATGAGACATAAGAAGCGACACCCTCTTTAAAAAATGAATAAAAATTCCAAAGATAAGGTTAACTGTCGTGAAATTAAAATGTGTATAAATTATTTTAAGAAATGTTTCTTTGCATTGTCGGCAATATATAGGGAAAAAAAGCCTATCATGCAGGTAAAAATTGACATTTCTTAAAAATTATATTAAGCAATTATTACGGGATTGAGTATGACGTCCTGAATGTCGGTTCAATACAGACTCACTTTGTGAAGTTGGCTGATAAAATTTTTCTGGAGAGCTAGTATAATACAGCTTTACAGCCACTTGTGAACTAGCTGCAGGTCTGTAGCTCCCTGTCTAAAAATACAGATGGAAGATCTTTGAGCTACAGTGCCTCCCATAGTAAAACTTCAATTTACGGCGCCAAAAAAATATGCGCTAGTTTTTTTTATTATTATTGAAGATTGTGTTATTATTTATCTTTCACTTACACAACAACAAAAAGTATAAATACATGTAAAGTAACATAAATTTTTCCGCGAAAAATTACCAAATCATTGCAGGTCGTTTATTCTAACTAATTCAGAAAAATAACAAGAGTAAAAATGGGGTACTCTATATGCAATGCTTTTGCCCAAAAATGACTAAGTTCAACAGCTGATATCTTTATAAATTATCAGAAATCAAAATCCTAGCAATTTGCATACTTCTGATATATATGTATAAATGATCTGCAAAAGAACAACTTCCTATCTTGAAAACTGTCCGAGGAGTTATCGGTACAATAAGGGTACCTTTTTGACAGCCACTCGCCCGTCTGCAATTTTTATTATTTCAATAATCGGAAACCCGGTTAAAAATTCACTCTCAAAATTCTTACAATTCAGAAGCAATGGAGTTACATGGGACCTCACGGCGGTCTTCGAACCCCATGCCGCTCAAAATATATTACCCCCTTAGGAAATTTCTTGATTCGTCTCATTTCTAGAAAAGAGTACGCATTTACTTATATTCCAGTTTAAATTACATGTCAATTTTTTTTTAGAGATATAAGATATTAGGCATTTCCTTTTATAATACCATGAGAATTATATTACGGAAATTAGCGCATTCGTCACATCGGCAACGATTTTTTTTCTACATGAACCTCTTCCTGTTTGGTCCAGTTTCAATCATACCTCAATTTTTTTTTTCTAAAATAATACCGGTGTTTTCGATAGAAAAGGTGTCGTTCATTAAAAGCTTATTGCAACAGTTAAGCTGAATATTATGTTTATTTTTCGTTCATTCCGGTCCGGCGGTTACGGCATGCCTTTTCCCGCAGCAAGGCAGTTGCCATATAAGGTCATGTCAAAATTCGACAAACTTGTAGACTTTACATTTGTCAATTTGTATCATGTCAGATGTGCTATTGCCGAGCCTGAAGTTACAAACGCAGAAACTACGGATTGAAAGTGTGCAAAGTTGAAGGTTTAATTAACTAATGTAAACAATAAAGTTGCAAAATGTGCATCATGCGAAGGAACTAAGTCAAATCTTACACGTGTTTATGCCCGAGTTTTATAGGTTACACGATCAGAATTACACATATTCATGCTCAGGCTCACACATCAACACGATTGCACATTCGGATTTACAAGTTTACATGTCTGGATTTTTGAACACGATTACCCTCCATACAATACGTGGACCGTGTGCATGTGGGTGCTAACGGAAACTCGAAAGCATTAAAATTATCACAGAACCTATTCTAGCTCATAGATCTACTAAGGAAATCTCTGATTGCCAAACAATTATTAATGTAGCAAGCCTGGATCGAAAGAATTTACCCACTAAATGTGTACATTGTTTCATGTATAGCACTGACCTCAGAACTATTCATATTCATGAACTGTATTAATGAAGACTGCGTCATTCGGCGAATTCACTACTTGCACATCTATCACAACTCTTTTTAAATCAAAAAAATATATAAATAACATTTATCAAAACACTCTGCGAAAATGATGATCACTGTAACAACAACGTAATGTTATGATCTTAATTTTTTAAATATAATTATTACAAACACCATGCGTAACTTCCGAATACGCATTGTACGTTTATTTAACGTCAAGCGTCAATTCGTTATAAGCATGATCGCTATAACTGTATACCATGTATATGTAGGAAAATATTTGTACTCCATGCAATAATGAGGTGTTTCTGTTTTTCCTACGTATCTTTTTACTTTGTAACTAAAATATATTTTCGTCATGACATACAATGCCATTATCCTCACTTACACCAACCAAAAATTATAGCTTCTAAATTTTAAAGAAAGCTTCCGAAAGTGGAAATAAATTCATCGACATACATTCAAATCTTTCTACTAGAACATGCAAAAAATGTTACAGAAAATTGATTTGACTACTGTGATGAAATGAAAAAATGACAATAACAAACCATCAACCATCTCAAAAATCCATAAAACGAAATACAAATTTAAAGCAGAGCAACTCGGACCTCCAAAAAGATAGAGGTAGGATCAGGTACATAGAAGGAGACCGGTAAATACTTAAGGAGTTTTGTGATTTTAATTCATGTATTATGTATTTAATAGATTGACTTAAAACATAAATTTGGCAAAGAGCATGTGATAGAACGGGGCACTTAAAAAGTTCTCTAATTCTCTTTACATAATATCGCTTATATTTCTAGACAGTAACGTGCAAGCTTCAGTTTCCATGGCCCAACAACGAGTTTTCCCCCAAGAAAAGATAGCAAACTACCGATTAAAACTAAAGCTGAGGTTAAACCGTTTGTTTTGTTTGGTTTGGGTTTTTTTGCACCTGACAGTCATGAATTGTTTAATATTGATGTTTTCCAAAACCAAACGAAGAATATGCATTAGAAATAAAAGAAATTTTCAAAATGGTTCGTACTCAGAAAGATTTGTTTTCAAAAGATCATTCAAATGATTTTTATTGATTTTGAATATACATTTAAAAAAGGAGTTTATAAGAAAGTGTACTATAGTTTCATTAATATTCTTTTTTTGTCAATTTCAAAATTTAAGTCACTTTCACTCGTAGACGATTGCTGTATCGATAAACTTTTGTGATAAGTTTTAATCAAATGAAAATTTGATTTTGCGAACAAAAAATTGGTGCTTAACGAATGATAATAAACCACTAATGCTATTGTTTTTATGCTATATACATTACTCCTTGATACTTACGTTCAAACAATTCATATGATGGAAAGGAAGAATTATGACACCCGGATTGGAAACTACTGCAGCTGTATGAATATATCGTCGAGTCTTTTTTTCTTAGATACAAACAATAACCTGAAATGAAATCATACCATGATCATTAAAACGAGAAAAAATACGATGATATTACAATGAGCACGCAGAATTAAGAAGTATTGTCATGGAATTAAAATGCTGATATTCTGCAGTTAAGGAGGCTTAATGTAATTTTTTGTAAATGTAAATAGTTTTAGTTAGTCTTTATTTAGAACCGGGATAAAGTTTGCTTTTGTTACCGTAATGATATGTAAAATTTCATATTATCTGTTGTAAACACCATGTTGTTACCAACTTAACAAAATCAAATTTTCGTACCGCAAATAGACAGGAAGCCAAATGAAACACCTATTTAATTTGTCAAACATCTGGGTATAACCCGTCTCATTTTAATTTCGGATTGCGCATGAAGTTTGGTAGTATTCAGGTGAAAGATTGTCAAAATAAAATTCAAAAATGGCACATTGCGTTTGGAACTTTAATTTTGATTCCACCATCAACCTTTTCTATCGATAAATAAGCTTGTACACCAACTAAATCGTCAACGGCGCTGTGCATTCAGTTACGTAACGCATTCCACATTAGAACCCGAGCAAGAATATTTTGATCAATAAAACTATTTGTTTATTTTGTTAATAGAACTTTGTTTATACACAGGGGACTTAAAATAAAATAATGCGTGTTTTTATGATACATATTTACTGACATGCATGAACACTTTACGCGCTATTTTCTTACGCGTAGACTCAATTCATGTGTTCTACGCGTGCCTTCCGGTTTGAGACTTCGGCTCACAGTAAACCAATAGATTGGGTCACGTGACCCCGTCTAAAAAAATCATTTTACTTATTAAATGAAAAAAAGTGGGTTGACTTCGTCCAGACTTGAACGCGCTCAATTTTGTTTAAGTTAGCTCAAATTTTGGAGCAGAGTAATTTTTGTTTTAAGTGTGTTGCCACAAATTACATGTAAGTTCTACGCACCACTTTAATTTTGTTTACTAATATCTGAAATACTCGAAATAAATGGCTTAATTCTTTTTATTCATATTAGTTAAATTTAATCCTTTTTCTTAAGAAAAATAATAAAATAAACATTTCAATTCCTTAAAGCAGAAAACAATGTGCCTTGTATGAATTATGACAAATCCTTTTATTTAATTTTACTTTTTTACGAAAGTGTCACTTGTGTTATTTTTAGTTTATCATGTACGACATATACGATAACATTATTATAGTATTTTAATATACAAAAATATGTTGAAATGCAGACACATTATGAAGGTAAAGCTTTAATTTGAGTTTATCAGTTTCAACAAAAGTTTCTTAAATAATAAGTGCATTGAAAATACTTCATCACGACAATTAAGGTTTTTCGCGCTCAGAACTTCAAGGTCAGATTAAAAGGTAAAAGATTAAGTTTAATGACGTCATCTTCTTTTCAATCAATTTTTATCTCTGACAAATGTTTCAGAACTTTAATATAATAAATTTAGAACTCAATATATTATTGTATTAATTTTTGTTATATCTTAATAACGGGGTCATGACAATTATGCTGTTGAATTTCATTTTTTGTGTGACAAATGTTGCATATTCTAATGATTCAAATTGACTTTACGTGTGTTTACTCGTATTACTTCTTAGAGTAACCTGTATTTAAGAGATCTCGTACAATCTCTCTCTCTCTCTCTCTCTCTCTCTCTCTCTCTCTCTCTGCAAAGCTGTGTTGCGTAAACAAAGCGTTTGGTTGAACTAGAAGTGCTTACTAGCTCCACAGTAACGAACAACTACTTAGAACAAGACTAGCCGCCAATTACAATCTAGCAGCTTTATCGTTTAGTGGCAAATAGTGTACCTTCCTCTATCCATATGAAACGAGCTCTATGACAGAACTCCAGCAGCTGGGTGAACTTTTCGTTTGGGAAACACAAGTATCCATTATCCTCAGTACAGTTGATGGCAGACGACCTCTCGTTCCATTCTGTCTGATTTCTGGGACATAATTCTGTTGAGTATACTGGAAACCTGTAGCCATCCAGCTTTTTCTGGAATAAATTTATGTCCTTTATATTTACTATTTATATACTAAATGTTACCTAATATTTTACACTTTAATAAGTACGTAACATTAACTTCATATATTAACAGATTAACCTTTATATCACTTGTGTACATGACATTCTATGTGCTAAAGGTGTATTTATTCAAAAACAATTTTTTTCCTTTTTGAAGTAATAAAATTTATCAAAAGTGACCTTTAAATTTTATACACGTAAATGATTATGCTTTTCATTCCACCTCTTTGGGAAAAAAATGCTGCATTATGTTTTATAACTTAATTCAAAATGGATGATACTCATAACATATTTTAGCGGGCCCTTTTTCAAGGTATAATATGGTCATTTTTCATATGGACTACTTCTTTCAAGGCTCATACAGCAAGCAGCTTTCTGGGGAGTGTGCAGTCTGTTTACATACGAACGGAAAACACGTGGTTTTGACGGTATACCGGTTGGAGCTAGATATTTTGAGAAAATGACGTATCGTGTACCATTTTTGGTGTCAGAAAATGAGATAGGGAACACATAAAATTCCCTCCGAATATTTTGTCAAGAGAAATACAAAACTTATTCTTAGAAGTGTTTCCCTCTAAATGTTGTATAGTAAAAGCAATTACCGATGTGACACCTTTTAATGAGATGACATAAAGAAAATCGATCATGATTTTGATAATTTTAAGCAGAATAAGGAAGAAACTGTCACATCTTGTTTTGTTATAATATATAACTAGCTTTGTAAAGATACTATCATTGATAATTTATGATTTTTAGACCCACTGACGGTGAATTTCGATCTGGCTTGATTAAGGATTAAGGTGGAATAACACACCAGGAAAAAGTCATTCAAATTAACAGGAAAAAATTTTGATAATAAAGATATAATGATACATAAACTGTACAAATGTCAAATAAGCGAAGAATTTGCAGTTTGAGGATAAAAATGAATATCTAAAAAAAAAATATTCCAGTAAGTAACAACAAAAGGTTCTGCGGGATTCGAACTCGGGATGTATGGATCACAAGACCGACACTTTATCCACTCGGCTATGGAGTTAGTTACATGTTTCAGTCCATGAAATCCTTTTAATAAAACGAAATGTCGTTTCAATCAGCGGTCAGCCATTGTGTGAGTATGTGTTATTCAACGTAAAGTTCAACGTCATTAGTAAAATTTCTCCTTAGCACAAAACATAATTATAAAATAAATTATAATGACATAACATTGGATATTTTTGCTAGAATTTGAAAATAGGCTCAAACAAAAATAGGGTTATGGCAAAACATAGAACTTCGGACTAATTTGAATTTCATTCCAGCAGAATAAGGTGAATGTAATCAGTATAATACTATATATGTGTTATATCATCTTTGAGATTTTTGTTTAATTGAATTAAAAAAAACTTCACTTGGTATTTAAAAACAAATACTAGTAGAATTTTAAGAAAATTCTGGCCAGAGTATTCTTGAAAATTGTTTTTGAAAACTGTATACTTTGTATTTATTTAACTACACTGATATTCATAAATTGTTTTTACATTCTTTAATGAGTTTATTCATTTGTTATATTTTCACAATTAAAAAAATTTCAATCGTAGTGTAAAATTTTCCTTGAATTTTTAAAAATATTCATTTGTCATTAACTAAAAGAGTAGATAATTAACCTTCTGTTTTGAAAGTGCAAAATATCACTACAAGTAAAGGTCAGCAATAGATTGTTTTTGTCAATATCATCAGTATTATTTTTTTCATTCTGAGAAAATGTCATCGTTAATGCTTGTGTTACATTTTAGCTGATGGTCGGGCGAACAAATTTTCCTCGTATCGTCGTATCCGGTCGATCGTCCATCAGCCGATTTGTCAAACTTGTCCAAAAGACCAGTCGACCCTCGGTGGATTTTCTTTCGTCAATCGGTGTTTCCCGCCGACATTTAAAAAAATCCGAATGCCTATTAAGTCAATCGACCGACGACAGACATTAAATCTCTCTGCTGATGATGGGACGTTGATCGAGAGTTGCTTGACTGACTACTTAACGACTGTTTCATCTCAATGAAATCGGGCATCGACGCAGAAAAAAAATTAGAACTTGGCAAGACGGACACAAAATTGGTCGACCGCTGAAGAAAGGTTTATATCGGCCAAGACTGATGAGTTGCAGACTGTCGCCAGAACAACTCCATATTTGTGTCAAACATCATCCGTTGGTCGTTTTTGAAAATTTGACTAGGTTTAAGGAAATTTGACAATACTCGTTTACATATCACATGAAATTACTTCATCGCAAAATCTCACTAATTGAGGAAAAACTTAAAAGTAAATGACGGTTAATGAAATGTATAGTCACGTCTATCTACAATACTTAATATTATAATGCTAACATATTCATGTGTCCCTGTCTCTGATAACACTCAATTAAATTTGTTACACGTTGTCCAATACATTTCAGTATTAGGCAAATGGCGTAATGCTCGGGCGCATAATTATACAAAGTATTAATAACGTAAAAATGTCAATATTGTATTCAATTATATAACTTACTATACTTTGACCCGTGCGTGCACGGGTTGACATTGCATATTATATTGGAGATTTAAGAAATAGATAGCCTACATCGATACACCCAGGGACGTATATACTAACGTCTTAGTATATAGGTCCCTGATACACCATATTGTTGACATTTACATAACCAGGCTTTAAGCCTACAAAAACGCTATTAATGTCACTTCGCTCTGCTAAGTTAGAATAATCTAACATTTACTGTGTCTCGGGACATGCCTTCACCACATTTAAAATACCTCCCATTTACCCGTACCCGTAATAGAGCTGAAAATTGTAGAATCGCTTCGAAAGGATTTTGGAGAAAAATTAATGAAGCTGCATTGAAAATAACAGTCAAATTATTCAAAACAAACCATTTTGAGGCTGTAAATACCTTTTATCTAAAAATTTAATTCATATTAATGAAGAATTCAACACTTTTCTACCAACGTTTATTTTACTCGCTTCGAATTTACACACCGTGTTGTCATTCGGAATTCTTTTGATTTTTCATATTCAATGAACTGAGTTATAGCTAAACTTTTCTCCCGTATTCCCTTTGATGAATAGAAAATATGACAAATTTTCAATGAAAATTTACACGTATTTGTAATATCATTTATGAGTTTTTCCATGCAAATGTGATATTGTGGTAACATAAAACTAAAGAGACCATGATTTAGCGTGAATGTAATGCGCATGCGCAAGATTATAAAATCCAAAAAATCCACATGATTTCCGAGGAATTTTTCTTGATTATTACATGTAATTAGCGAAGCTTGATTGATAAAAAATAAAAACAAACTGGTAATCTTTAAGTACCATTAATGTTTAAAATATATAAAACAAAAGACAGTACTCTTCCGATTTCTCGGTATTAAAGCCCAAAAATTCGAGTCTATCATTTTAATATAGTAGTATAGATAAGTTGATCAGATCTCTCACAGAAGTCTGAAAATAAAGCCTTTATGGGTTTGCTCACTCCCGACCAAAATTATCACCTCATAAAACTCAACGAATAATTCCAAGGTTATTCATTAATAATGTATGATTTTGAATGTTTAGTTTTTCCTCTATTACCGTGTAAATTGTTATGTAGTATGGTTATATTTTCTCTGTTGTAAATAACAATCAAAGATATATTCAAACTTTTTAATATCAAACACGCATACCGAAATGGATATCTCGTGACATGCGTGTTACAAACGAGTAACATTATGAAAGGTTAAGAAGGATTTGTGGCCATCTTAAACAGTTGAGTATCAAAATGTAAACATTTCTTGAACTGGCTTGATTCTGCCCAAAACTGACCAAAACTGCTATCAAAAGATAAACAAGAGGCCAAGGGATCACATCACTCACCTGAGCAACAGCAGCCATAATTCTGATCAAATCAGCATTGCAATATATAATTCAAAATGACTTGACAATTTAGTAGAAGAGATCTTGCTCAAAAAATTTTAAAATCTTCCTGTTTTTACATGTACCACATATTTTTATGTCAAAACCAGACTCCTTTTGGGTTTTTCTCAGTATTTGAAAGACGATCATTCTCTATTCCTACATGTATTTAATCTCCACCCCTTTAGTGGCCCCATCTTTCTTCGGGGAACCGTGATTTGATCAAACTTGTGCTCTCACACAAGTTTCAGCTTTTTGGGCTGAATGCTTTTTCAGATGATTTTTAAAGGGTTTTCTCTAATATACATTCCTATCTAAAAATTCGAACCACCCCCCCCCCCCCCCCCCCCCCACACACAAGTTACAGCTTTCTTGGACGACTGATTTTAAAGGGACTTGGACACGATTTAACTAAAAATTTTCAAGTTTTATTTTTTCATTTTCAATGTTTATACTGATAAATATGGAAGTTTTTAATGCTATGTCAAAATTTGAAAGTTAAATATCAAGTTATAAGCAAGAAAGAGATTTCATAATTCTTTGTTTTGTAAACAAAGCTCGAATATTGTCATTTTTTACATATGTGTTGTATTGGTGTAAGTTTCAATCAAATGTATCTTTCTTTTGTTGATACTAGTATTTATAAAGATATTGAGTTAGTTTAAATTGTTTTTTACATGTCATTTTGTCTAAGAAATGGTAAATCTCTACATTACATATTTTGTAAACAACTATAAGACTCGAGCTTTATTTACATAACAACCAATTCTTACCTCTGTATCTCGCTTGTAACTTGACTTTAACATTCAATATGATGGTCAATCATTTAAAATGTACCGGTAAACCATTTAATACAAAAAAATAGAAATAAAATATTTGATCTCAGATCGTGTCCAAGTCTCTTTAAGAATAAGCTTTAAAAATATGTTTCCTCTTTTAATCTTATGTTAAAATTCACCCCTTTCCATTGTGGCCCTACCCTACCCACTCTACACCCGGGGATGATTTGAAACAACTTGATTCTACACTATATGAGGTTGCTTCTACATGGGTCCCAGCTTTTTTGACAAAATGGTTTTTGAGAAGATTTTTCAAGATTTTTTCTTGGAAATATAAATCTGAGTAAATATTCATCCCCTAACATTGTGGCGCCATCCATTTTTCGGGGTTTATAATTTGAACAACATAATTTGGACAAACTTTAATCTACTCTACCTGAGAATGTGTTTTTTTTCGTGTTTTTTTTCGCAAAGTTGATTTTTATTTTTAAACATTTTCTCTATATAAGCATTTGTAAAATTTAACCCCATTATTGTGGTCCCATCTCTACACTATCTGGGGACGCTTCCCAAAAGTTTCTGCTTTTCGGGTCTAACAGTTTTTTAATAAAAAGATTTTTAAACATTTATATATATATTCCTGTGAAAATATTCATCCCCCCGATGTGGCCCGATTCTTCCCTCAGGGATTATGATTTGATTTGACTACATGAGGTTGTTTTCTCTATATATTCCTGTGTAAAAATTTATGCCCGATGTGGACCAATCACATTCCCGGTAATATGATTTGAGCAAACTTGAATGTACATTACACGAGGATGTTTTCAAACAAGTTTCAGCTTTTCTGGTCAAATGGTTTTTATGCGGAAGATTTTTTTTTTTATGAATTCCTGTGTAAAAATTAATACCCCCGATGTAGCCCCATCCTACCCCTAGGGACCATTTTATGAACAAACTTGAATTTACCCTACCTGAGGATATTTCCAAACAAGTTTCAGCTTTTGACAATGTGGTTTATGAGAAGAATTTTTAAAAACATTTTCTCTATATAATTCTTTGTAAAATTTCAATTATTCATTGTTGTCTAATCCTACCCACGGGGATTATAATTTAAACAAACTTAAATCTACACAACATAAGGATGTTCCCAAACAAAATTCAGCTTTTCTGGTCAAAACGTTTAAGAGAAGAATATTTAAAACATTTTTTTTATATAATCCTATGTAAAAATTCATCCTCCAATTGTTGCTACACCTTACCTCCCAGGGCCATGATTTCAACAAACTTGTTTTTACACAACCTGAGGACACTTCCCAAAAATTTCATCTTCATTTCATAGAGGGCATTGTTATTTATTTGAGAAAAAACTTGAATCCCCTTAACCCAATGATTCTTTGTGCCGAGTGGATTGAAATTGGCTCAGTGATTCTGGAGATGATGAAAATGTGAGAGGTTACGACAACGACGCCAACGCCAACGACAGTCAAAGAACAAATTTTGATCAGGCGAGCTCAAAAGAGATATGATGTTTTACAATTACGCATACAAGAACAAAGCAATGCGTTTTTAATCACATAGAACAGCGTAGAAATGAGAAGGTGCATACTTATTTTGAAGATTTGAAATTCTGAAAAAGTATGAAAGAGCTTACTTTGTGTCCTCTCTACAACGATTTGTTGAGATAAAGGATAAAGAATATTGCACAAAACTTAGTCACAAAATTTTGTGCCCTATTTTATTTGTCGGCACCAGATCTATTTTAATTTTAGAACAAAAATAATCCAGTCTATACTTAGAACTCCTTTGTCTATGGAGGCACATCGACGTTATATTTTTATTTTTAAAAATGTCAATTCAAAACAACCTTTTTGTTGTGTGTTGAATGTTTAATGTGATAGACATCTCTTTACTAGACCCAAGTTTATTTTTTCAGTTCTAATCTAAATTACATTTTTGCTGGAAATAGGATAGAAGTCCAAAAAATTAATTGTATAGAATAAAAAATAAACATATATTTTTCAATGAAAATATAACTTCAATGTACCTCAAAAGACGGAAAAATATATATCATCCCAACTGAGACCAATTTAATAAAAGAATAGGGCACTCTATATTTAGACAAATTTACAACTTAAATAAGCAAGCTTCGACCTTTTTTTCACAATTTGTTGTAGAGTTGACAACAATGACCACCTTTCGATTTTTTGTTTTTGCTTCAGATTTTTAAATCCTGAATTTAAATCTGAAGCTGTGCAGTTTTAAAAGATTAAAAAGGCATTGCTTTTCTTGTTGTGTTATTGGCAAGCATAACGAATTGTAAAATCACGTGAATAAGAGACAAGTTAACAAAAATATGACAAGTTGACACAATTATCTGACAAGATAACATTAAGATCTGACAAGTTAATTAACGACTCATATTTTTTCAGTATTATTTCATCTGACTTGTCGGCATATATGATTTCAACAAAAATACAAAATCATCTGATAAATCGATTTTTTGATTGTTGATGTTGATTTGTCAAATCTTTATAGTCCCTTACTACACTCTCTAAATATGGAATTTTTCCTTCAGTATGTTATTCAATATAATTATTTGGCATTGTAAAAAAGGAATTCACAAGTAGAAGTCATATAAGACACAGAATTTCCAGACTAGAGGTGACACAAAATGGCTACCAAAAATCAAAGGATCGAACGTCTTTAAGCTGTATTAGAGGTGTGTGCGAGGGGAATGAATGACAGTGGGGAGCTAGGCAACAATTGTAATTATGTTTTATTTGTTCAAATTAACTTGTATATATATAATATGTGGTTGTTCACTGTGACGTATGTTTCCATAAACCACGTGTAGAGTGGTTGAAAATATAAACATTGGGTTGCAAAATAAAATCATAGCCATGTTTGATGCTTGTGGTGTGCAATACTATGTTTTTAAAAAAATAATGGGTGAATGTTTTGCATAAAAACTTAGTATATTGAGCCATTTTCAAGGAACATTCTGCATAAAATACTATAGTCTCTTTCACTATTGATGTTATTACTAGGTCAGGCGCGGATCGAAAATTAATTCCTAGGGGGGATCTCTACTACGCATGTTAATTGTTGCAACAGCAGAAAAAAAACACTATTTTTTTTATTGTCACATTTATTTCTAGAACACATTTTATCCACCAATTAATGAAAATAAAGTGTAAAATCAATATACTTCTAGAATTTATATTTGACAACAAGTACCTAGATTCTATAAAATAAACACGAGGCACGATTTTTACTGCGAAACTGAAAGGGTCAAATAAAACCACGTGTTCTAAAATTTGAATGACAATAACATTCGCAGGGCTGAAAAAGTCGGAAACCATTCAACTGTACAATGTATGTGCTGCTGCGTGTTTTAATTTTATCACCTGCAACGATGCAGGATTATGGACTACAATGTTAGCTTTTTAAGAAACTAATAAAGTCAGCCAGCGGCATTTAAATTTTAGGGTAAACGTGACTACACAATCTATTCAAATACTAGATAAATAGTTTTCAGAACAACAACTACATGCGGGTGCACATCTAGTTTGCAGCCATCTTTTTATGGCTATACATGTAGGTGAGGTAAGCGTGTAGCGGTGTACATGCAATGTATGATAAACACCTTCTTATTACTTAAAGTTGTAATTTTGTAGACACAGCTCTCTAGCTTATTTTCATGGTCTGGTGGCAAACTACTTCCAATATATTTACTTTTCAATCTCACTAAGAGAGTTGGGAAGATATACGCGGACTCCGGACAGTGGCTGCAGACGACTCCCAGCTTCGTGGATAAAATGAAAATCACGTACAGTTTCAAGGACACGTAAATTCGTGGCCAATGACCCTATCAATACAAACTGTTAATAGATATTGCACTTCAATGAACACTTCATTTCGTGGATCAACTTAATAACGAAATCCACGAAAATTGGTGTTCAACGAATATTGATGAAAACACTGTAACTTAATATAGTCAGCCCGCGGGCTGACTAATAAACAGGGGACATGTGCACGCTATTACATAAAAGTATCAAGCCAAACATACTAATGCACCTTTATCATTAGTCTTTGTTGAGTTTTCTGAACACTTTACGTAAAGAAAATGTTTATACTTACACACTCATATAGAGGGAGACAAAAGGACAGGAATGCTCCTAGTAAAACAGACAACAATCGTACGTGTCCATAAAGCGCCATGGTGTGCGTTTTACCACATACGCATTTACTCCAAAATCATAACCTTAGTGCGACTTTTCTGGAACCAGTAACTAAGGCCAACTAAATCAACAAACGGCACTGAATTACTGAATTACTTAAGAAAAACCACTTTCGGTTTCGAACCTCTTTACCCCGGCCCTTTATTTGCGCATTTCAAACAAAAATTAGTAAATTTCCTATGTAGATGATATATTTCAAACTTTTATTCAATCTGTACAGTAACATAAATCGATTTTTTTTTATTTGCTGCAACAATGAAACTGTAATTAAAAAGAAGCTAGTGGGGAACTACTTCTTGTTCTCAAATGGGCAGGGTAGAATAAAATATGTGACCCAGTTTGCGCGGTGTAGTGTCATTTAGTATGCAAGGTGTAATGTCATTTAGTATGTGTATTTTCACGGTTTAGCTTAAGCACAAATTTTCTTATTTAAATATTTTTGATAATAACAATGATATATATTTTCGTCTATTGCTTAACCAAAATTCAAATGTTGGGATAAAAGCAAGATAATAAAGTTGGGATAGAAACAGGTGTATAAAACTTCCAGTTAAATTAATTATGACCTAAACACTATTGTTATCATTGAAAAGAAAAACAATAATTTGTCGTTAGAGGGAAGTTGTGTTTATAGGATTGGAATCTTATGAATTTTGCGATAACATATACTTAGTAAACAATATCCAGTTGATAGCAACGCCATTTGCATATAAGCGTGTAACCTGAAGCTAGCTGGTATTCATACGCTCTGTGTAGACCGGTTAAAGAGCCTTAAAATGTATGAATGAATGACAGTGGGGAGCTAGGCAACAATTGTAATTATGTTTTATTTGTTCTAATAAACTTGTATATATATAATATGTGGTTGTTCACTGTGACGTATGTTTCCATAAACCACGTGTAGAGTGGTTGAAAATATAAACATTGGGTTGCAAAATAAAATCATAGCCATGTTTGATGCTTGTGGTGTGCAATACTATGTTTTTAAAAAAATAATGGGTGAATGTTTTGCATAAAAACTTAGTATATTGAGCCATTTTCAAGGAACATTCTGCATAAAATACTATAGTCTCTTTCACTATTGATGTTATTACTAGGTCAGGCGCGGATCGAAAATTAATTCCTAGGGGGGATCTCTACTACGCATGTTAATTGTTGCAACAGCAGAAAAAAAATCTATTTTTTGTATTGTCACATTTATTTCTAGAACACATTTTATCCACCAATTAATGAAAATAAAGTGTAAAATCAATATACTTCTAGAATTTATATTTGACAACAAGTACCTGGATTCTATAAAATAAACACGAGGCACGATTTTTACTGCGAAACTGAAAGGGTCAAATAAAACCACGTGTTCTAAAATTTGAATGACAATAACATTCGCAGGGGTGAAAAAGTCGGAAACCATTCAACTGTACAATGTATGTGCTGCTGCGTGTTTTAATTTTATCACCTGCAACGACGCAGGATTATGGACTACAATGTTAGCTTTTTAAGAAACTAATAAAGTCAGCCAGCGGCATTTAAATTTTAGGGTAAACGTGACTACACAATCTATTAAAATACTAGATAAATAGTTTTCAGAACAACAATTATATGCGGGTGCACATCTAGTTTGCAGCCTTATTTTTATGGCTATACATATAGGTGAGGAGTTAAGCGTGTAGCGGTGTACATGCAATGTATGAATGCACACCTTCTTATTACTTAAAGTTGTAAGTTTGTAGACACAGCTCTCTAGCTTATTTTCATGGTCTGGTGGCAAACTACTTCCAATATATTTACTTTTCAATCTCACTAAGAGAGTTGGGAAGATATACGCGGACTCCGGACAGTGGCTGCAGACGACTCCCAGCTTCGTGGATAAAATGAAAATCACGTACAGTTTCAAGGATACGTAAATTCGTGGCCAATGACCCTATCAATACAAACTGTTAATAGATATTGCACTTCAATGAACACTTCATTTCGTGGATCAACTTAATAACGAAATCCACGAAAATTGGTGTTCAACGAATATTGATGAAAACACAGTAACTAATATAGTCAGCCCGCGGGCTGACTAATAAACAGGGGACATGTGCACGCTATTACATAAAAGTATCAAGCCAAACATACTAATGCACCTTTATCATTAGTCTTTGTTGAGTTTTCTGAACACTTTACGTAGAGAAAATGTTTATACTTACACACTCATATAGAGGGAGACAAAAGGACAGGAATGCTCCTAGTAAAACAGACAACAATCGTATGTGTCCATAAAGCGCCATGGTGTGCGTTTTACCACATACGCATTTACTCCAAAAACATAACCTTAGTGCGACTTTTCTGGAACCAGTAAGGCCATCTAAATCAACAAACGGCACTGAATTACTGAATTACTTAGGAAAAACCACTTTCGGTTCCGAACCTCTTTACCCCGGCCCTTTATTTGCGCATTTCAAACAAAAATTAGTAAATTTCCTATGTAGATGATATATTTCAAACTTTTATTCAATCTGTACAGTAACATAAATCGATTTTTTTTATTTGCTGCAACAATGAAACTGTAATTAGAAAGGAGCTAGTGGGGAACTACTTCTTGTTCTCAAATGGGCAGGGTAGAATAAAATATGTGACCCAGTTTGCGCGGTGTAGTGTCATTTAGTATGCACGGTGTAATGTCATTTAGTATGTGTATTTTCACGATTTAGCTTAAGCATAAATTTTCTTATTTAAATATTTTTTTGATAATAACAATGATTTATCTTTTCACCTATTATGTTTAATTTTGATATTCTTAATAGATTGAATGAAAAATTGTAATTATATTTCAAATTATGTTTGTCTAAAGGTGACCTGACCTTTAGATTATTAAACTGGTAGGGGGAGTCTCTGGTCACTTATACTGATTTCCCCTACACATATCTACCAGAAAAATATTTTGCTGTTACATGTATTAGCTATATTTATGTACAAATCTAAATATTATGCGTATAGTTGAAAATTTAATTGTAAATGAATGCCATTGTGAAAAATATAACTATAAAGGTGACCAGACCTTTAAATTATAAAACTGGTAGGGGGATTCTTTGGACACTAATACTGTTATTCCCCCTACGCATCTAACAGAGAAATATACTGGTACATAAACCTGCTAAATACTTATGTACAAATCTAAATATATGTTTGATATCTATATATTTTTAATGTAACAACGTGGTTATTTTTTTTTCCTTCAAATCTTTGTTGTATTAATGACATACTTAGCATGAAACATTTCATGTGCGGAAATTTACTTGTAAATGAATATTTTCCTCCTTTTTTTCTTGTAAAATTGTAATACAAAAAAAAATTCCAAAATGTATGTTGTACTAAGCCTCTGCGCAGGCCCACTACCTTCTGTTTTGTTGCATATATATGATTGAATAAATGTGTGGAAACAAAAAAAACAAACAAACAAAAAAAATCTTTTCACCTATTGCTTAACCAAAATTCAAATGTTGGGATAAAAGAAAGATAATAAAGTTTGGATAGAAACAGGTGTATAAAACTTCTAGCTTATAAACGCTTCTGTGTAGTCAATCAAGTTAAATTGATTATGACCTAAACACTACTGTAATCATTGACAAGTAAAACAATTTAATTAGTCGTTAGATGGACGTTGTGTTTATACGATTGAAATCTTATGAATTTTGCGATAACATATAAACAATATCCAGTTGATATCAACGTGTTTTGCATATAAGCGTGTAATCTGAAGCTATCTGGCATTCATACACTCTCAGTAGACCGGTTAAAGAGCCTTAGAATGTAGATAACAATAGAATATAGAAAGACGCTGACATTGTGCTATAAATAGCCTCTACAAAATAAAACTAGATCATGTTAAGGTGCCTCACTACACTTTAAAATAGTTTCTCGAATCAGCAGAAAATTACTTTATTATGATAGAATTCATGATAATTTTCTGCTGATTTGAGAAACTATTTCAAGGTGTAGTACGCAGTTAATATACGATTTGACCTGAAATATTGCCATTTGCAAACATCAGACATTTTCAATATTATAAAATATTTAGTTTAAATACATTCAAAGAAACGCAAATTACACAGTCACCATGCTCTAAGAGTCTTAATTATCTTACACGACATCATTAGAGTATTCAGGTTTTATTAGGGATGTATAGGAAAGTAGTTAGTATACGATAACAATTGGGATATTTGACTGTTTGAAGCACTCTAAACCAAAGACATCCGATTAAAATTAAGTTCTACAGGTATTGTAGTACACGTTTACATTGAATTATTTTTGATTTAACGTGGTCTTCGTACTGAAAATTAGACAAATATTTCAATTAGTGTCGTTTCTAATACGATCATGTATATAACCATATATATATTGAAAATGCAAAGGATGGAAATATTAAATGCGTGGCCTAGTGGTAACGCGGAGGTCTTTTTGATGTTGTGGTCGTTGGATCGAATCCACTAAGCAGTAATTTTTTTCACTTAAATTGAAACATGAACAGAATAGAGAGGTTAAGTTACATGTATCTATTCTTCTGTGTTTTTCGCAAATCAAGACTAAAATTTTGCTATTCTTGAAGCTGTGATAAAAATGTACATTTTAAAGTTGACATTGATGAAATTAAGTTTTAGCGTTAAATTTTAAACGATGGCAATTAAGAAAAATAAAAGGAGGAGGATATTTTTTATTCATTTGATAAATTAATTATTTTTGTTTCTGACATAGCCCAGTATTTTTTTTTTAAAGATATCCTTTTCAAAGTAATTAATTTGCTGCATACATGTTCACAAAGAAATTAAAGCGGGTTAAAATTGCATGGTAAAACTGTTGACTGGTAACCATATCCTTTGTTGATCAAGTGAATTTCACAAGTTGTCCTTTGTGTGTAAATTGTTGAACTTTGTATGCATATCACCTTGATTGTTTTTTTTTCATAATACCTATAGTTTAAGTAATATCAATTAGTAATTAACATCATACATATTATAATAACAGTACATAGGAGCTCGAGATTGCAAAACACACCAAAATGCTTATGTTAAACTCGCTCTCATAATACTAGTACTTTGACCTGGTTCCAAAAAAATGTACTTTGCAAAAATAAATTTCGAAAAGTACGTATTTTGTGAAGCACCATTTTACATTTTTCAATTATAAAGATCAGTTGGAATTTTTACTCCATGAAGTACTGTACCAAGAAATGTATAGAGATTCCGAAGTAAATACGCTAAAGGCGGAGAAGAGTGTACTTCATATGATCATGAACACGTTCAGCAATGCATGTGTCTTTAACTACATGTATACAGGCAACCTTCATTAATATAGTTCATGATTATGTTCAATTCTGAGGTTAAAGGTCAGTGCTATCCGTGATACAATGTAGAAGGCAATTAATCCAGCCCTGCTACGATACTAAGCATCATAACACTTTTGCAATTAGAGGTCTCCTCTGTAGAAGTCCTCATATAAAAGCAGGGGAATAGAGTTAGTCGAATCTGTGATAATTGTAAGGCTTTGGAGTTTCCGTTAGAAACAGATGCAAATGGTCCACGTATTGCAGTCCTGTTTCAAAAGACAACAACTTATTATTTCATATAGACGTATAACACAATTCGTTCATTATTTACAAATGCATTTAAAAAAGGTTACTTCCAATCTTTTGTGGTATAAAATGTATGAATTAGAAAACGCTACTGTATGCATATTAATTTGCATAATTTAAGTCAAAGTTGTCTGAGATCCAGAGTATCCGCCCGATATTAAACTCGCCTTACACTTAAATAATGTAATTAGTCAACTCGCGTTCCTTGTCACCCTTTTTTCTGGTATTTTGTTCCATAAAGCTTAAATTGCATCAAATCCTTCATTTTGTTTATTAACTTTTGTGTATTACCAAGATATCCAATCTGTTCGCGATGCATGATAAACTTGTCCTTCGCTTTGCAGCAATGATGTCTATTATACTCAACCTACGTTTTTGGTCATCCTGTTCTTGAAAGTTATATCCTATTATCCCACAAAAGCCGTGTCTTGTAGGCGAACTACTTTTTTTCATCAAAACTATAATCGTGCATTGAAGAGACCAATTGCCTTATTTTATTTATTTAACATTTGTCACATATTACTGTCTATGTACACTTGAAGTAAGTTGCCATTAAATATATTCAAACTTATTGTAATCATTCAGTATTATTTCTTCGCAAGTATATAATTTGATGCAAACTCCTACTGACTTGGATTTGTCAAAACGTGTCCACCACCTCCCTCTCATTTTGGCTATTTGGGCTAGCTTATCGAAAATGAAAGTATATTTTTGATTATTTTTCAATTAGTACTTATCAGATAAAATTCAGTCACACTTTGGGACATCATATCGCACGTGTTGAAATACCAAAGGTGAAAGCCGGTATTCGTGTGCAGACGTTTTTTAGTTTTTGGCAAAACGGTTACATTTAGACACGTAAGAAAAGATTTTATTATTCTCAGAACTGAACCCGAAAGTATTATTTGGAAAGCACGTATCACTAGCTATAAAAGGGTGACATTTAAGAAGTAGTTGAAATGGTGTTTCTAATCAAAAGAAAGAGAGATCGGATACAGAAATGTATACCTTTTTCACTAGATGACCGCGTATGATATAGTGCAGTTTAATGAATAAATTCTGTGCGGGTGGAGACATTTATTAGAAAATTGAAACGCAAAAGTACATACTGTGATAATATTATCCCTCTTTTATAAGTTATTTTTGATTCACATTAACATCTGAACATTTTTCCATGTTACATGTAGTTGTTAATGACAGAATGATCAACAGTTAATCAAATATAAAGATCCATCAAATAATGTGCAAACATTTTACCATTGTTGTGTAAATAGGCTTTCTAAATAACCTAGGAAGGCAAAATCGTATACATGTACTCACACATTCAGAGAGAAGGAGAGAAGACAAGATAAGTGTTCCCAATAAAACAATATGCCATTGTGTGCGTAAATAAAACTCCATTGCCAGCCGCCATGAAAGAACCAACGCGTCATTAATCTAATGGAAATTTCACTTTCGGTTTAGGTTTTACACTATGGGTTTTGAAACGGACTAAACTTGTTTCACCTTCCTGCGTGGGATTTAAACCGTTTCAACTGTTGGGGTAAAGAGAGGTGTGATAAGATAACAAAGTCAAGCGAAATTCAGCTTTTAATCATAAATTTTAGGCAGAATTAAAGTACATTTGTTTTTTGTGAGTCAAAAGTAACATGACTTGATAGTGTTATATGATTACTCATCTTTAAGCTTTACTTGTTAATTCGTGATACTATTTCTGTCCAATTAAACTGTATAGTATTTTTTTACTTATATTTCAAATGTGTAAATATTTCGACATACTACATGATTTATTTACAGCATGACCGTTTGGGCAATATTATAAATTACCAACCGTTTCAGCAAAAATATCGGCCGCATGAAAAAAAAACCCGCAGTGTTTGCAATACCTAAACGATTAATCGTCTATAGGATTACTTACGTTCATTTTATTTATGTTTAATTTACAAGTACGGATGTTCCTAAACAATTTACTAGTTAATAAGGTCTAAAATTTGAATACTAATAAAACTACTTTGATTTGATATTTTTTTAAGGTTCATTTTTTTGTTTGTTAAGCAACAAAATTCAATATTATTTCACTTTTTTTATCATGTTTAAAAAGTCATTAAAAAACATTATTATGTTTGCATTTAATAAAACAATCACTTTTTCATAGATTTCTCATCCTTTTAAAATAAACTACTAACGTAAATATAATATTAAATTTTAGCATAAAAATGATAATATTATTATCATTTTTATTGCTAATATTTTGCGTAATTTTAATTTGTTTGTAGAAAACAAATTCTTGATTTGTATCATAAGATGTCACAATTATATTCATTTAATTATAAATTGAATTTTCTCAATTGTTTCTATGTAAATTTTAATCATTACTTTAATGTTTTGCTTGTTTTCAGATGAATGCCATTATGTTTATGATAAATACATTTAGTTAAATGAAACTATATTTCCTTGTATTGAACATTCTCTATTTGACCATTGTAATTTGCTCATTGCATTATCCGAATTCAAACCGTAATTAAAGCTATAAATGTCTTGTTGGTCTTAAGAAAAAATGGATACTTTTCTTTTCTTGTTTCGACAGTTTTAGTTTTAAAAAACTGTATAGAATAGCAACACTTTAAAAAAGTACGCTAATTGTGAATTAAGGTTAAGAATGAGAACTCTAATAACTAGAAAGTGTAAATAAACTGTGAAATGAACTTGGTTCGTTGATTAAACTGAGTTTAAGCAAGGTACTTTACACGTAAACAGGAAGAAGATTATAATTGTAAATCAAACATTGACAATCAATAAGACAACAGCTTAGTAGTTTTTACAGCATTAAGTTTTATAAATCTATAAATAAATAACCGCTTTTAACACCAGCTTAACTATGGCTATACCTTACACTATATAAAGAAATACAAACAGTCAAATTAAGATGTTAAGCATTTTTATATGTAACTTCACAAAAAGGAGCTAGCTGTATTTAAATGCATACGTTATATAATCGCTAGTATAGTTAAAATTTACAAACTCTTAGAAAATGTTCTTCTCTACTCCCGTGTACATTTGTTTAAAACTAAATGCATGATAATGATATACATGAAGCCCTCAACCAAAATTGTGAAATTAATGACCCCTGTATCAGGGGTTCAGGTTCTAGAGTTAAGCCAATATTGCCATATATTAAAAATGTATTAATCTTAGAAAATCTTTCTCTCTACTAACATATTTGTTAAAAACTAAATGCATGATTTTGATGTCTATGAAGCTCTCTACCAAAACTGTGAAGTTCATGACCCCTGTTTCGGGGGTCCGGGGTGGGGCCAATATGGCCATATAATAAAAATGTATTAAATCTTTAAAAACGCTTCTTTACTCCCACATATGTGGGCAAAAACTGAATAGATGGTTATGATATCCACTATCTCCTCTACCAAATTTGGGAAATTCATAGCCCCTGGGTCAGGGGTTCAGGTCATCAGGAGGGGGGGGGGGGGCAATATAGTGTTAATGCATAAACTGTTTAAAATCTTCTTTATTCTCAGACATCTGTATGAAAAACTGACTTCATAATTATGTTTACCAGGAAGTCCTCTACTAAAATTTTTAATTCCACGTCCCCTGGAGTATGGGTTTTGATTCTAAGGCATGACCAAAATAGACAACATCATTATGTGCATATTATCTTCTATGTTCCTTTTAAAAAAATCTTATTTTTGAGATACAAAAGATGGAAGATTTGGTCTTTCGGTATCATATTTGTAAGTCGTGTAAATATAAGATGAAAAATTTTGGCTCGGTTACATATTACAAAATATTAATAAGTAAAGAGCAATGGATAACACACCTTATTATTTACTATGTAGGCCGTAAATCGACTTGAGCAAGAGGTAATTAACGTGACGGCATAACGCATTAGATGTGACTGCCCAATGCATTAAATACATAAATGGTATATCTTAAAAGTGAAATATATCCTTGCTTGGGCATGGGAAACTGATTTTGTATGGTTTACATAGAAAATTAATTTGTTATCCAGGTACAACCCGAGGTAAATCCACGTACACATTTGATAGAACATGGACCCATTTGGGCCCCTAATGTGATTGGTCAGTCCATATTTCTTGACGTAAAAAAAACCTCACAAACTTGAATATTCACTATCTGGAGTGCTTCCAAACAAGTAACAAATTTTACAAGCATTAAATGGGTCCGTAATTGTGTGAATAGAAAACGAATTACATTTGCAAATTCTTTTTATTATATTGGGTTTTGCATTCCATTGTTTAGAATGTTATTTCAACATAACCACAGTCTGCATTTTAGAGGTGAACAGACTAGGTCGACGTCGATATTTAATACTGGGTTCTTTAATACTCTGTATAAAAGCTATCAGAAGGGCTCAATTACACTATCACGATCTTCACTCATGTATATCGGCGTTTCAGAAATCATCAGTAATCTAAAGCGGAACTTTTCGGTGCAGAAATTAAATACTACTGATAAAGGTGAAAAGAACTACCCCTCTTGGAATTAAAATGCCTTGATAACATTTATAAAACCATGTTTTGTATCTTAGACATATGCCATTTTTTTTAGAAAGCCAGGATCTTTGTTGTCGTTGTTCTTCTTGATGTGTATTTCGCCGCTATCTAAATTTAGATGTATAATAATTCAAATGTTTGTTCCTTTTAAATCAATGCAGTCGTGTTAGAAAGTGGAGTTGTATAGTGAGATTCCCTCGGAAGACTGGCTATATAGTGTCAACCTTCCTCCCCCTCACCTGCCCGGGGAATTCTTACTATACAGCCGTTCTTCCGGCTAAGTATATATAAATATTGTCATATCAAACCCGTAAGCCATGATGGCCTTTCAGGCCTTTGATTTTGATGATATATCAAGGTTTGAAAATAATACAGTAAAAACGTCAGTTCTTTTCTAAGTTTATCAGTAATGTCAGTACATTGTCAGTAACTGTCTAAATTTATCAGTAAAATATGGGAATGTCAGTACTTTTATGACTTAGTAGTGATGTAATTTGTACTATTAAGATTTATGATAATGTTTTCTAATACTGTATGCATAAAAAAAATTGGAATACATAATTATTAAACACCTCCACCTCCATCCCTCACACAGATTTAGAAATACACATTGTTTTAAGTCTTTTGTTTTAATGATTACTTCATGGTTGACCCATCAGACCTCAATGTTAATATGTAAACATGCATGATCTTATAACATGTATATTTATACATACTACAATTTTTTTGCTTTTGCTTTTGACGTACATGTCTTTTAAATTTGGAAAGCTTCAGCATTAAAACACCATAGCATGGATTGTTATGCTACTTATTAATGTATGTTGAGCACCATGCAAGTGCAATGTTATAAGCAAAAATCAAAATTCACGTTCACATTGAACTGTTCAATGATAGTTAGGTCAAAGTTGCCGCAGAAATACCTGATGTCATTCCATGTTATTCACACCTATGTCAGAACTGCACCCAGACGATGGTTTATTAACACTGTTTTATAACTATTTTGAAGTTCAATTGGTTGTATGTCTACTATATGTCTACTTTACTTCTTTGATTATTTTTTCTCAAAATTACAATTGCTATTGAAGATAATAACACCAATTTTAAAATTCGGGTGAATAAAAGTTTGTTTTGCTGTAAATGTGGCTTATTTTGATTCCAAAAAATGTTTCAACTTAAATAGGGGATAAAACCATTCTCTTTTGGCAGACAAAATGCTACTTTTAATGCCTTTATTTGAAACCATAAAATGTAAAAACAGAGTACCAATATTTTCATAAAACGTTCAATTTTCGGTTTATATACCATATCTTCAACAAAAATGATGCTCCAATTTTACTTGGTCATAACTTATCAAAAAGTTATTTTGTGGTGTTAGTTTTGTCTAAAAATAAGATCTGAGAAATTTTTAAGTAATTTTTAAGTAAACAAAACTGAAAATGTCTGACATCTGATCATAGGGAATTTCTGGCCAAATTGCAATTTCTTTTAGAATTTCTATGCTTCATTTTTGGCCCATGTTTACAGGTTCTCCTAACTGAAACTGACATACACTTTTTCTTGTTTTTAATTCATTCCTAAGGAATTGTACTTTTAAGAAATCAAAAGCATCTAAAAAGTTCAATGTAGGTTTTTATTCGTGAGTGAGCATAAAACACCTTTCAGGCTATTTTTAATCAATCTAGAAATATAAGTTTAATTGACAAGTTCATTACTGATACAAAGATTCATGCACTGTTGGTAATGAGTCTCATCATAGTACATGTGTGTATAAGATATATAAGATGTGAAAAATGTTTGTTTCTGACTGTTTTTTCTATCCCAAGGTTAACGTTAAAAAAATACAATGAATATATCATTGTACACATTTTCCAACTGCATGGGGCCTGTTTGTATTATTTCAAGGACATGTTAATGCAAATTAAGAATTGTAACTGAAAAAATCCAACCTAAAGTTTTTTTAAATAGACAAAAGGTGTGTTAATGTATGACATGCTGCTACCAATTATATACAGATAAAACAAAAACTTTTGTGTTTAGCACAATTCTTTTTAAAGGAAACATATAAAATATCTCTGCATTTTTGTCCAGATCCCAAACATGTATAAATAAAAGGTTTTGCCAAGGGAATTTTGTTGGGAATTCCCACATCGATTATCCAAATTCACATCAATAGATCAACAATATAAATTGTCAAATACATGTCTATACAAAATCAAAACATCCAAGCTTACAAAAAGTTCGTAATTGAACTAATTTTCAAAATATGATCTGTAACCTAAACTATTTACTAGGTGATCATCGATCAGGTAAACGTATCTAGTGTAGAGTAAATTTATTGCGTTTTAATAATTGTCTCAACATGAGAATAAGATCAAAATAATGGAGTACTCTGCTTAAACACGCAACTTTTACGGCTATTGTAAACTTTTGAAATTATTATTATTATTATTTTGAAACTATTGTAAACGTTTGAAATTATTTACCAGGAAACACAAAAAAAGAATATGTCAATACCATGTATATTACTTGCCTATTTGATATATTCGTAGTATTGTGGGGCAATATACAATAACACTTATTTAAGTTAAAACCTCGTGTGTTCAATCTGGTTATAAATGGACTTTAAGACTTGTTGAAAGTCGAATTTTAAAGTTGAAAACATTTCTGGTAAAGGTTCAGAGAACTGTATATAATATAACAAACATGAATCAAATGTAGATATCGTTCTTTCATAACAATTGTATGAAGGATTATTTCGAGACAGACTAATGTATTTAACCATTTGAAATGGGTATCTATTAGTTTTTGGTTTTTTTTAATGGCGCCTGATCATGACGTTTCATTTAAATCAGGAGTTGTTGTATAATCAATAAATCATGGAGGGTAAGAACTCAATTGATACAATTTTCTTATGTTTTCATGTTCGAATCAAAATACGTATTTCAACAGTGAGTAGGTGAATAACTAAAGTGTTTACGAATGCCGTTATCAATGTCGTTTTAAGTTCATTAAAAGCATAAGTAACTTCATATTTTTGTTTAAAAAAGAAATTCACTATAGGAATATCCTGCAGTCTGAAGTTGATAGCAATAATGTTACATGTGAACTTGTAACGCATGGGTAGCGATTAGAATGATTCCTTATAAAATTGTTAATTCAAATAGATGTTTATTCAAACACAATGCTATGTTTAAAGGTAGACATATTGTGGTTATTGAGCCGCAATGACTACTTTTTAGCATTTTTACACATTATGAATACACCAACCGAACGTAGTTTTACTAATGTTATTCAGGAATATATACCAACAAATGTTTATAGTATTAAAAAAAGAATTATATGTCTTATGTATACGATGCAGTATAATACATGTACAAAACCAGAAAAATGTTCATGGTGTGCAATCGTTAATTGATAGATGTTAGTTGACAAAATTTTATACTTACACACTCGTAATGGAGAAGAAAAACAGACAGGAATGTTCCGAGTAAAGCAAGACAGGATCTTACTAGAAGCTCCATGTTATTTTCATCACCAAAGTAACAGTTCTTTCTCAACACTCTGTAGACACTAAACTGCAGTGAATGTCTTGTACGATATGCGTATCCAAAACGTAAACCAAATCTGGACAATGTCGCAGTTGTTACACCCGGATGGTTTGTGGACGTACAATTAAGATCTCCTGATTATATAACACGAGGGATTGATCGCATGGTGTACATTTGTTTGAGAGCAAGATTTGTTTTATTTAAATCTACAAACATGAAAGAGATTATGCTCTTTTCTAAAATATACCGTTCTGCCATCTGAAATTTTAAACTTCATTACCAATATTTGATGTTAAATTATGAAAATAGGTATTTAGAAAGGAATCAACGCCAATCAAAAATGTTTTCTGAAGAAAATAGTTTTGTGAAGGATTTAAAAACATCATTTATTATTGCAGTTACCATAACAGTGCACAATAAAGTGTTTACTTTCAAATTAATTGATAGATTTTATGGATTAAATGCTGCTACATGTTATCGTTACTTGATGCGTAAGTTTTGTCAGAAGACTTTTTAAATACCTCGGCTTTGTGTCAACATAAGCAAAGAACGGTAAAATTTAAAAGTCCTTTCAAAGGACATTTTGTTGGGTATTCCAACATCGATTCTCGGAATTCAAATAAATATAGCTACCTTGAAACTTTAAAGTTTCTGCAGTATTAATGGAACACGTCATTAAAACTTACAAGGCCGGCCTCATCAGGGGTCCACTTTTTGCACGCGTTCAGCAGTGAAAAGGAAATAAATGAATAATGCAAGAAAATATCCCTTCTAAGAGAACTATCATCTCAAAAAGCAAGAACAAAATTATAATAGCAATAGCTACAAACGTTTGTAATATCAAGTTCAGCCTATGCATTAAGGGCCTGAGAAAACTACGTATGAAATAATTGAATTACACGCAACACGATGAAAAAAGTGAAGGCTTATTCACAATTATTCCCTTGGTTTCATACATTGAACAAAAAGATATACTAGTATGTGACCGAATTTCTAATCTAAAATATAAAATAACTTAGGTTTTATAGATTGATTAACGTTTGAAGGTTGACCCCTGATAAGGCAGACCCTATCCTTATAAATAGCATATACATGTACTTATATTAACACCAACACCCTGGTAAATAGATGCTATGTAAACAATCGACCAAGTACTTCATTAAAGCTGACATGAATTCATAAAAGCATTTGGTCGCCATATTACTTTTGATCGCCCCTCTTCTGCCACTGGAGTATATATACCGGTTGAGAAAGTTACGGTCGGTTGCTTTCCGATCGAGGCCTTCAGGTTGCACAGACTTCTAAATGCATGAACTACACATTGTAGTACAATATTTGTAATAGAAAAATAAAGGAAACAACAATCAATGAAATACAAAACAATATTTATTCTTTGAAAGGATTTCGGTATCCATATTATTTTTGCACTGTCAGTGCTGCATTACTTCGAATGCACATCGAACACGTGTGTCGTTCATACAGAGTGCATAACGTCTGCATCTTTTTGAAAATCCCGGCGGCACTGCATCCAACACAGTAGTTAAATGATAGTAAATCCATGAAAGTAACAACGTAACATCCGTTCCTACAAAAACGCTCCGTTTCTAAAAATCCACGTGATCATTGACATTGCTCGATCTGCCACAGTGTGTGGTTTGCGCATGTGCGATGTTATAACATACAAAGGAAAACGGTCCCAAATATTTATATTTGAGGAATTTTGAAAGTATCTGCGCCTGGATTTCCGTCTGTCTTGTTTCGTCGTTGATTGGATATACTAGTATCTTGCCAATGTAGTGGTTGTCATATTATTTTTCTTCGCGTCAACGTGTTCGGGTGTACCGGTGTATGAAATTCCTGAATGCTGTGAAGCAAGAAAAGTCCTCTCGGCCTTATATAGGGGGTGTGTAGCGCTGAACAGAACAATAGAAATCGACAACTAATACGGCGGTAGTCGGAGATAAAAGTGAAATAATGCGTTTTTATGAATTCATGTCAGCTTTAAAGATGTCGGGTTATAGTGAGTACAAGATATGTTTGGTTGTTGTCGTCCTTTAAGTGCACGTTGGACATTATAAACTTGATTCTCAGAATTTAATTAACTATAGCTACTTCTAGTTAATTCAATGCAGTAAACCTAATACAAAAGACAATTATAAACTAATGGACGTTTTCATCTATCAAAATTATGAAAACTGTCAAGGATAATTAGACAATATCAAAGGACGACATTGATATGGCTTAATATCTGCCCCACCATTTTAATAAGTACGATATCAAAATCAAATCTTAATAAAACATTATACAGAGGATGTATATTACATAAATCTTGATACATGTATCAGTTATCATTTTATCATAGCTGTTCATGATCATTTATGAGGTCGTTACAATGGGCTTATTCCGACTATTTTTTCCAAGCAAATGAAAATATTGTCATTGTTCCTTTATATTTTTGAAGAACAGAGCGCAGGTCTGCTCATGTACGATATCAACATATTCATATGTTCATAAAATTATACACATAATAGTTAAAAATGACACTTACTCAAGTATGTGAACAAAAAACCGTTGCAAAACACCCATATTCTGCTCCAAAATATTAACCTATCGAAATATGACAATTTTCAAGACGTCACCTCTATATCATGACGTCGTTAGAGTAAAAACTTTTACAAACCTATATCAAATATGTTTCCAACTATCTTCAACCTTATTTTTAAAGATCTAATTTTAGGAGCAAAACATGCATGAAACCTCATGTAGTCCTTTCATACATGCATGCATATAGTTATAAACAATATAAAACATGCTCAAAAACCCATTCGTACTTGATCTTATTTTTCTTTAAAGCATAGCATGGTATGATATGTTACCTAAAACAATTATTACATCAAGATTGATCAAGTTAGCTGATAACTTGAAATGTACTTTTGTTATCAAATTAACATAGAAGACAGATAGGTCAATGCTTTAGGCTTGTAAAAAAGTCAAATTTCAATTTCATGCGACCGACCACCAGTTGTGATACACACAAAATAGATTTGCCCCCCCCCCACCCCCTCCCACTTTTTTGGAAAAACGGAAATGAAAATAAAGAAATTAAATAAGTAGACACCCATCCCAACCCCCAACCCCACCCCCACCCCCAAAGGTCTTCAGTAGTCATCTAGAAGCTGTCTTTCTGCCTCCAGTTTTTACACAGGAAAGATAAATTATAACACTTGCGCGCATTCTCAAAACTAAAGTTAAAAGACTCAGGGTGTTCAACTAAAATTTTATTTAAAGATATTTTTGTAGTGGATATTTATGTTGATAAATTTTATTGCAATTAACATTAATATATATTGTCAAAATGTCATATTTGAATGTTATACTTTGAATAAAGAGTGGTCATCTGGAAGATATCTTTTTATTTCCGTTTCATTGAATACTCTAGGATTTTCCTCTGATGGTAAAAATTGTTTTAAAATGGTACGATATAATACAAATACTAATTTTTAATAAATGTATCTTCATTTAAATCGATATAATAATAAAATCATTCAAAAAAAAAAATAATATAGAACATGTACTAACATGTATTTATCACTAAACAGATATTCATCATTTGGATTCATGTAGGAAAATTAAGATTAAGATTAATCCGTAAATATAACAAAGAATGCAGAACTATGTAATAGATTATCAATAAGTACCAGTATTAAAAATGAAATTCATATCAATACAATGGCAAACGCAAAGCAATATTTTCGGTGTTTTTTTTTTCAACATTAGGATTTGATTTGTAATGGCTAAAAGAAAATACTGTAAACGTACGTCTATATTTAGCGTGTAAGATATTTGGCGGAATATAGTTTTACAACAAGTTAGCGTGGATTTGTTTTAGCGCATTTCTGAATGTATCTATATATCTACTTTTATGTTTTACATTTGGCGATGTACTTGATTTAGCAGACGCTGTTTTCCGCCAAAAACGCTAAATGAAATACACAGCCAAATGTAATAAATTTTATTATATGGTTATATTATTTTACCCGCAGTGATTTTGCGCTGGCTGTGGCGCTGCTCCATGCACCGCACACCAATTCTACCAAACTTCCCCATGCATTAAAAATACTGAAACGGCAACAGCGCCAGGTTTAAGTCAAGCATATACGTTATGACATGTTCGTGCCAGTTCATCGTGCGTAGGAATAAAAGGTTTACTGATATTTGAGAGCATGTTGGTTTTAAGCGTTTTTTGTGTCTTATATCGTTGAATGAATTCACTGTTAATGTACTTCAGTATATCTTGGATAAAAGAAAGGAACAAATTGTCTCATATTTAAGTTAAACATATTTATATTTATTCCATGCAGTCCATGATTTTCCTTAAATCAATGGTGGTTTCAACAAGTTTATCAAAAAGGCGTCTAGATTTCAATCCTGTCTGTGTCGGTCACTAAGGTTCGACCAATCAATAAACAAGGCGTGTTGATATACGTCCTGTTAGTTACTATAGAGCTTTAAATTAACTAGTTACTTTCAATAGAGCTATAAATAACCAAAGTTTCCGAAAGAAATAGAGGGAATCATATATGTACTTGATACATGTAAATATTGTCATATCAAACCCGAAGCCATGATGGCCTTTCAGGCCTTTGATTTTGATTTTGATGATATATCAAGGTTTGAAAATAATAATTACAGTAAAAACGTCAGTACTTTTCTAAGTTTTTCAGTAATGTCAGTACATTGTCAGTAAATGTCTAAGTTTATCAGTAAAATATGGGAATGTCAGTACTTTTATGACTTAGTAGTGATGTAATTTGTACTATTAAGATTTATGATAATGTTTTCTAATACTGTATGCATTAAAAAATTGGAACACATAATTATGAAACACCTCCACCTCCATCTCTCACACAATTTTAGAAATACACATGTTTTAAGTCTTTTGTTTTAATGATTACTTCATGGTTGACCCATCAGACCTCAATGTTAATATGTAAACATGCATGATCTTATAAAATGTATATTTATACATACTACAATTTTTTGGCTTTTGCTTTTGAAGTACATGTCTTTTAAATTTGGAAAGCTTCAGCATTAAAACACCATAGCATGATTGTTATGCTACTTATTAATGTATGTTGAGCACCATGCAAGTGCAATGTTATAAGCAAAAATCAAAATTCACGTTCACATTGAACTGTTCAATGATAGTTAGGTCAAAGTTACCGCAGAAATACCTGATGTCATTCCATGTTATTCACACCAAGGTCAGAACTGCACTCAGACGATGGTTTATTAACACTGTTTCATAACTATTTTGAAGTTCAATTGGTTGTATGTCTACTATATGTCTACTTTACTTCTTTGATTATTTTTTCTCAAAATTACAATTGCTATTGAAGATAATAACACCAATTTTTAAATTCGGGTGAATAAAAGTCTGTTTTGCTGCAAATGTGGCTTATTTTGATTCCAAAAAATGGTTCAACTTAAATAGGGGATGGGGATATAACCATTCTTTTTTGGCAGACAAAATCCTACTTTTAATGCCTTTATTTGAAACCATAAAATGTAAAAACAGAATAACAATATTTTCATAAAAAGTTCAATTTTCGGTTAATATACCCTATGTTCAACGAAAATGATGCTCCAATTTTACTTGCTCATAACTTATCAAAAAAGTTATTTCGTGGTGTTAGTTTTGTCTAAAAATAAGATCTGAGATATTTTCAAGTAAACAAAACTCAAAATGTCTGACATCTGTTCATAGGGAATTTCTGGCCAAATTGCAATTTCTTTTAGAATTTCGATGCTTCATTTTTGGCCCATGTTTACATGTTCTCCTAACTGAAACAGACATACACTTTTTCTTGTATTTAAGTCATTCCTAAGGAATTGTACTTTAAAGAAATCAAAAGCATCTAAAAAGTTCAATGTAGGTTTTTTTCGTGAGTGAGCATAAAACACCTTTCAGGCTATTTTTAATCAATCTAGAAATGAAAGTTTAATTGACAAGTTCATTACTGATACAAAGATTCATGCGCTGTTGGTGATGAGTCTCATCATAGTACATGTGTATATAAGATATATAAGATGTGAAAAATGTTCGTTTTTGACTGCTATTTCCATCTCAAGGTTGACGTTAACAAAGTACAATGAATATATCATTGTACACATTTTTCCATCTGCATGGGGCTTGTTTGTACTATTTCAAGGACATGTTCATGCAAATTACGAATCGTAACTGAAAAATCCAACCTTAATGTTTTGTGTTAAGCACAATTCTTTTTAAAGGAAACATATCAAATATCTCTGTTTTTTTGTCCAGATCCCAAACATGTATGAATAAAAGGTTTTGCCAAGGGGAATTTTGTTGGGAATTCCCACATCGATTATCCAAATTCACATCAATAGATCAACAATATTAATTGTCAAATACATGTCTATACAATATCAAAACATCCCAGCTTACAAAAAGTTCGTAATTAAACTCAATTTCAAAATATGATCTGTAATCTATTTACTAGGTGATCATCGACCAGGTAAACGTATCGAGTGGATAGCATATTTATTGCGTTTTAATAATTGTCTCAACATCAGAATAAAATAAAAATAATTGAGTTCGGAAAATCAGTGCCATAAATTCAACACAATTTATTAACGATCTCGTCCAATTCAATCAAAATGCAACCAAACATGAAAAGTTGGACGATTTAGCAAACTTTTACAATTCTAAACTCCGAAATATCTTGGACAAACATGCTCCTGAAAAAGAGAAATTAGTTACGATCCGACCGACGTTACCATGGTTTACAGAGGAATCATGTCGTCTGAAGACGCGCTGCAGGTCAGCGGAGAGAAGATGGAGAGGAAACAAGACTGCGGACAATGACCACGCCTTCCGATGTGCCAAACGGGCCTATAGAAAACATCTCAGATACAACAAATACAAGCATATCAATTCGAACATTACTGAGTGTGGAAAAGATGCATCTAAAATGTATAAACTTGTGTTTGGATTGATAGGTAGAACTAATAGCAATCCCATGCCGCCAAACACAAGCGACGAATCACTAGCAGACGAATTTAGTTCATTTTTTATGGATAAAATTCTAACCATTCGCAAAACTTTAGATAATTTTGAAAAATTTGACCCAAATCTTGGATCTAAGTGCACAAACGACTTTAAACATTTTGATTCAGTATCTGACGAAGATGTGTTAGGTGTGATCAAAAACTCAAAGTCCACTACCTGCCCAACTGACCCAATCCCATCAAAACTGATCAAGCAATTCTCCGAGGTGTTATTGCCAACAATTACTTCAATAGTTAATAAATCCCTAACATCGGGTGTTTTTGCAAATGAATGGAAAACAGCAATTATTAGACCCCTATTGAAAAAGAAAGGTTTGGATGCAATTTTGAAAAATTATCGTCCGGTGAGTAATTTAAGTTACCTCTCAAAAATTGTCGAAAAGTGTGCTTTAAATCAGTTTATGAAATTTCTCGAATCGAATAAGCTACTACCGGATTATCAAAGTGCATATAGAAGGGGGTTCAGTACCGAAACAGCCCTACTAAAATTATCATCAGACATTCTGTGGAAAATGGAGAGGCAGGAAGTCACCGCCTTAGTCGCATTAGATCTTTCAGCTGCATTCGATACGGTTGACCATTCCATACTTAGTAAAGTATTACAAATTACCTTCGGAGTGTCCGAGTCAGCACTTGATTGGTTTCAATCGTACCTTTCCTCAAGGAGGGCGGAAGTACATATTAATACGTCTAAATCTCAGCCTAGATGCCTGGACTTTTCAGTCCCACAAGGCAGTATATGTGGACCTGTGCTCTACACTGTATACGCAAGTACTCTACAACAGTTTATCAAAGACTCGGGGGTCTTATTACTAGGCTATGCCGATGACCACTCCGCATATGATAGTTTTAATCCAAAGGCAATCGCAGATGAAAAACATGTAATAACAAATTTAGAGAACGTCTTAGTTAATATCAATGACTGGATGAATCTAAACAGGCTGAAACTTAACCCAAGTAAAACTGAATTTGTGTTATTTGGAAGTCCGCAGATGCTATCTTTGTCTTCTTCCACTTCCATTAATGTTGTGGGTACTAGTGTAAATTCATCTGTGTGTATCAAGTATCTCGGTTGTTATCTAGATGAACATTTAACGTTCAAGAAATTTGTCAGCGAAAAATGCAAAACGATATCCTTGAATTTGTTCTTGATCAATAATATTCGCCAATACCTTACTGTCGACTCCTGCAAGCAAATAGTACAGTCCTTAGTTACTAGCCATCTGGACTATGCCAACAGTGTCCTGTACGGATTGCCGGAATGTACCATCAAAAGGTTACAGTTATTGCAAAATCGCGCTGCTAAACTTGTACTGAAGTGGAAGTCGACTGATAGCTCTACAGAGGCTCTTAAGCGATTACACTGGTTACCCGTCTATTTCCGAATTAGATTTAAAATCGCGTGTGTTGTTTATAAGTGCCTCAACGATAGTGAAAGCCCAATATACCTCAGAGAAATGCTAAGTATACGAGAGTCACCATATAGCATTCGCTCCATAAGTAGTGTCGCTAAAACACTAAATGTTCCTGCCGTCAAACGCAAAACCTTTGCTGCCAGATCATTCGCAATTTCAGGACCGACCGTTTGGAATGAATTGCCGACAGACATGAGAACTATTCGTGATATTACTACATTTAAGCGCCAGCTTAAGGCATTTTATTATAAGTGTGCTTTTTAATTACTATGTGTAGTAAGGGGAAAAAAAAACAAACAAAAAAAAAAAACAAAAAAAAAAAAACTGTGAACTCTTCTTAGACAACATTTTAAATTCTGCATGTATAATAAATCTATGTATTTTATTTGTGTGTACAGCGCCATTGATTGCATATTTATTTGTAAAATTGTGCGCTTTATAAATTATAATAATATTCTGCTTTAACACGCCACTTTTACCGCTATTGTAAACTTTCCAAATTATTATTATTTTGAAACTATTGTAAACGTTTGAAATTATTTACCGGGAAACACAAAAAAGAGAACATATCAATACCATGTATTTACTTGGCTATTTTATATATTTGTAGTTTTGTGGGGCATTATATAATAACACTTATTCAAGTTAAAACCTCGTGTGTTCAATCTGGTTGAAAATTGACTTTAAGATTTGTTGCAAGTTTAAAACATTTATGGTAAAGGTTCCGACAATTGTATATAATATAACGAACATGGATCAAATGTGGATATGGTTCTTTCATAACAATTGTATGTAGGATGTGTTCGAGACAGACTAATGTATTAAACCATTTGAAATGGGTATCTATTTGTTTTTGGGTTTTTTTAAATGGCGCCTGATCATGACGTTTCATTTAAGTCAGGAGTTGTTGTATAATCAAAAAATCACGGAGGGTAGGAAGACAATTGTTACGATTTTCTTATGTTTTCATGTTCGAATCAAAATATATATTTCAACAGTGAGTAGGTGAATAACGAAAGTGTTTACTAATGCTGTTATCAGTGTCGTTTTAAGTTTATTAAAAGCATAAGTAACATCATATTTTTGAAGCTCTTGACTAATATTTTGCATATATCAGTTAAACAAGAACCATACATTCACTGGATTTATTACAAAACAAATATATCTGAGGGGTTGTTACTGTTTAAAAAAAAATCACTATAGGACTCTCCTGCAGTCTGAAGTCGATATCAGTTATGTTACATGTGAACTCCTAACGCATGGGTAGCGATTAGAATGATTCCTTATAAAATTGTAAATTCAAATAGATGTGTATTCAAATACAATGCTATGTGTAAAGGTAGACATATTGTGGTTATTGAACCGCACTGACTACTTATTAGCATTTTCACACATTTTTTATACACCAACCGAACGTAGTTTTACTAATGTTATTCAGGAATATATACCAACAAATGTTTATAGTATTAAAAAAAGAACACTATGTCTTATTTATACGAGGCAGTATAATACATGTTCAAAACCAGAAATATGTTCATGGTTTTCAATCGTTAATTGATAGATGTTAGTTGACAAAATTTTATACTTACACACTCGTAATGGAGAAGACAAACAGACAGGCATGTTCCGAGTAAAGCAAGACAGGATCTTACTAGAAGTTTCATGTTATTTTCATCACCAAAGTAACAGTTCTTTCTCAACACTCTGTAGACACTAAACTGCAGTGAATGTCCTGTACGATATGTGTATCCAAAACCTAAACCAAATCTGGACAATGTCGCAGTTGTTACACCCGGATGGTTTGTGGACGTACAATTAAGATCTCCTGATTATATAACACGAGGGATTGGTCGCATGGTGTACATTTGTTTGAGAGCAAGATTTGTTTTATTTAAATCTACAAACATGAAAGAGATTATGCTCTTTTCTAAAATATACCGTTCTGCCATCTGAAATTTTAAACTTCATTACCAATATTTGATGTTAAATTATGAAAATAGGTATTTAGAAAGGAATCAAAATGTTTTCTGAAGAAAATAGTTTTGTGAAGGATTTAAAAACATCATTTATTATTGCAGTTACCATAACAGTGCACAATATAGTGTTCACTTTCAAATTAATTGATAGATTTTATAGATTAAATGCTGCTACATCTTATCGTTACTTGATGCCTAAGTTTTGTTCAGAAGACTTTTTAAATACCTCGGCTTTGTGTCAACACCAGCAAAGAACGGTAAAATTTAAAGGTCCTTTCAAAGGACATTTTGTTGGGTATTCCAACACCGATTCTCGGAATTTAAATAAATATAGCTACCTTGAAACTTTAAAGTTTCTGCAGTATTAATGGAACACGTCATTAAAACTTACAAGGCCGGCCTCATCAGGGGTCCGCTTTTTGCACGCGTTCAGCAGTCAAAGGGAAATAAATGAATAATGCAAGAAAATATCCCTTCTAAGAGAACTATCATCTCAAAAAGCAAGAACAAAATTATAATAGCAATAGTTACAAAAGTTTATAATCATCAAGTTCAGCCTATGCATTAAGGGCCTGAGAAAATTATGTATGAACTAATTGAATTACACGCAACACGACAAAATAAGTGAATGCTTATTCACAATTATTCCCTTGGTTTCATACAATGAACAAAAAGATATACTAGTATGTGACCGAATTTCTAATCTAAAATATAAAATATCTTAGGTTTTATAGATTGATTAACGTTTGAAGGCTGACCCCTGATAAGGCGGGCCCTATCCTTATAAATAGAATATACATGTACTTATATTAACACCGAAACATTGGTAAATTGATACTATGTAAGTAATCGACCAAGTACTTCATTAAAGAATTCGGGTTACACTGAGTACATGTACAAGATATGTATGGCTGTTGTCGTCCTTTAAGTACACATATGTTGTTGGGCATTATAAACTTGATCGTCATAATTTAATAAACTATAGTTAAATCATTACAGTAAACCTAATACGAAACACAATTACTGTGGTTTCATCAATATTCGTTGAATACCAAAATTCGTGGATTTCGTTGTTAAGTTGATCCAAGATATTTAATGTTCATTGAAGTGCAATTTCTATTAAGATTTTGTATTGATAGGGTCATTGACCTCGAACTTATGTATCCTTGAAACTGTGATTTTCACTTTATCCACGAAAATTGATAGCCTTGAATATTAATAAAACCACAGTATAAACTAATGGACGTTTTCATCAATCAAAATTATGAAAACTGTCGAAGATAATTATACATATTTAAAGGACGACATTGATATGGTCAAATATTTGCCCCACATTTTTAATTAGTATGGTATCAAAATCAAATCTTAATCAAACATTATACAGAGGATGTATATAACATAAACTGTGATACATGTAACAATCAGTTATCATTTTCAAATAGCAGTTAATTTATGACGTCATTACAATGGGCTAATTCCGACAATTTTTACAAGCAAATGAAAATATTGTCATTTTCCTTTATATTTTTGAAGAACAGAGCGCAGGTCTGCTCATGTACGATATCAACATATTCATATCTTCATAAAATCATACACATTACAGTTAAAAATGGCACTTACTCAAGTATGTGATCAAAAAACCGTTGCAAAACACCCATATTCTGCTCCAAAATATTAACCCATCGAAATATGACAATTTTCAAGACGTCACCTCTATATCATGACGTCGTTAGAGTAAAAACTTTTACAAACCTATATCAAATATGTTTCCAACTATCTTCAACCTTATTTTTAAAGATCTAATTTTAGGAGCAAAACAAGCATGATACATTATGACGTCCTTTCATACATGCATGCATATAGTCATAAACAATAATATGTAAACGGTGTGACCGTTGCATCGAGCGCAGATTTAACATAAAGCAGTTTGATTTTTGTAGGACAAAATTTAAAATTTGAAACGCACACAGTAGGATTCGCCTCGTGTCTTACTCAAATCATTAGCCAAAGTTTAACTAAATGTCGCGTGCTCAGTTTACATTATGACGTCATGTTTCAGACGTAAAACGTACACGTTTTGTCTTCGGAAATAGTCGAAGAGAGTTACGTTTGTCCGAACGTTTTTTTTTTAATTTCTTCTTTCTTTGTTTATCAATTTAATTCTTACAACTGCCTCGATTATAAAACTGAATACTTAATTCAGTATCTAAGAGATCAGTTCCTTGATGTTAATGTTTTTATTTTCCATCTGATAACTTGATAAGACATACATAGAACTAGTCGTGTTTCTAGATTAAAGCACTGTTCGAACTTATCTGGTGTCTTCTTTTATTTTTTTTAATTCAAATTACCTTCTATTGAAACACTGGAACATTTAAATCGAGGTTAGGGGGCAAAAAAACATCGATAAGTACCAGTCTTAAAACTTTTTTTGGCCTTAGTACCCCTGATTCAACTTTCATGTTTCACTGATTTTCTTATATATACGTGTTACCATTAAATCCTCGCTGCGCTCGGTAATATGTAAACGGTGTGACCGTTGCATCGAGCGCAGATTTAACACAGTGGAATTTGATTGTTATAAAATAAAATTCATTTGAAACGAACACAGTATGATCCGCCTGGTTGCCTACTCAAGTCATTAGCCAAAGTTCAACTAAACGTTGCGTGCTCAGTCTAGATTATGACGTCATATTTTAGACGTAAAACGTTCAAGTTTTGTCTTCGGAAATAGCCGAAGAGAGTTACGTGATTCCGAATTTTTTTTATTTCTTCTTTCATTGTTCATCAATTAAATTCATATGAATGCCGCTGTAATGAATTAAAATATTTTATCAAGTATCTAAAAGATCAGTTCCTTGATGTTAAAGGACATATCGCATGTTTCTAAAGTATGGGACATTTTACATTTTTTGGCTTCCTTGTGTATCTAATAATTACTCCTAACAGTTTGTTAACGGTATAAAAGCGGTAATTAGCCATAATATGAATTTAAATTATAGCCCCGATCGTTTAAAAACTCGTTAATTAGATAGCGTGTCACGTGTTACAGTGACGTCACATGCGACCTTCTTCGAACAACTGATTGTAAACAAATATGTAGGATTAGCATTATCTTCTTTAAATTTTGACATTTATTCACCATTTACGTTGGGTTTTTTTACATGCTGACTAAATTAAAAGAATCTTATTATACAGCCGTACATATATGAGCCACCAGTACGGATAAAAAACGATGATATTGCCGAAGAAGAGACGATGAAGTCGGCAATGGCGATCAGATTGATCGACGTGTAAACATTGTAAACACTAAAACAGTCTTGTTTTTTGGCGTTTCTAACGACTCAAAATGTTCACAATCTGATAATTGTAAAATTGTGGTGCACAAGAAGTTTGTTTCTTCGGCAGTAACTGGTCACAGCTTTCTATAAGGTTGTTTACTCTGTAATACACGGGGTTATAAAAGCAGACAAGAACGTTTTCCTTAATTATTGTTTATTTCTGTAAGATCCCATCTCCGTATTTTTTTTTTATCCATTTCCGTATAAATGTATATCAACAAACTTTGTCTATTTCTCGCATAAACATTCAATATCGACAACTCGATCCTTGACTTCTCCCGCAAAAAAATAAAACTCACAGAAATCTCACCTTCCGATGATATTAATATGATTTCTGTAGAGATGAGCTACATGTATGAATGAAGAAATCATTTTTACAAAACCGACGCATACATGAACGTATAGTTTAACAACAACAATGAGAAAACAGCTAATGAAGCGAGGCGGTATTCAAAATGGCGTCCCCTCTCGTTATTTTTCTCCCATGAACTTGCGTTTTGTAAACAGGCCCCTGTTCATAAACTTCAATTTTTTTTCTTTTTGAAAAATGAATACGATTTATTTATGAAACTATGATTACAAAAATATACCATATAATTAATGATATATATGTATTGAATGTTTATTTATAAATCCTCTCGTCGACAGATAGACCACTATTTGTCGCAGGATTTCCGCATACTTTCGTAAGGGAAAAACAGCAGTCCAAATCCCCATTTCCGACGGCTAGAACACCCACAGGAGGCACAAAACACCATCATGTCCCGTTATCGGCAATTTAATAGGTGATAAATAGTTTAATTGTCGTTTAAATCTAATCGAATTACAAAGATGGCTGACAGCACCTTCTCGCTCGAGGTCGCATATGACGTCACACATCATGGCGGGTAGATCGAGAGAGAAAATATGCATATCGCGACATTTGAATTTCATCGCTCTCAAACTCACGAATTAGGCAGAATATTTTATGAAAACGTTTATAAACTTCATTTTTAATGAGTATAGAATGATTTTATTTAAAAAATTCCGAAAATTGAAAATCATGCGATATGTCCTTTAATGTTTTTATTTTCCATCTGATAATTTGATAAGACATACATAGAGCTGGTCGTGTTTCTTGATTGAAGCCCTATTGAAACTTATCTGTTGTCTTTTTTAATTTATTTTAATTCAAATTACCTTCTATTGAAACACTGGAACATTTTAACCGAGTTAAGAGGCAATATACATCGATAAGTACCAGTCAATCAATGATCGAACTAACTTTCTAAAAACAAAATGGCTGCCAATATGGCGGCGCCCAGGGCTGGAAGACATTTTTTTGGCCTTAGTACCCCTGATTCAACTTTCCTTTTTCACTGATTTTCTTATATATACGTGCTACCATTAATCCTCGCTTCGCGAGGCGGGCTTCGCCCGCCTCTCGCTGCGCTCGGTATAAAACATGCCTACAAACCCATTCGTACTTGATCTTATTTTTTCTATAAAGCATACTATGGTATTGTTGTGACGGTATATATGTGGCAATGATACTCACAAATATGAGTTATGTGTTGTTAAAAACCTCTAAAGTCTGACGGATAAAATCTATGTCCAACTCGGGCAAGGTACAGGTAACAACTAAACTTTGTTTACAATGGATATATATTTATGTTGTTATTTTTGGAATTCTGAACCCGATGGTAATATTAATATTCACTACACACCTCCCCATCATATTTAAAAGGACTGGTGTGTGAAACTTTAAAACATATACATGTATTATTTCTAATAAATTACTAAGTAACACACTATTAGACAGTTGTTCACAATCAGACAATCCGACTGTAAATAAAGCACTCCAAAAGTAGGATGTTTCATATATGCAAAGATTAAATAAAAACAGATAACACTGTTATCAAGAGGCATAAAATATTGGCCTTATTAAAAACTAATACATGTATCTAAAAGTAATGAACATTGATTGTTCAGTCCTAAAATATATTTGTTTAAGTTAAAACCCTACATTGGTTTGATTATTGTTATCCATTAGCAAACTACATTAAGATCCAAGATCTTAATAAAATCAGACAATGATATCAGAGTATCCGACATCTTTGACTGCAGAACTTAAATCACATAAATTGATTTTAAGTATTTCTTCATAATTCATTAACATTGAATCAAGATTGTATTCGTAAAGTTTAGATTTGTCCTTATACATGTATTTGCATCTTTGTTGTTTTGTTATACAATTTTCATTCTTGTATTTTCCTATCTGACCCGGCCCTTCTATATGCCTGTCCTAACAAAATTTAATTAAAGTTGCCATGATTTACCAACTTAGTTTTTGTCTGTCCTTAATTCAACCTCAACCTGGAGATTTTATTAAATTTTGACATTTAAATCTGGTATGTGGTCGTGGCCTTGGTTCATTAAGTCGAGCTGACGAATGGCCTATTTCCTCAGCTCGTGAAAGTTTAAATCTCCCTGAGACTTTGATGATGATTGCGGGGGGGATCTGCTTTGTGATGGTGATATAGATCTGGAAAATGTATTATATTGTATTGAGCAGTTTCTCGCAAAATGCCCTATTTCTCCACACTTGAAACATTCGCTTTCTTTTTTGGTATCTGTGATGAGTAGTATTTCATCTTTATATTCAAATGTGACTCTTCTGCAAGCTTCCTTTGGTTCCATGATCAATAATTGGTTAGTAATTGTGGTATTCATGTATTGAACTGCTTCGTCAAGTGTTTTAGGATCTTTATCAAGTGTAACTATTGCAGCTCTATTCTCCATACAGCCCCTTAAGGATGCATCAATGGTAATAGTGCTTCTAAAAAACTCTGGACAGCTGTATGGGTAAGCCTCAGTGAATATTTCTTCTATCTTCTCCGCAAATTCTTCAAGAGTTTCATGTGTCTTCTGTTTGATCTCCTGAAGTTGATGTCTCATGATATGACACTGGTCACTCTTGTTTAGTATTTTCTCTTTCTGCTCTTCTAATCTGCCTAATTGATCATCTAACTGTCTAGCATATATTATTTCTTTAAGATCATTCTCTCTCCTTTCACCCATATCCTGCACATAATCCATAATTGTATCTCTCTTTCCTCCTCTTTTGAACAACAGTGCTATTTCTTTTTCTTTCTTATCTATTGTACAGTCTCTTTCTTTCAATTCATCCTCCATTTCTCTTGAAACATTTTCTCTTTCTCTAATAACACTCTCTCTTTCTCTAATCATTTTTTCTTTCTCAATCAGCTCTTTTTTCAACCTCTCAATCTGTTTCTTTCATGTTTACCTCAAAAGGAGTAGCCATGATCTTGATCTTTTACTCCTGTATACACCTACCTTGTACTGATCTTAATATACGTATGAACTAAATCATCAGACAATCCGACGAAATAGTCAAGTTGTAGTTGATCTTAAACAACATGTAAGTGTACTCGAAAAAAAATATCAGAAAAGAAAACCAATAGGAAAAAAATATAAAAAAAAAACAAGAAAAGCAATACAGTTCTTTCGAAAATATACCAATACTGTAATTGAAATGAATAAATATCTTCCTAGATCGAATTTGGAAGACAGAAAAAAAAAATTAATTATGGAGCCAAAATGCACGAACTAATGTGCGGGTATCTAATCTGAAAAATAATCAGACATATACAAACACTTCTGACACCATTGTTGTGACGGTATATATTTGGCAATGATGCTCACAAATATGAGTTATAATCATGAGTTGTTAAAAGCCTCTAAAGTCTGACGGATAAAATCTACGTCCAACTCGGGCAATGTACAGGTAACAACTGAACTTTGTTTACAATGGATATATATTTATGTTGTTATTTATGGAATTCCGAAGCCGATGGTAATATTCACTACAGTATGTTACCTAAAACAATTAATGTATCAAGATTGATCAAGTTAGCTGATAACCTGAAATGTACTTTTGTTATCAAATTAACATAGAAGACAGATCGGTCAATGCTTTTTGCACGTATCAGGATGCAGAATGCAACATTTCGTTCTAATTGTAAAAAAGTCAAATTTCAATTTCATGCGACCGACCACCAGTTGTGATACACACAAAATAGATTTGCCCCCCCCCCCCACCCCCTCCCACTTTTTTGGGAGTAAGTAAAAACAGAGTGAAAATAAGGATATTAAAAGTAAGTATACACCCACCCAACCACCCACACACACACACACACATACACACGGATTAGGATTTTCATGCTTTGAGGGAAGTTACCTTAATTTTTTGCCTGTCAAGATTTTTGGATAAGTCTGCCCAACCCCCCAATCCCCCACCCCCTAAACCCACACTTTTAAAAACGATGCTACGTGCCTGCAAATGTAAAGATTTTATGATTTTAGACCAGTTAGAGTTATCGTCACTGACAAGCGATACGCCTTTGGTTAGAGGTATTGCACAGTCCGTCCTGCATACGGCGTTAACACCGTGACTAGGTACGGACCCCTCCACACGTTACACAAACGATGAAACAATGCGACAAACCTATTGACATGCTTGACACTGAGACCTTGCGACGTAGGACGGATAATTTATATTTCGTTACAGATTGAGACCACGCAAGATGTCAAGGTCATTTGTACCTATGTGTACTATCATAACAGAAATTAATTCTAAAGAAATGGGTTAAAGTACATGTGTTTTATAGATGGCGTATGTTTATTAATGTTCAATGAGAAATGTGTTATTAAGTACTATGCTGAACTTGCCTACGTCGGGTCAGAAATATAAATGTAATGCTGCTACTGACCACGGTGCGTCAGATCATTAGTATGCACTTGATCGCATTTACTTTTAAGGACGAGAATGTTGTAGCGCAGTGTCCGTGCGTATAAAATGAGGATGCCAGAAACACAGGTCTTCAGTAGTCATCTGAAGGCTGTCTTTCTGCCTCCTCATTTATACAGGTAAGACAAGTTATTACACTTGCATTATCAAAACTAAAGTTAAAAGACTCAGGGGGTTCAGCTAAAAGAGATTTTTGTAATGGATATTAATGTTGATACATTTTATTGCAATTAACATTAATATATATTGTTAAAATGTCATATTTGAATGTAATACTTTGAATAAAGAGTGGTCACCGGGAAGATGTCTTTTTGCCTCCTCTTTTTATACAGATTGCGACACGGTCTACTGACCATGTAAAAGAGGAGACTTTCCATTAACACCTTGGATAGGGCACCTGCCAGGTGTGGGCATGATCTTAAGGATCTTTATAAACTAAATAAAATAAAACGCCACCAAAAAAAAAAATAGAATGAGCATAATGATAATACCACAGACCCTGAAACGTACTACTACACCACACGCTCGCTTCACTCGCTAACTGTGCACACAAAACGCTACACTCTTTCCTTTAAACGCTAAACGGTTTGCAGGAAACGCTTAAAGGTTTATTCAAAACTCGTAACGGTTAACACGAAATGTTTTCGCAAGAAACAGTTTTGCCTGGTTTTTACCCGCTTTGTTGGACATGCTTAAATTTTCGTTTCAATAAGATAATCTAGGATTTTTCCTCTGATGGTAAGAATTGTTAAAAAATAGTACGATATAATACAAATACTAATTTTTGATAAATGGATCTTCATTTAAATCGATATAGTAATATTAACATTTAATAAAAAAAATCATTCACTGAAAAAAATAATACAGAACATGTACTAACATGTATTTATCACTAAAAAAAATTCATCATTTAGATTCATGTAGGAAAATCAAAATTAAGATTTATCCGTAAATATAACAAAGAATGCAGAACAATGTAATAGATTATCAATAAGTACCAGTATTAAAAATGAAATTCATATCAATACAATGGCAAACGCAAAGCAATTTTTACGGTGTTTTTTTTTTCAACATTAGGATTTGATTTGTAATGGCTAAAAGAAAATACTGTAAACGTACGTCTATATTTAGCGTGTAAGATATTTGGCGGAATATAGTTTTACAACAAGTTAGCGTGGATTTGTTTTAGCGCATTTCTGAATGTATCTATATATCTACTTTATGTTTTACATTTGGCGATGTATTTGATTAAGCAGACGCTGTTTTCCGCCAAAAACGCTTAATAAAATACACAGCCAAATGTAATACATTTCATCATATGGTTATATTATTTTACGCGCAGTGATTTTGCGCTGGCTTTGGCGCTGTTTCGTTGCATCGCACACCAACTCTACCAAACTTCACCAATGCATTAAGAATACTGAAACGGCAACAGTACCATGTTTAAGTCAAGCATATACGTCATGGCATTTTCGTGCCAGTTCATATTGTGTAGGAATACAATGTATACTGATATTTGAGAGCATGTTGGTTTTAAGCGTTTTTGTGTGTTATATCGTTGACTGAATTTACTGTAAATGTACTTCAGTATATCTTGGATAAAAGAAAGGAACAAATTGTCTCATATTGTAGTTTAACATATTCATAATTAATAAAAGAGGCGTCTAGATTTCAATCCTGTCTGTCTCGGTCACTAAGGTTCGACCAATCAATTAACAAGGCGTGTTGATATACGTCTTGTTAGTTACTTTAGAGCTTTAAATTAACTAGTTACTTTCAATAGAGCTATAAATAAACCAAAGTTTCCAAAAGAAATAGAGGGAATCATACATGTACTTGATCCATGTAAATATTGTCATATCAAACCCTTAAGCCATGATGGCCCTTCAGACCATTGATTTTGATAATATCTATTTATTTTTCAAGGTTTTAGATGATATCTATATAATATGTATTATTCTTATACCCGTGTAAAACAGTTACTATATTACTCGATCTATTCAAAAACTAGAGAGAAGCTCGTTTCATAGCAACGAGTGGGTCTTCCGTCAATGCCGAGAGTGAAGCTAGATGTTCCTGTAAAAGGCAGAGTTCTTAAACCAATAATAAGGGTTCCTTAATAAAAAAAAAAAATGAATAATTCTTGGTACGAATTAACAAAATCGGAATGATTCTGACTACGAATTAACAAAATTTTGGTACGAGTTAATTTCACTTTGAACTTTACACTATTTTTTATACCTAGAACGCGGAATCAAAATTTTCGTAAAAATCGATATTAAATCTTTAATATCTCTGCAATGCTTCGTCCAATTTTAAAACAGATTTTAGATTTGAATTGACAATAGCAAAATCCATAACACTGTAGTATTGTCTTATTTTGTTTTAAAAAATTAAAATTTCCAAAAATTCCAACTACTTCCGGCTTTGATGAAAACTGATGAATAAACTTTTAACTCACCCCACCCCCAGTACACCATAGAATTGATACATCAATCATCAGTAAACATTTCAAAGCGATATCATAAGGTTTATGAAGATTCCCTCCGGACAAAATCACTTTTTAAAAAATTAACAATGGCAGATAAAATGAAGTTGACCTAAATGCTGAAACTCTAACATCGTTGAGACACGGTAACTTTACAAAAGCTCTGAAAACGTCATTGAAATCGATTGAAGACTTTTGGAAATATAAAGTCAAGAATGAGTCAGAAAAAAAAGAGACCGAAGAAAAAGAAGAAGGAAACGGAAGACCCTAAACAGTCCAGCATTTTGACTGCCGTACTGGTACTTTTTAAATCGACTGTTGAAAAAGACTGTTGACCTGTGACGTCATATTCCGCGAACACAAGTTACCAAGTTACCGAGGTAAGAGGGGTATAACAAAATAGTTGTTGGCTGTGTCTTGATCAGTCTGACTGGCTTGCAAACTGTTGCCCACTGCCTCTGGCCGCGGGCAACATACATGTTAACTCTACCTATTTATGCGGAAGTTTCTGTCTCCTGCCTACAGCTTTCCATAAAAATCTACCGCTTCTCTTTAAAATACGTTTCTTGTTTAGATAGATTGCTATTTTCGAAGCCATGCTGGTCCAAAAATCTCGTCGGGTTTGGAATTAGGCCTTTTTGCCTTTTTTGAGTCAGGTGATATGGCTAATTGTAATCAGCGCGTCGGCGCGCCCGTGCGTCCATCTCATCTCTTTTTTTTCAAGTAAAATCTTCCCGTAGTAAAACACTCAAATGACGTCGATTTTTCTTCATTTTAAAGCATTATCGCTTACATTCATGTCAAGAAATGTCGACCCCGATAGTAATTACCAAATAGTTCTCATTCATTTTTATAACGGCAGGTGGTAGATCTTTTATAAATCGCAGATTTCGTTTTTAGTGACACAAACCAAACTTCTTTGCATTTTATTTTTAATTCCTTATTTGACAATGGATATTTTGCTACACTTTTGGGCGGTTAGAGCTTTTGCTTTTATTTTCTTTGGAAATCACCTAACATATTTTAAAAAAAAAATTTAATATGACATTGATCCTGGAGTCCAGTCTACTTTTGTGATACAAATCTTGGTATTAAATGCCAACAGAGACATAAATAACATAATTACGAATGTTTTTATGTCTCCGATGCCAAACAGGGTATCGGTGACCGTGTTTTACAAACACATACTGTCCGTATTTCTTGAATACCAACTTAGAATATATAATCGTCTAGAAATTGGACTTGTTGAGTCAATAGCCCAACTGGCCTGAACATTTATATAAACCGGGGTATAGGCTTGTACAGACATTTTCTATAACTTCAAATTTTCTCCCGCACATATTCCCGATATATAATTATTTATCAAGTGAGGACTGCTTTCCAATTTAAATAATGGTACAAGGTACTACTATACATATGTGTACAGAATAACAAAATAATATTATGTTTCCATCTCATCCTTGAACCCGTACCTTATTGTACATAATCAATGAATACTTATTCAGGGTACGATTTCACCGCGTGGAAGTCTGACGTTGTAATTATGTTCATTTTAGAAATATGATAATTTTCTGTACTACAATAATAATTATTATAGTACAGAGAATTATCATATTATCACAAGAAAAATTGTATTCTAACGAACACATCAAACAAACAGAATGCACGGTATATTAAAACATTTTTAGATTTTTCTCTCATTCATTTATCATCTCTACATTCTCACATACTTAATGTTTCTAACAGATTTCTATTGAAAAAGACACCAAGTGCCTCATTTATTAATACTTTGTGCATTAATATTACAATCGTTGTTCACTACTCATTCTGGCAGGGTGAAACATCATGCCCGATGATAATAAAATCGTATAATCGATAATCTAATTTACAAACAAAATCTGTTGCGCGAGCGCGCGGACGCGCCGAATACAGTTAGTCGGTGAAATATATGTTTTCAAGCATGTGTTTTACATTGAACAATGAAATAAGCAACTGCCAGTGATAACATTAGTTACAACTTACAAGACATGCCGACATTATCCTGGCCAAGGAAAAAATAAGCTTTGCAATTCCACATGTGGCTTTAAGGATAACGGGATATATCTTTTTACTTTGCCATAACAGCTAGTAACCTTGACGTGCAGTTTATTGCAGCACTGCATGATTATTCATATAAAGCACATAAACATTGTTTTTGATGTTGAAAAAGAATATATGATTTCCTGCTAGTTTTTTCTTGTGTTAGTAGTAGTTGGGGCTATATCAACAATGTATATCGGCCTGGGTAGCTCAGTGGTAGAGCCCCTGACTAGAGTTACAGGGATCCCAGGTTCAAATCACGGTCCAGCCATATGTTTTCAATGCGATATACACGCTCATTCCTTCCTTCCTATTACACTACTTTTATATGTTAAATTTTGGCAGCTTTACCTATTTTTACTAAACAAAGGAAATTGTTGAAGTCTCTACACTCAAAGATTGTTTTCCTCCAAAACAAAATTGCTTAATCAAATAGATGGTAAATGCAACTGTTGCCCTCGACCCAAGTCAACGACTGTATCATATAGTCTCTAATGTAAATTGCTAGCCCCTCTGTAACCTGGTTTCCTCAAGTCAATTCTCCGCCTCAAGTCTGAGAATTGACCTCAAATTTATGCACTTTATTTTAAGGATTTGAGTTGAGGAATGAGTTGATTTTAAATTCTTTGGTGATGGTGGAGCCGGGAAGTCATGATAAAAATAGTTCAGGCTTATTGTTGTCAATGGGGTGTGGCCCCCATAGGCAGCATTCTTTATACAATATAAAATACTGTCATGTGACCGGTTTATCCAATGAAAAGCTTCAATTTGTATGAAATTAAATAATTATATAAAAGTATCAAGTCAAACGTACTAAAGCACCGTTTTCATTAGTCTTTGTTGAGTTTTCTGAACACTTTACGTAAAGAAAATGTTTATACTTACACACTCGTATAGAAGGAGACAGAAGGACAGGAATGTTCCTAGTACGTATGTGTCCAAATAGCACCATGGTGTGCCTTTTACCACATACACAATTTCTCAAAAAATGCAACGTTAGAGCGCTTTCTCCTCTGAAACAAGTAAGGCCATCTGAATATCAGCAAACAGCACTGAATTACTGAATTCTTTTTTCTCCGTTCTGTTTAGTCTTAACTTTATTATTAATCCACGAAACACTAAAATACAGAACATTCAGTTCTACTCTGAAAAAAAAACTTTCGGTTTGGAACCTCTTCACACCGGCCCTTGAATTGCGCATTTAACATGTTTAAAGCAAACAAATCAACTTTGTTATATATAATATATTTCAAAACTTTTATTCAATCCATGCATTAGAATAAATCCAATTTTTTCTACTTGACATGCAACAACGAAACTGTAGTTAGAAAATAGTAAGAAAGGAACTACTTTTGTTCTTAAAATGGGCGGGATAAAATAGGATCTGTGACCCAATTCAGTGAAACGTCACTTCGTATGAGCATGTTCATGATTTGGCTTTAGCCACATTCAAATTTTCTTCTTTAAATAATTTTTTATATTAACAGTGCCTTATTTTTCCACCTACATGTATTGCTTAGCCAAAATTCAAGTGTTGGGATACAAGCAAGATACAGGCAAAACAGAAAACAGTTGCATAAAACTACCAGCTTATAAACGCTTCTGTGTAGTCACTCATATTAAACTGATTAGGACCTAAACACTACCGTAACTGATTCATTCACCACTTGTATACACATGTAGACTATTTTATGCAGAATGTTCCTTGAAAATGGCTCGATATACAAAGTTTTTATGCAAAACACACACCCATTATTTTTCTAAAAACATGGCATTGCACACTACAAGCATCAAACATGGCTATGATTTTATTAAACAACCCAAAGTTTATATTTTCAACCACTCTACACGTGGTTAACCACGAACGATAACTCTGTTCTGAATATCATCGTTTAATGTAAATAACCGCTAGATGGTGAAATAAGACATACATCTTAAAAGGTTTTCTTGTTTTAACATAAATCCAATAGGATATGATATAAAAACGACCAGTACTTGCGTATTTTAAGAATATTATCCGAACACTTATACTTCCGCTCGAAATTTCACAGGATCTGAACAAATCTCGGTGAAGTCTCGTGAACTTTCGTTCAAGCACCTCTGTATTTATTAGATGCTTAGCAACAATAAAGAAAACATTTCGAACACATTCGCAGGGGTGCATAAAATCTAGCTACATTGATTTTCACAGGAGATTCCGAATCAAGGTTTAAGGGGGCCGGGGGGGGGGGGGGGGGGGGGTAAAAGCTACTTATATGATATGATATTTCAATTCAGATTTAATATTATGAGGTAAAAGTTATTTACAAGCTTTTGTTCTTTTTGGTTTTTTGGGGCTTTTTTACTGGGTCATGTAATTTTTTCTGTGAAGATTTATGATAATTAACCATGTTTTCTGATACTGTATGCATAAAAAATTGATACACATAATTATGAAACACCTCCAGCTCCACCTCTCACACCAATTTAGAAATACACATTGTTTTTTAATTACTTTATTTAAATATGGTTGACCCATCAGACCTCAATGTTAATACGTAAACATGCATGATGTTATAGTATGTATATTTATACATTCTACAATTTTTTTGCTTTTGAATGTACATGTCTTTTAAAATTGGAAAGCTTTAGCATTTTAAACACCATAGCATGGATTGTTATGCTTTTAATTAATGTATGTTGAGCACCATGCAAGTGCAGTGTTATTCACGTTCATATTGAACAGTTCAACAGTAGTAGCTAGTGCACTGTAAGTGTCTCTTCATAAAATTGTCTTCCTAAAATTAAACCAAATTATACCTCAGTTTGTGAATACCAGTATTATATTTTTTTTCCAAATTACTGCAATCAAATTCAACTTGCTATGATATAAAAGTACACTGGAAAACATACAATGATGAAAGAACTAAATATTAAAGATCTCAATAGAATTTTGAGGGAGAATGGTGTCAATATTAAATCTCTCTCTGTTAAATCAAAAAGATAAAAACTATGTATTATTTTAAAAATTCCCTCATAACTTAAGGAAATGATGCAAATTCTGATATTGTTAGAATAATAAATAATGCGAAGTCTGCATGGACTTAAGATATTAGACAAAATACCCTGTGTCACAATAAAAAAAAGGAAAAATTATTTAATACTGAGTGAACAGGGTGAAATTGAACAAACAGAGGATGCATGCCTTTATGAAAAGTTTACAGACACCTAATTGTTGAGATATAAAGCGTCTAGAAGCTATAACTTGTACGCCTCTAGAAATATCCATTTTTTTGAGTACAATTTTTTGAAAGAACAAAGCAGTGTGTGTTTGTTAGGGTGCAAGTCTAATGCCTCATGGACAACTGGAAAGATTTATGAAACAAGTGTGCTAGATTAAATAACTTGAGATCCAGTCGGTGCAAGTACTGTCTCTATGTTGGAGGGTAAGTTGCATGGTTTTGAGAACTGAAATATGTTATTTTTTTATGAAAACTTATTTGAAAAGACTTAAATCATTGAAACACTTTTTAAATATTCTTGTTAAATAATAAATATCTATCTTTCCTGTTGGATAACTAAATGAATCAATTGTCAGTGCTGCAGCAGCATGCAGTCACACAGCTGGAATGCAGTGAGTGAGTGTCTGGAGTATCGGAGTTCATATGCCATGGGGTTCAAGAATTACCAGATGGTCCAGCAACACAGAAAAATTGGCTTACTGGATTAATCCACGGGTAAATAAATAATATGGATCGCCTGGATCTTTATCATGTTTTTTTTAGCTCACTTGAGCTGAAAGCTGAAAGCTCAAGTGAGCTTTTCTAATCATGATTTGTCCGTTGTCTGTCGTCGTTGGTATTGGCGTTGTTGTTGTAGTAAACTTTAAACATTTTCATCTTCTTCTTCAAAACCACTGGGCAGATTTCAACCAAACTTGGCACAAAGCATAACTAGGGGAATGGAATTCAAATTTGTTAAAATGAAGGGCAACACCCCTTTTTAAAGGGGAGATTAATTTAGAATTATTGAAAATTTGTTGGTATTTTTCGAAAATCTTTTTCTCAGAAACTATCAGGCCAGAAAAGCTGTGACTGGTATAGAAGCATCCTCAGGTAGTGTAGATTCAAGTTTAGTCATATCATAGTCCCTGGGGGTAGGGTGGGGCCACAATTGGGGAATGGATTTGTACAAAAGAATGTTTAAAGAAAATCTTTTAAAATGTTCTTCTCAAAAACTATTTGGCCAGAAAAGCTTAAATTTGTGTGGAGGCATTCTCAGATAGTGTAGGTTCACGTTTGCTAAATCATAGTGCCTGGGGGTAGGGTTAGGCCACAATGGAGGGATCAAGTTTTACAAAGGAATATATAGAGAAATCTTTAACAATCTTATTCTCAAAAGCTTTTAGGCCAGAAAAGCTCAAATTGGCGTGAAAGCATCCTCAGGTGGTACAGTCATTTCATGCATATCTTTTACAATGTTATGCTATGATATGGTATGCGATTTTAATGATATGCTATGAGATTTGTATGGTATGCTATGAGATTTGTATGCTATGCTATGAGAAAATGAAATGAAGGGCTTAATGATATGGTATGCTATGCTATGCTATGGTATGCTATGAGATTGGAACAAAAACGCCTCCATACACAGAAGAGTTCCACACATTTCGAAGTGAAATAATAAGAAGCCAAATTTTACCACAAATCTATCATGTTAACATTTATTTTTTCAAATAAAAACATTTAAAACCGAGTTAAAATAATGTTGTATGCTATGCTATGGTATGCTATGGTATGATATGACGAATGCGATTCTATGAGATTGTATGCTATGGTATGAGATTCCAATGCTATGGTATGAGATTTCAATGCTATGCTATGCTATGGTGTATGTTGTAAAAGATATGCTTGAACTGACTGTAGTGTAGATTCAAGTTTGTTAAAAATATAGTTACTGGGCATAGAGCGGGGCCACAATGGGCGAATGGATTTTTACATAGAAATATATAGAAAAAATCATTAAAAATCTTCTTCTCAAAAACTATTAGGCCAGGAAAGCTCATATTGGCATGGAAGCTTCCTCGGATAGTGTAGATTCAACTTTGTTCAAATCATGGTCACTGGGGGGTACTCAGGGTAGGGCCACAATTGGGTTAATTTTTTACAAAAGCTATTTGAGTGGAAGCATCCAAAGATAGTATAAAATCAAGTTTAAATCATTGTCCCCGGGGGTAGGGTGAGGCCACAGTGGGTGATGAATTTTTACATAGGAATATATAGAGAAAGTCTTTAAAAATCTTCTTTTTAAAAATTGTTTGGCCAGAAAAGCTTAAACTTGTGTGAAGGCATCCTCAAGTAGTGTTAATTCAAGTTTGCTTAATCAAAGTCCGTGGGGGTAGGGCGGGGCCGCAAAGGCGGGATGCATTTTGTAATGTTATGACGGACAGATGACAGACAACAATCAAATGATTGTTGAGATACGGCAAGAAGTGAACCACACGTTTGTTCTAGTTCGACATTTAATTTTTAAACTGGTACCTAAACTGGTATTACATGTATAAATGAAAGTAGACAAAGTCATATACGTACAACACTGATTATTCCGAATAGATACTTTAGATAATAATATTACAACTTTTCCATTATCAAAAATGAGTGTCAATAAATTTGAAAATTAAATTCTGAGTTAATGTTCGTTGAATCAAGTTACTTTAGATATGAAATAAGTTGAACACAATCATGTGAGATTACTATAACAATTGTAGACTTTGGTAGACTGCCCAGTCTGCCTAAAATAAATATGCAGGGGATTATTCTGCCCCAATTCACAAAATATAAACACTGTTCACTAATCCTCAAATCTCTTTGGTTTCCTCGCTTCTCTTCCTGACCGCGTGCGGTATCCACTTTCTGAACTCGGTTGGACTTCTGATGTCAACAGATTTGGTTTCTTTGTGTCGACGACTTCTCCCTGACAGACATCTGGGTTTGGCTCTTCATCTGTAGAGATATCTGTGTCTTTACGAAACATCTTCTCCTTAGACGTTATGATATCCCCTCGATTCCTTCGATACATGGCCCCATCTGGCGTGATCAACTGGTATGAGCGATTGTCTTGAGCGATGACGTTAGCTGGCTTCCAGTCTTTCTTCAGTTTGAATCGAACTTTGTGTCCATGAGGAATTTCCTTCTGGCTTTTGGTAGTACGGTTGTAGTAGTACTGTTGTCGATGTTGACTTTGTGCCCTTTCCTTGTACGTCTCTGTTCTGTTAATGGTTTTTGGTCTAAGTTGCTTCTTGGTTATCGGTAGAATAGAGCGCAACTCTCTGCTCATTAAAAGCTGTGCTGACGAACCGGTGTCCGTTGGGGTATTCCTGTACTCCAGTAATCCTAAATATGGGTCCTTGCCATCTGTCTTGGCTTTCTCCAGTAGTCTCTTTGCTGTTTGCACTGTTCTCTCTGCAAGTCCATTGGCTTGTTGATGATATGCACTGGATGTGGTGTGTTGGAAGTTCCAGTTTTGTGCGAATTCACGAAATTCCTGTGAGGTGTACTGTGTTCCATTGTCACTAATAACTTCAAACGGTATACCATATCTGGCAAACATTGACTTGAGTCTCTCAATAACTGTACGGCTTTGTGTGTTTGGTAGCTTTACGACTTCAAAAAATCTGGAGTAGTAGTCTGTTACTACAAGGTAGTCACTTCCATGTAGCGTGAATAAGTCTGTTCCTACTGTTTGCCATGGTCCATCTGGAACTGGTGTTGACACGAGAGGTTCTTTCCTGAAGTCCATACATGTGTTGCACTGTGAGATCATCTCGTTAATGTCTCTGTTCATGTTGGGCCAGTAGATGATGTTCCTAGCTCTTCTCTTTGTCTTCTCCATGCCCATGTGTCCTGTGTGTAACCTCTTCAGTATTTCTGGTTGTAGGACTGTTGGCACTACTATTCTGTTTCCTTTGAACACGAGATCATCAACAACTGTTAACTGGTCTTTGATTTTCCAGTATTTGTGTGTAGATCTTTTTCTGCTGAGTGGCCAATCGTTCTGTATACAGTCCCTTACTAGACTGAGTTCATTATCTCTTTCCGTTTCCCGGTAGATGTCGTTCAGAATATCATGTGACATGGGTATGCTTCTTAAGAACACAGAGTGTACAAAAGTCTCTCACTCCTGTGACTGGGTCTCCTCCTTGCCTGCTGGTAGGCATGCACGAGAGAGCGTGTCCGCAATGACTAGTTCTTTACCTGGTCGTTATTGAAGTTGAAAGTATACTTCTGTAATCTGAGTAACAATCTCTGCAATCTAGGCGGTGCCTGTGATAGGGGTTTCTTCAAAATGGATTCAAGCGGTTTGTGGTCGTTTTCCACAACAATATCCACTCCATATGTGTATTGGTTAAAAAGTTCAAGCCCAAATGTCACTGCAAGTAACTCTTTTTCTATCTGAGCATATCTAGTTTCTGCATCAGTGAGAGCTCTTGAAGCGTAAGCAATTGGTTTGTTTTCTTGTAGAATCACAGCTCCTAGACCGAATTTCGAGGCGTCAACACTCACTACGACTGGTTTCTTGACATCAAAGAAGGTAAGTATGGGTGCTTCTGATAAAATTTTCTTGATGTCCTTAAACGCATCTTCCTGAGGTCGTTCCCAGTGGAATGTGATGTCCTTCCTTAAGAGTGTTCTGATTGGCTGTGTGACTTTAGACATGTTTGGTATGAACTTTGCTAAGTAGTTGATTGTCCCCAGTAGTCGTTCTACACCTTTCTTGTCCTCTGGTGGGGGCATCTTGGTGATCGCTTCTATCTTCTTGGGGTCAGGTCTCACACCTTCACTACTAATGATGTGTCCTATGTAGCTCACTTCTGGACTACGAAACATACATTTTTCGTTGTTGAGAGTCAAGTTTATCTCCTTGCACCTCTCTAGCACTTGTCGAAGTCTCTGATAATGTTGTTCTCTGTTTTCTCCCCAGACCAAAATGTCATCTATGTCCACTTCTACTCCAGGTATGTGTCTGAAGTGTTGTGAAATCCTCTTTTGGAATAACTCTTGAGCGCTTTTTATTCCGAAGGGCATCCTGCAGAAGCAGTATCGTCCAAAGGGTGTGTTAAAAGTGGTGAGTTTCTGACTTGCTGGATCTAATGGTATCTGCCAGTAGCCACTGTTGGCATCCAACTTGCTGAAAATGTTCGCACCTGCTACTCTGGTGGTGATCTCCTCTATCGTGGGTAACTGATAGTACTCGCGCTTGATGGCTTTGTTTAGGTCGCGTGGATCGAGACAAATCCTTAACTTGCCGTTCGACTTCTCAGCACAAACTATAGAGTTCACCCATTCAGTGGGTTCATCCACCTTCTTTATGACTCCTTTAAGCTCCATTCCCTCGAGTGATGCTTTCAGTTCGTCTCGGAGTGCTGCGGGAAATGTTCGAGGTGGGTGCACAACTGGTTCTACTGTGCTGTCTATCTGTATGTGATAAGGTTCTTGTAGACACCCTAATCCACGAAATACTGATGTGAATTCACTAAATATGTCCTCCTCACTGTAGTCCTTTGACTGTCTCTGTGTCGCAAATGTCAGCTTGACTAAGCCTAAGTCTCTACATGATCTGAGCCCTAGTATAGGTACTGAATCTGTTTCGGTCACATAAAACTCTAACACATGGTTTCCATGTCGGAGGTGGCATTTCCCTAGGATGGGTATTTTGTCTCCTGTGTAACTTGTTATTCTTTCTGAAGTCCGTGTGACATTGGTTTTCACAGGAAGCTGACTCAGAATACTTCTGGGGATAATGTTAACTTGAGATCAAGTATCTATTTTAAATTTCTCTTTCACCTTGTTAAAGGCTATGGTCGTGTGGGCTTCATCTTTCCTGTCGGATTCTCTGGTAACTGCACATAGGAAGTAATTTTCGTCATTTGTAGAGTGACAGTCTTCATCATCCTCATGATCAACAACATTCACATTTTTTGATCTGCAGCATTTTTGGTAATGATTCGCTCCATTACACCTGTGACAACGTTTTCCAAATGCCGGACATTTCTTTTCCTTATGTGTCTTACCACACCTTCCACATGACTTGTTGTCCCTCGATGCGGGTGAGCCTTTAGGTACATAGGCTGTTGTAGACTGTCCTGGTTTCTTTTTGTTCCTCCAGTTTCCACAAGCTGAATGTTTGTCTTTCGGTTTCTTAAACACTGCTGCTGCTGTCGCTTCTTCACTGTGTAGGTCTTTCAGATGGATCACAGACTCTTCGCTGGCTCTGCATGCACTCAAAGCACTCTCTAATGTCAGTTTGTTATCACGAAGCAGTCTCTCTTTGACCTTTTCCGAATTTACTCCGCACACAATGTGATCACGCAACATATCATTTTCCAGTGCCCCGAATTTACAGTTTTTAGCAATTACACGCAAATCGGTCACATACTGATCTATCGTTTCAGTCTTACCTTGCTGTCGCGTGTAGAATTTATGACGCCACACCGTGATATTTTCACGTGGTGCACAGTAATCCTTGAATGTTTTGAACAAGGGTTCAATTTTGTCCTTATCTTCCTGTGAAATAGTCATCGTGTTGAAAATTTCACGTCCATCCTCTCCGATTATATAGAGGAATGCACTGCATTTGTCCTTTTCATCCCGTTCATGCATGGCGATGTTCAAATACAGTTGCATGGTCTGTTCCCATTTCCTCCATTTTTCGGGTAGATTTCCATCCGATGATGAGAAATCGAGGTCCGGTGGTGGTCTTAAGTGTTCCATCTGACACCATGTAATGTTATGACGGACAGATGACAGACAACAATCAAATGATTGTTGAGATACGGCAAGAAGTGAACCACACGTTTGTTCTAGTTCGACATTTAATTTTTAAACTGGTACCTAAACTGGTATTACATGTATAAATGAAAGTAGACAAAGTCATATACGTACAACACTGATTATTCCGAATAGATACTTTAGATAATAATATTACACATTTTTACATTGGGATTTATAGAGAAAATCTTTAGAAATATTTTGGGAAAGTTTTCAGTCCAAAAAGCAGTTACTTGTGTGAAAGCACAGGTTGTGCAGATTAAAGTTTGATGAAACCATGATTACCTAGAGAAAAGTGGGACCACACACAAAATGGTGAAGGGTGGGGGAGGGGGTATAATGGAATAGAGAAAAAATCTTCTTAATGGTACAACAACAACAGGGGCTTGGTATTTAATAGAAAAAAATACGTGGATAAAAATTGCAGATTTTAATTTTTTTTTTAGCAAGATTCACTGTTCTTAGTTGTCAAGATATTTTGATTTCGATACTGTAATGCTAATTTGATCAGAGTTAAGGCTATCGTTGCTCAGGTGAGCAATGTGGCCCCTGGGGCTCTTGTTTTTTGTTCCAGACCTTCGTTTTGATTCATTATTTTTTCATTTTTTAGCCCACCTGAGCTGAAAGTTCACAGTGACTCTGCTTTTCTGATCACATTTTGTGTGTTGTTCATCTGTCTGTCTGTCTACCTGTCTGTTAATTTTTCACATTTATAACATCTTGTCGAGAATCTTAAGGCAACATCAACCAAAATTGGCACAAAGCATATAGGCAAAAGGGGATTCAAAGTTGTGAAAATTAAGGATCAAGCCCTTTTTAAAAAATATTCTTCTCAAGAACCATTTAGCCAGGAAAGCGAAAACTTATGTGGAAGCATCCTCATGTAGGGTAGGTTGAAAGTTGTGGAAATTATGACCCCTAGGGGTAAGGTGGGTCCACAATGGAGGGTCAAATTTTTACATAAGAATGTATAGAGTGAATTTTAAAAAATAATTTACAAAGGAATACATTTTAAAAATTAACAAAAACTGAAATATTATAATTATATGGTTTTACGTATATACAAGCATTTTGGCGTATTGCTGATTCTTTAAAATTGTTTAGCCTTTGGCCCCTAGAAGATTCTTGGGCCTCACAAGGGGTTTTGAGTTTGATGTAGGTTTATATCCTATATATAAACAATTGTTTAGGATCTTTTTAAGAAATACAATGCTCAACATGTGATATGAGTATAAAATCATCCTGTTAGAAAAGGGAGTTGCAATTGATTATAAATATGATAATATCAAGGGGAAAATGGATTTTTATTTATACAGGATCTATGTGTATTATACTACATTGTCAAGATATTTTGTATTTTGATGCTATTTAGCTGATTTTACCATGCCTATTGTTGCTCAGTTGAACGAAGTGGCCCATGGGCCTTTTGTAAATGCTAACCAACAGTTAGTTTTTTCAGCTGTGCTGAAGTAACCAGACAACTTGTATGAAAACATCATGGCAGCGCCATTTGAAGCAATAACCTGGTCTGATAGCATGCAACATAATTTTATGGGATCAGTGTTTTGTCAATTCCTTAATATATTTGTTTTGACATCATACTGTTGCTGTTAATTTGCTCAATTTCAATGTTGTAAAATATATCTAGTGCACTGAAAGGAATTTAATCAATAATTTGAATCAGGTATGTGGAATAGCCAAGGTAAGTACACTTTTATACATGGAATTAATTAAATGAGTATGTTGTGAGAAAATTATAAACATTTAGAAAGTTAATAATGTACTCAACCATTATTTCTAACATAATGCAAAAAGCGTGCTGGTTCATGTTTTTCAATATTTTTATTATACACTTAAAATATATGTAATAAAAATACATGCATTTACAAGCAGTAATCATCTGTTAGAGATTTACAACATACTTGTACTCCTGGATGAAATTTGTGAGTTTTTTAAGTTGATTATTCAGACTTTTCAGAATCATCATTCAAACCCAAACAATTTCATGACTTAGCAATTCACAAGAAAAAAGATCAACAAGGCACCAAGAAAGAATAAAATAAGAGCATTTGAGCATGATCCTCGACATCCCAAAGACCAGAAAGTACATTTTCAAGATTACCTATAATTTTTTTTCTTTAAGAGAGTGAAAACCAAATGCCCCGATTTACAGGCTATACCAAGCATCTAAATTGAGACCCCCAGAAACATTTCAAAAACACTCAGTTCAGTCTTTTCAGTGATCCCATGGTTCCAACAAGAGAGGAAATAGCCTCTATAATGGATACTTTACCAGAAGAACCATCTCTACCTGGTACAGCCCTACAATGTAGTCAGAATACAGATAGATTGACAACTTTAATTGAACTTGTAAAGCGAACGCAAGAAAAAATCTGTGCCATTGAAGAAAGCATTTTTAAAAATGTCAGGCAAAAGGGGTTTTGTGGCATGACTACAGAAAAGGTATTATTACAGCATCAAATGTTAAAACTGTCATGGTAAGTCTAAAAGCAGGAAATATCCCAAATGTCAGCAGCCTACTCAAGAGGTTTTTGAAAAAAATCATTAAAAGGAAACAACGCTACTGAGTATGGCAAAAAAATTTGAACCAGTAATAATGCAAAAATTTGAAAAAAATGTTTTGTAAACACAAAAACGAGAGAATTATGATTATATCTTGAAAACTTAATCTTTTATAAATGGGTTTCGTTGAGGATGTAAATTTGTTGCTGAGGGCTACACACGAATACCACAAAAAATAAGCCACCACGAATTTTAATGATTTTTTAATCTAGTCTGTTCTTCCAAATTACAAATTTTAAAATAAGAAAAATGTATATACCTTAACAGTTGTAGATGTATATACCTAAACAGTTGTAGATGTATATACCTTAACAGTTGTAGATGTATGTACCTTAACAGTTGTAGATGTATGTACCTTAACAGTTGTAGATGTATATATCTTAACAGTTGTAGATGGATATACCTTAACAGTTGTAGATGACTCTTGGACAGATTCATGCTGAATGTGACAATAAGATCTAACAATTACTGCTGATAATGCAAAATTGATTACCTTTGCTTTCAGAAAAGGCAGATTCAGTTGCTGATACTAGCTCATCATGTGATCTGATATGTCTATTTGGGGGCCTTCTCTTTGGTGTTTCCTAATGGGAAAAACTAACAGAAAAAATTGCAACTTACTTAGATTTAAATATTAAATTATTGGCACTGACCATTAATAGTCTATGCAGTATATCAGTTCAGAAACACTTATGATTCATGCAATTTTAATGAGAACTGTAGCACCACCTATGCCATGGGCTATGGCAATACAGTTTTCATGGAATATTCTTAAATGCATGTGACTAAAACTTTGTAAAAAGTAAACATAAGTGCAAGATAACGTTTAAAAAAATCATGCACAAGCCTATATCATGTTTATATTTCTTGATTGTACATGCATATATATTGCTATCACTAAGTGGCGGTTAAAGCATCTTCTGCTGGAATTCCCGCGTGGTGACGTTCATGGAATAAGTCCACAATCACTACACTTTTACGTATGCAATCACAAAATTATAATAAATATGATATTTATTATAATTTTGTGATTGCATAGTCATACTCAAATATAAGTCAGGGATCTGTATTGAGATGGAGCTTGCCAGTTGAGGATCTATCTATGTTCAACCCATTGAGGATTTTGGGGACCCCATAACACATGGTTCATATGTGGTACCTTCCCTTGGAAGACTCCCAACAGTTAAAAGTGCTAGTTCTACATCTAGTACTACAGCAAACTTTCAGGGAATAAAAGTTAGCGCCCATTATCAAAGGGAAACAACTAATGGACGCCCGGTCCCAGACATCGGAGAAAGATATTTGGATAAGGAGTATATAGACATCACTGCTAAATGAATATAAATCTCAGCGTCATTGGACAAGTCTCTCCAAACTGTAGTCCTTCTCCTAACCGTTCCACAAAGAACGACAACTCCTGAACATGTCACATGTGTCTAAAAGTAAGGAGGACAGGAGTAGACGTTCCGTGGAGTCGTTCCTCAGTGTGCCGCCAGCCATGGAGTACATTATTAACGTCGGTACCAGGAAAGTGGGCTACTCGAAAATAATTGAGCTTGTCTCACCACGTGACCATGATAGGGAATAATGTTGTATATCGTTGAGACTTATTATATTTATCAATCAATGGTTTAGAACAAAGCATTAAACATTTAAATTACAAATTTTAGAAACAAAATGTGGCTACATAAAAAAAAAAATCAAAAAAGGAAATTGAAATATCTGTAAGTCATTTTACTTTATCGTTATCCTCATCTGTATTATCATCATCTTTATTTTGCATGTTCTTCAATATAAGAAGTTACTTTAGATCACTACTATAGATATTCTCATATATGTTACCTTATGGTATGTTGGTAACTAACTACTGATCAAAATGTATGTAGAAGTTTGTTGTTCCTGTACGCGAGTACTCAATGTACGCTAATAAAATTAAAGGGTAAAGTTATAGGACAAAAAAACTGCAAGGCTATGACCGCAATATGAATATTTAAGAAGAAACATCAACTTTAAGCTTAACCCTTTTGAAATGGAAAAAAACATTCTCTTTTTTTTTTTTTACATTCTACATCTTTACAGGGAAGTGTATCTAAAACGCCAGTTAGTTGTTTTGCAAGTCATACGTTAAAAATCAGCTGGCTTTTGTCTTCTTTTTTTAGTTATAATGCATGTCATAGTAAAATATTGTACTTTATAGAATTTTTCAAAATGGGGATTTTATATAGAGTTCTACAGATTTACATTTCCAAGTGTATCTGTGATAACACTACGAAATGTTTGTAAGATTTAGTTTAGTGATGTGTCAATAGCATACAGGCGGGATTTGCATTACTCTTTGTAATGAACATAATGTAAAACAAGAGGCCCAAGGGGCCACATCGCTCACCTGAGCAACAATGGGCGTTCAAAAGATATTGTGCCATATGGCCCTCGGTAGAATAACAAAAAAAAATAATATTGTAAAGTATTCAAATTTTACACTTATTTTTGCATACACGTAATCTTTGACATTGTACCTTCATGAAATACTGTTTTTACACAGAATAAGAAAACCCTACGCAAGATATAGAACTAAATATTTGGTAGGAATACACTGTTATATAACTTCTAATTAAGGTCTTCCGTTTCCAACGGAAGACCTTTCTATTATTGTGCGGGTTAAGATTATTCTTATTTTTCTTTTTTTTTTTTTTCTTCCTAGACGCGAACTTTGAGGCTTCATATCGTGCTCATTTCTGAACGGTTTTTGCTCAAATTTTCAGGGCTAATGGACTTTAAAAAACACTATCTTCATCAGTTCATAAAAGTTAGAATTCCCTTTCCGTTAACGAGTTATTCCCCTTTTAAAAAATTTTGGGGCCTTTGGTTTCCAGACAAAGGCTCCGAGACTATGATAGCAGGGAATGGGAATCCAACGAATTTGAATAACAAAGACATTGAAGTTGTATACATCGGTTTTTGTTTTTTGATTACGTTCCTTATTTAGGATAAGGTAGGGGGTTAAAAAACAGGATTCGGAAGAGTGCGAAAATTTAGTCATATTTTCCTTTGTATCTTTTAAACAAAAAATAATTTGTTAAAACATGTAGAATAAAAGTTGTGCAGAATATCAAGGGCTCTCATTTGACACCAATAAAAAAGGGCTGGCCCCTTAAATTAAGGACCAATGGCCCCTAAAAGTTTTTGCTTAATAACTCAAAAACGGTTAGGATTTTGATATAGCTGTCGCTAGAAAAGTTGTTTGTTGGGATCTCATAAAGGTCGTTACAATGTTATTTTGTAAGTGATTTGTGTAGTTTGAGTGTAACAAGCTTTACATGTTAACATGTACCTGTTTTCATTTGACAAGTTAACGAAAGTCTTTGCGCGTACAACTGGCATAAAGTTACTGCAGAAAGTATGCTGGTTTATACAAACGGCATTAATTCATAAGAATTTTTTTTTTTTTAGAATACGTGCTTTTTTTTTTAGGAGTTTAAGTCATTGTTGTTAAGTTTTTATAATGCACAATCCTTAAAAACGGGATTTGGAAAACAAATCATTGTTAACTTTTTCTTTTCTAGTAAACCACAAAATATGGAATTAAAAACATCTATATATGCATTACATTTTAGTTATAAACTCCATGCATTTAAAATCTACCTTGAATCAGAGCTGTGTGTGTGTACCATTACGTAAGCTCTCCCTCGCCAGCGGCCGAGAAAATCGGTCACCATGGTCGCGGCTGGACTACCTAGCGGTCAGCGGTTATCTAATACACGAGAGTTGCGTCTCTCATATATGTGTTTATTTATCCGCAAACTCAAGAATTGTTTTCGTTTTGATTACACATATTTATGGATTAAACGATTGGGTGTCAATTAAGAAATCGTTCAGTTTTAATAATATTTAATAAAAGCAATGGCATTCTCAATCTAAAGCAATAATAGACATAGATCAATTATGGGTTTTAAGTTTAAAATAAATAACTTCTATTTGATAGAGTAAGGTCATTATACTGCAATCTTTTCAAAGCTTCCTGGGTTATGAGCTGTGCGGGTCTGTGCGTTGTACCTTTACGTAATCTATCGTTCGCCCACGGCCGAGGATCTCAGTTCAGTTCAGTTCAGTTCAGTTTATTTTCACTCAACACCATATAATGGTACAAGAGGTACATAAGAAGAACAAACATATTTACATATATACAATATAGTTGTAAAGTTCAAGAAAGTAAGTGGGGTGAACGAACAATATGATTAATTTTTGAAATAAAGAAACACAGTTTTCTTAATGTGATATAATCGACTGAAGACATGATTTCATAAAACTTTTTAGTGTTAGGAGAAGAACAGTAATATGTATCTAAAAACTGACTTCGTAATTTACTTAATGCCTTGCAGCCACGGCTGCACTACATAGCGGTTATTTAATACACAAGATTCGCACACCGAGACGCACACTTCCATGCATATGAACGTGTTTGAGTAAATATAGCCGTAAATACAAGAACTGTTTTAATTTTATGTTATAAAAGTTTGTCCATTTTGTATTTAATTAAATTTGAGTGTAAATGAATATTAATGAACGATATTACTCCAAATCGGAAACATCGTCAGACATAAATTAATGGTTGGTTTGTTTATGTAAAATATTTTATAAACTGTTCAAATAATGTTTTAAATCAACAACAACAACAACCCCCCCCCCCCCCCCAAATATTAAACATTTAAATGAATGATCATCCATCGCACATGGCTGAGGAGATCCGGCGCGAATGGACAAGTGATCCACGGTCGGTTCGTGATCTTCTACATGTACCTTATCACGCGTTCATGTTTCATATTTTGCACGGATTATTATGTTTTCAACTATTATATTGGTTTAAGATGGAAAGATAAATTTATTTTACTTGTACAGTTGATTAAGCATTGATGTATACGAGAGCGTACAAGGTGGTTTAAAAATCAAATCAAATGATGTTTGCGGTATGTGCTAGCACGATAAAAGAATGTCCAGAGTTGAGGCATTCGATGAATATTTAAAAGAATATTCACATGAGTTTTAAACAACTTTGGATTAGATTCTATCGGTCACATATTAATCACTTCTGTAGTTTTTCTACATGTATACGTTTCATTGTGGAAGCGAACTCATTGCTGCCCCCCTCCTCCCGGCCCGCTGACAGGAGCTCGCGCTGGTATATATATTTTTTTTTGATTGGCGAAACGATATCAAGATCTGTCGAAAATCATTTTTAGTGGCTTCTTCTTATGTGTAACATTTTGTTTCACTTTCCCACCCGTTTGTTCATTCGGTCAGTCTGTGTTTAAAATTGAATCGCCACGTGCGACCGAGAATCTTGTGTCGCTACAGCTCAGAACATATATAGCCCCGGGTCATCAATTCTTATGTACTTGAGTAACAGTTGGAATGGTGCTTTTACTACATAAAATAATAAATAAAAAAAATCATCCACAAAAAATGTTACCGTAACTCAATAGTCAATACCAAAAATAAAATCCGTATGATTACAAACTGAAATCGGTTTTTCAGTATTCGGCGGGATTTGATTTTTCTTCTAACATTAGTATTTTTATTGGTTTTAGAGGTAACGATGTAAAAATACAAACAGTAAAAAAATCTGATATTATTAACATTCATAATGTTGAAAAATATTTAAAATTAAATTAGTCACATTCGTTAGGAAACAATGTTATACAAACATCCGATAATTTTTTTTCTATGTCGTATCATTCGCGTAAATAAATATGTCCTTTACATACTCATGTACCTCAGAAAAAATTCAAATGATTAAACAAAAAAGAAAGTTGTAATTACTATTTCGGATTTTTTTTCAAAGTAATTTAACATTGTATTGAAAAGAACAAGAAATAAAAATGATTTAAATTTTTGACTCAATCTTCGTATATATTACCGGCGCTCCTTACATGTATAACGGCGTACAGTGTATAGATTATCATGATCTATTTGAATTAAGTACCATACGTAAAGATTCCCATAATAATTAATTGCATGACTGTGTACATTGTAGGCAAATCCCTGTGCGTTAATTACTTTTAAGACCTCTTGTTTTCCGTCAACAGTGGTTTAAATAATTAAAATGATTACTTGTAAAAATATCTATAATCGGGATTCCAAAGAACTTACTTCCCGCAATTCATAGAAATGATCAGTATGTTAATTCTATGTTTACATTTAATTTTGTTCAAATAATTAATAAATTTACTATCATTTAAATTGTGTGCTTCATCAAATGCTGATTCCGAATACCTTGAAGTCATAAATTTTCCATTGGCTATTGACAAAAAAAGAGACGCTTGACCATCCAATGAAAACAAATACACAGAGTTTGATTGACAGGTTCAGCCAGGTCAGGTCTCACCCGATGTCCGAGGTTATGTGTGCCGCTTGCGCAAAGCCGAATGGTCTCAGTTAGAGTTATCGATGTCAATAAATAAAAAAAAAAATACATGCTTATCAAACCATGCTCGTGTAAGTTAAAGTTGATTACGGCCTGTTCCAACAGAAATCATGTTTTGCTAACCGTATTTAATATTTTTTAATATAGCGAATTTTAATATTGTACAGTCATTTTACCGGTAACGAATCAGCATGCGGTTTCGTCGTGCATGCAACTATTATTATCGGAATTACAAATGTTTTTATTTTTTGTTTAAATCGCGTTTCTTTGTCCTTCTAAATTGTAGTATAAAACTTCCGAAAATATAAAGGATGAATTACGGAGACAGTAATTTCAACACCCCCTCCATTTTCCTAGTTTCGAATTCGTTTCCCAGTATCGAATTAAGCGCCCTTTATCACTTCTGGCCGAATATTTTGAGGCGAATTAATTTCCAAAATATACTAGAGGTACATGTTAATGGACTTATAAATGAAGAAGGAAAACAATTGTGGGAATATGTCATTTAAACAAATAAAATGATCGTTATTTTCATCATACCGTTTTCCCGTCAAATTGAAACCGGACTTGAACAGTTTTCATTTGCGTTACTTTATAATATTGAATTTTCATAAAAACACTTTATAATAGTAATTGATGATAAGTAGTTGCCATTTTCCTTTGTTTTTCCCGTATATCTATCAATATATGCAGCCAAATAATACTTCTGTCGCAAAGAACCGAAACTATATAGGAAAACTACACGTGGTTCTATTTGAAGTCGTAATTTCATTCAAAGCTCCATTATAATTTGATATGATGCATTATCTTTTTAAATGAATTATATTTACTAATTATGTACTAAATAGGGATCAATAACAAACTTATTTTCATAGTAAGGCTTAATTGTTTTCACACTTTCGTTTTTTCTGCTTTGAACTTCCGGCAGCTCATATGTGGGTCACATTTTTAATTTGTAAACAATTCGGTAAATAATCGTACAAATGGCAAACAACTTCACGCACTGATAGAATATTTATTTCTGTTTTATAATTACCTAGCTAGGATTTTTTAAAACCTCAACTTCGTCTTCAACCAATAATTTTTCTAAAAATTATTCGATATTGGCAAATATTCGTTACCGGTAAAACGACTGTACATGTACCAGTACTGAAACATCGTATAAAAACGTTATATATACATGTACTCTGTAACTAGTCGTCTTTTAATACATATACTTTTCTTTTGTTTGTTAAAAATAAATTAAATTTTGTAAAATGATAAGTATATCATTTCTTCTAGATTTTTTTTTCATAAAAATACCTACAAAAGAGTTTTGCCAATCACAAACAGTTTAAAGTACATGTAATGTAAAACACGGGCGCCATTTTGAAACAAATTGTCAGAGAGTTCCGAATAAAATCTGATGAACGTTTCACATGGTTCTCGCACGCTTTGCTCGAAACGATTTACACGCTTTGACCGAAACTCTGCACGCTTTGTCCGAAACGCTAAACGGTTTACACGAAACGCTTCACGATTCACACGAAACGCTAAACGGTTAACACGAAACGTTTCTCGCACGTAAGTCGCACGCTTTTTTGGTGTAGTAGTACGTTTCAGGGTCTGTAAATTTTGTGAGCACGCAACAATTCTAAATTGCACATTGTCTTCATAAATTTAGAAATATTTAAATAAAGAAGTTACACAATTCCTGACATGACACATGAGTACATACTGTTAATAACAATGCTTGCTATTCTCTGAAAATGTAACTCGCCATTAAATATCTCATTTTTTAAATAATGTTTGTTACGATTACATAAACTGTGTGCGACAAATGGTTTTCCTAAAACATTTTCTTTTTCAAAACACGTTTTATATGCAGGCTTTCAATCACAACACGTTTTTATAACAAAAGCAGAACTGAAAGTTAAGTAATTATAATCGTTTGACACCATATCACATATATTTTCAACTCACAGCAACAACGGAAGACCTACTCGTGGCTTTGCCACGAGCTCTGCTCTAGTTCCCTGTATTTTCGTTCTGCCCCCCTCCCCCACTTAATAAAGCGATCAAAATATATGAGAGCATATAGGTACATTTTCTTCCTCAACTACTTACTAGTTATTGTATTTTTTTAAAAATATAATAGTTATTGTATTTTATAAAAAAAATCCTACATGTATATATGTAAGAAGAAAATTCCACTCAATGCGCTCAATTTCTCAAATTAAATATATTCAACACTTAATATGTCTTCTCCATTATAATTAAATGACTCTTGTTTACCTCGCGTAAACTCGTGACTTTTATAACTTTACTTACACTTGATTGATGAATACACTGGAATGAAAAATGTTGTCACGTGACATGTTAAAGAGCTATAAAAATCAATGCTACCATATTGACAGGCACATCACTCTAATTTACTATGGCCCACCCATCATTTTCATTCAAAAATAACAAATGGCTACAAACCAGGATAATTTTCCGCTGTAATATTTTCTTAGGAATAGCGATAATTCTTTTATCCCCGCAACAGAAATGTGTCAGAATTATGGAAACTGTTTTAACGATGTCGTTTTTATTTACTCACATTTCACATTATTCATTGTTTAAAGAGGGGGCCCCAGAGAGTAGTTATATACAACATATCATTCTTTATTTTTTTTTTGTGTACAAGTATTTAACATACTCTTATTAAGGTCTTCCGTTTCCAACGGAAGACCTTGTACTGATTCTGTTGGAAATTCTTCATTATTATTAGGGTCTTCCGTTTCCAACGGAAGACCCTCTTGTTATTCTATTGTTAGGGTCTTCCGTTTTCCAACGGAAGACCCTTTTGTTTTTCTTCGGTTTCTTTTTAGGGTCTTCCGTTTTCAACGGAAGACCCTCTTGTTATTCTATTGTTTTTTTTAGGGTCTTCCGTTTCCAACGGAAGACCCTCTTGTTATTCTATTGTTTCCTTTTATTATTATTAGGGTCTTCCGTTTCCAACGGAAGACCCTCTTGTTATTCTCTTGTTTCTTTTTATTATTATTTTTTTTCTTTTTCTTTATTTTTCTGACTTTTTCAAAGCTTAATATCCCAAAAAGTTTTCAACGTATTTACATTAAACTCTCAGGGATAATGTAGCATTATTGTGCCCCCAAGATGTTAAATTTACAACTACAACGTCACGTTCCTTTTGACGTTACGTCAATTTGTAAATTTTAAAAAAGTGATTTTGTCCAGGGCGTTTTTCAAAAACGCTTTAAGATACAGACTTGGAATTTTCTGTGTTGAAGCATTGATCGTTTTTATTTGGACATAAGGCTGGATTTTAGTTTCCGTCACTTCCGGTCCAAACCGGAAGTGTTTTAAAATTTTCGATTTTTCGAGTTTTTCGTTTCAATTTCAAATGTTTACAAAGTTTGTAGAGTTGGTCATGCTGAATACGAAACTGAAATCCGTTTGAAAATCGGACGATGCATTACAGAGATATCGGAGTTTAAAAATTGATTTTTCCGGAAACTTTGATTCCGCGTCCTTGGTTTAAGAAATAGCGTAATGTTCAAAGTAAAGTTAACTCGTACCAAAAATAATTGTTAAGTCGTACTTGAACACATTCGAATTTTTTTTGTTAAGTCGTTCTTAAAATCGAGAAGGTTTTTGTTAAGTCGTACCTAAAATCATTCGTATTTTGTTAAGTCGTACCAGGAATATTCGATTTTTTCATATTTTTATTTTAGTTACTCTTGTTAATGGTTTAAGAGCTCTGCTTCTTACAGGAACTTCCAGCTTTACTTCCGACATTAACGGAAGACCCACTTGTTGCTTTGCAACGAGCTTTGCTCTAGTTATTATTATTATTCTTTTTCTTTATTTTTCTGACTTTTTTAAAGCTTAATATCTCAAAAAGTTTTCAACGGATTTACATGAAACTTTCAGGGATTATGGAGCATCACTGTCCCTCAAAGATGTTAATTTTTAAACTACAACGTCACTTCTGTTTTTACGTTACGTCAATTTTTAAATTTAAAAAAAGTGATTTTGTCCAGGGCGTTTTTTAAAAACGCTTCAAGATAGAGACTTGGAATTTTCTGTGTTGAAGCATTGATCGTTTTAATTTGGACATAAGGCTGGACTTTAGTTTCCGTCACTTCCGGTCCAAACTGGAAGTGTTTTTAATTTTCGAATATTTGAATTTTTCGTTTGAATTTCAAATGTTTACTAGGTTTGTAGATTTGGTCATGCTGAATACGAAACTGAAATCCGTTTGAAAATCGAACGACGCATTACAGAGATATCGGGGTTTAAAAATTGATTTTTCCGGAAATTTTGATTCCGCGTCCTTGGTTTAAAAAATAGTGTAATGTTCAAAGTAAAATTAACTTGTACCAAAAATAATTGTTAAGTCGTACTTGAACACATTCGGATTTTTTTTATTAAGTCGTTCTTTAAATCGGAAAGGTTTTTGTAAAGTCGTACTTAAAATCATTCGGATCTGTTAAGTCGTACCAGGAATAATTCGATTTGTTCATCTTTTTATTTTAATTACTATTGTTATTGGTTAAAGAGCTCTGCTTCTTACAGGAACTTCCAGCTTTACTTCCGACATTAACGGAAGACCCACTCGTTGCTTTGCAACGAGCTTTGCTCTAGTTAGGGTCTTCCGTTTCCAACGGAAGACCCTCTTGTTATTCTATTGTTAGGGTCTTCCGTTTTCAACGGAAGACCCTCTTGTTATTCTATTGTTTTTTTAGGGTCTTCCGTTTTCAACGGAAGACCCTCTTGTTATTCTATTGTTTTTTTTTATTATTATTATTATTCTTGTTTTTCCTTCTGACTTCTTTTTTGCTTTATATCTCAAAAACTATTCAACCGATTTGCAAGAAATTTTCAGGGATTATGTTAAATACTTGTCCCTTGAAGATTTTAAACTTTCAGTCATTAAGTCACTTCCGTTTTCTAGTTACGTCATTTTTAAAAATTTCAAAAAGTGATTTTGTCCAGGACTTTTCTCGTAAACGGTTGTTTATAAAGACTTGAAATTCTCTGTGATTGTAAATCTGCGGATTTACTTATGGCAAATTTACAAAAAAAATTATTTTGTCACTTCCGGTCGAAACCGGAAGTGATTCTAATTTTTCGGAATTTTCATTTTTTTGAGCGAATAATAAAATTATATGCATGTTGTAGAGTTTGCAAAGCTAAATGCAAAACTGAAATTCGTTTTCAAATCGGATGATGCATTTAAGAGATATCGGGGTTTAAAAATTGATCTTTCCGGAAATTTTGATTCCGTGTTTTTGGTTTTAAAAATAGTGCTAATTTCACACTGAAAGTAATTTCTACTGAAAACAATTCGTACTGATAATTAAACTATATATAAAACACAAAATTATATGCATATTGTAGAGTTTGCAAAGCTTAATACAAAACTGAAATTCGTTTTCAAGTCGGATGATGCATTGCAGAGATATCGGGGTTTAAATATTGATTTTTCCGGAAATTTTGATTCCGTGTTCTTGGTTTAAAAAATAGTGTAAAATTCACACTGAAAGTAACTCCTGCTGAAAACAATTCGTGCAGGTCATAAAACCGGACTCTGTTTTTTAATAGTTAATTAAAGTGTTTATCGATACAATTTCGTTATTTCGATCGATAATTACGTTGTTAGTTTTTATTAGTCTTATTAGTTTTAATCGAAATAATTATCGTACGATTCCCCATTTCAACTCGCCATGTTTTGACTGCGAACAAACAGCTGATAGCGGTGTGTCTACATTTTTAAAAGAAGCATGGCCTGCAAGACGTCGATAGTGGAAATTTCAGCTCTACTAACGTATGACAGATTATAAAGGTATGTTTCAATACAGGATATGTCGTATTGACTTTTTCTTTTCAAAGTATTTGCACTTTTCAATCTAATCCGAGATTCCTCTGACTCTTACCTCCGCTTTTGAAGTACGTCACAATATAAAAGCGGGCGTTAGAGTCAGCGGAATCTCGGAATATTATCTGTCCAGTGTATTTTCACGGTAGCTGCAGAACTGTAGCTCTCCGGGAAAAAAATATTGACAGACCGGAGAGCTACAGGGCCACCCATTGAAAAAATTGTACATGTATATTTATTGCGCAGAAAAACGTGCGCTAGTTTTGGACTGATTTACCTTATTTATACGCAAATTCTGTGAAAACATTAGTACCATTAAATTCTTCATGCAATTTACTACTGATATCGACTCTTTATTTGCCTCAGACTTTCTCCGAAACACGCTACCGACCTCGGAAAATCAAGTATGTTGAATTTACATCGAGATCGAGAGTCGCCATTTTTACATGTAAACAAAATGGACCACATGAATTTACGGGACTGGTGATGGTGTTTAAAAGACTATCCGAGGCAAGTGAAGAGAGGATATCAGTAGTAAATTGCATGAAGAATTTAAAATTAAAAGCGGTGGGAGTCCTAAGGTACACAAGAATAGAATGTTGTAATTAGAGTGCATGTTTGCATGATGATAACTTTACCCTAAATATTTAAATGTAGCAGATCTTTACCATATCGCCTTCACTTAATTTTTAAATTAAAAAACTCTTGCTTGTGTTTAATTAAATAAATATATTTGACAAAGTAAATATTCAATCTAATTAGAATTAGACCTTTTGTCTCGCTCTCTGTTATATATGGTTATTGCTTGTGTAACAGGCATGTAAAACAGAGTGCGAGATGAAAAGTCTCAAATTTCAAATTATATCAAGCTCAGAATTTAGGTCAATGTTCCATGATATCTATTAAACAGTCTTCTCAAGATATAAGTATTTCACAGAATCATTGTAATTTGAGAGATTAGATTATCTTTTATACATATTGATTCATTTTAGGTAAGCTTTACATGCATATCACATCTACATAGCATGTAAATAATTTTTACTGCATGTGCCTCAGATCTCTCTCTCTCTGTCTCTCTCTCTCTCTCTCTCTCTCTCTCTCTCTCTCTCTCTCTCTCTCTCTCTCTCTCTCTCTCTCTCTCTCTTTTAATCTTGGCAAAGACTGAAACTGTCAGAGGGCAACTTAATTTTGTGACAAAAATAGCTCGATCTTGTAAAAGAAATCCAAAGTGCATTGAATTTTAAAATGAGCATGTATTATTAATCCCTCATTTTTATGCGCATTATACATAGTATTGTTTTTAAAACATGTAATTCGTAAGAAAAAAAAACCCTCGCTAAATTTATTCGCAATAAACCCCAGTAGAATTGACAAAACATGGTATACACGTACCAGAAGCTTATACTTTGACACTGCATGTTTGGATTGGTAATATTCCTTTGTAGTTTATGAATTGAAATATTGCTGTCGCACTTCAAGTAAAACAAACTCTCTCTCTCACTCCTGCTCTCGTTCTCTCCCAATCTGATATGTCTATACCCAAGAAATTATTTTAATGGTATGATATTATGACTTGATATGCACATTTTTGTTTTTGTACTGGCTAAATGTTAATGTCATATACCGGTATTTGGATATGTCATACTTATAACACTGCATGGTCAGTGTATTTTTTCCAAAAATATTATGTATATGTTAATGTAAACACAGCTATTACAAGTACATGTATGTTAACACAGCTAATTTTTTTTTTTCATTTCAGCTTAAAGCAGACTCTTGTTACCACATGGCTTTTACCTGTTGATTCTTGTGGTTTCAGCTCTTGAGGTTAACCTGTCACCTCTAACCACATGCATATTCCCTGTGTTCTACAGACTATCTACCGGTAATTCAAATTAAATCGGATAATGCATGAACAATAATGGAACTTTAAGAAAGCATCATGTCCTATTGTGGTTTGTTCATGTTTGATAAGAAATTATGAAAAACAAAATTAAGGCTGTTTAAAGAAATATAATTGTTGTGAAAATTTGTTTTTCAATAAAAGTATGCAATTATATTTCCTTCATTTTTTATTTTATAAAGATATTTAGATGTGTTTACATAGTTGAAAAATCACCCAACTCTTTCCAGTTTTCTCCATTAAGATTACATGTAGGATATGTAAATGTACATTTGACTTTTGAATAACACCAGCAATGATTATTACTTTTGAAATGAGCAAGAAACAATCTATTTTCATCCTTTTAAGGTATATATGCATAAAAAGAGTAGAAAAAAACATGTCAAATTTGAACATTTTTAATGGAATTCTCCGCCGCCTCCAGCTACCCGGGTGTGTTTGAATTTAATTTTATTTAAGGCTGATGTTGAACTTGTTGATCTTACTGTTTTATCATGGTTAAAAAGAGACAAGAAACCAGAATAGATTAGATTTTTAATAAATATGATTGTTAGCTTACTTTTTTTCATGGAAAAAAGAAATCACATGCAGGAATACTTGTCTATTTATTTATTAAAATGCTACAAATCATTCAAGAAACATAAAAAGATCAAATTTTAGTATCATTGATGATTGTTTTCAAACATGTGTGAGAAATGACTCATAGAAATTGCCACAAGTTTCAGAAAATTAGGCAAAAGATTTCAAACCATGACTTTTTATGAAAATCAAAAGATAAGGGGTGGGTATACATGTAAGGGCATTTCTAAGTTATGTGAAGCTTTTATCAAGATAATATCATGTAGATGTATGTTGTATTGAATAAGGTTTCTTATTAAAGGTGGTTGAACAACAATTGACCTCTAAAAGGTCAGGTAAAGATGTTTTACTATGGAGAACCCTGTAAACCTGTGTTGAGTAAAAGAAATTGGAAATGGTGGGTTCACTTAAATGGCCATATGTTTATTAAACCTCAATGGAATTGTCAATATGTGGTATACTTTTTTCTCAGAATTGCATTAGCTTTCTTATTCTAAGACAAAGACATCTGTTCATAAAATGTACTAAGTTAAAGGTAGCAAGGGACGATTCGGATAAAGTACCCGTTAATATTTTTGTAAAATTAAGGTACATCACTACACCTAGACTTATACTTTTTAAGACACTACTTCACAAGATGGCGATTTAAATGTTTTGTTGAACACTTAATATCGTTCGATTGGGTTGTATACCGTCATAGCTTAATGGTTAAAGTATTGGGTTTCTAAACCGTTTGAGTTTTAGTCCGCATGGAGCTTTTGTTACTGTTTATTGAATTAAATTTTTGAAAATGTAATTGTTCATCCAAATTTGCACATTTTTTGCCTTTTTGACTTAAACACTTCTTATCAATTATGATATCTATCATAATCAAGTAATTTTCTGCTGATTTGAGAAAATATTTCAAGGTGTTTTGAGCCACCTTAAGAGATGCTGTACTTGAAGGCTTATGAGTGTTGCTAAGATTCATAAAATGAATTTTAATGATCATCATTAGAGGGATCTCCCTTGTTGGAATTGGTATGCAATATGAAAACCCCTAATGTTTAATACGTATATGAGAATTGAATGGTGAAACTTGCGGCTAAGACTGTTGTGTTGACTTTACACTGTGAAATTGCAAGTTACAAATGGGAGGTTATATAACTCAAAATTTTTATGGATGGGACATTATATACCTATTCACTGGGTATGAGGATGATAGCAAGTTTATTGTCCTCCAAGACAGCCACTATTTCATGGGCGAAGCCAAGTGAAATAGTTGCTGTTGAGGGGGACAATAAACTGTCTGTCATCCTCACACAACACAACAGTCTTAGTCTGTCTTTCTGTCAGTAAATAGATATAGATATATTAATTATTATCCTGAAGAAAACTTAATTTGTTGGCCATGCAGAATTTCTTGATGATAAACAAATTAGAATTATCGGACTTTGAATTTAATGCTGTGATCGGATTATACCAGAGGTGTTCCGAGTTTAAAAAAGGGAAATCGAATGCTGCCGGTGAATACTTTCGTTGACTATTCACCATGGACAGATAGCATAGAAACTATTTCACAGTTAGATGGAATAGCATGTTTATTCATTGTAATTTTACATAGGAAATATTCACAGAAATATAATAAACTTTTCATTGCTAAGTTTCTGACATTTGATGGTGCAACAAGCACACAGTTTGGAAGGTCAAAGGTGACATCTTTTGTATCTGACTCCTTTTCGGCTTTATAACTCAAAAAGTTTATAACCGATTGAAATGAAACTTTGAGAGATTATGTGCAACTATTATGCCTCTAATATAAGATCCTAAAGTTTCTTTGAAAACGACCTTTCCGTTTTTACGTTACGTCATTTAAAAAAAAAATTTAAAAAGTCATTTTGTCCGCAGCGTTTCTAAAAACGCTTTAAGATAGAGGCTTGAAATTTTCAATGGTTATGATTTTGTCGTTTTACCTCTGTGATAAGGCTCGAAATGAAAATCTGTCACTTCCGGTCAAAACCGGAAGTGAATCAAATTTTTCGAAAAATTGAATTTTTTGATCAAGTCAAAAATGAACATCTGTTTTGTAGAGCTTATTCAGCTTAATCTAACACTGAAAGCCGTTTTCAAATCGGACGATGCATTAGAGATATCGGGGTTTAAAAATTGATTTTTCCAGAAATTTTGATTCCGCGTCCTTGGTTTAAAAAATAGCGTAATGTTCAAAGTAAAATTAACTCGTACCAAAAATAATTGCTAAGTCGTACCTGAACACCTTCGGATTTTTTTGTTCAATCGTTCTTAAAATCGGAAAGGTTTTTGTTAAGTCGTACTTAAAATCATTCGTATTTTGTTAAGTCGTACCAGGAATATTCGATTTTTTTTCATATTTTATATTAGTTACTCTTGTTATTGGTTTAAGAGCTCTGCTTCTTACAGGAACTTCCAGCTTTACTTCCGACATTAACGGAAGACCCACTCGTTGCTTTGCAACGAGCTTTGCTCTAGTTTTATTATTATTATTCTTCTTGTTTTTCCTTCTGACTTCTTTTTTGCTTTATATCTCAAAAACTATTCAACCGATTTGCAAGAAATTTTCAGAGATTATGTTAAATAGTTGTCCCTTGAAGATTTTTAACTTTCAGTCATTAAGTCACTTCCGTTTTCTAGTTACGTCATTTTTAAAAATTTCAAAAAGTGATTTTGTCCAGGACTTTTCTCGTAAACGGTTGTTTATAAAGACTTGAAATTCTCTGTGATTGTAAATCTGCGGATTTACTTATGGCAAATTTACAAAAAAAAATATTTTGTAACTTCCGGTCGAAACCGGAAGTGATTCTAATTTTTCGGAATTTTCATTTTTTTGAGCGAATAATAAAATTATATGCATGTTGTAGAGTTTGCAAAGCTAAATGCAAAACTAAAATTCGTTTTCAAATCGGATGATGCATTTCAGAGATATCGGGGTTTAAAAATTGATCTTTCCGGAAATTTTGATTCCGTGTTTTTGGTTTTAAAAATAGTGCATATTTCACACTGAAAGTAATTTCTACTGAAAACAATTCGTACTGATAATTAAACTATATATAAAACACAAAATTATATGCATATTGTAGAGTTTGCAAAGCTTAATACAAAACTGAAATTCTTTTTCAAATCGGATGATGCATTGCAGAGATATCGGGGTTTAAATATTGATTTTTCCGGAAATTTTGATTCCGTGTTCTTGGTTTAAAAAATAGTGTAAAATTCACACTGAAAGTAACTCCTGCTGAAAACAATTCGTGCAGGTCATAAAACCGGACTCTGTGTTTTAATAGTTAATTAAAGTGTTTATCGATACAATTTAGTTATTTCGATCGATAATTACGTTGTTAGTTTTTATTAGTCTTATTAGTTTTAATCGAAATAATCATCGTACGATTCCCCATTTCAACTCGCCATGTTTTGACTGCGAACAAACAGCTGATAGCGGTGTGTCTACATTTAAAAAAAAAGCAAGGCCTGCAAGACGTCGATAGTGGAAATTTCAGCTCAACTAACGTATGACAGATTATAAAGGTATGTTTCAATACAGGATATGTCGTATTTACTTTTTCTTTTCAGAGTATTTGCACTTAGTCTTTTCAATCTAATCCGAGATTCCTCTGACTCTAACCTCCGCTTTTGAAGTACGTCACAATATAAAAGCGGGCGTTAGAGTCAGCGGAATCTCGGAATATTATCTGTCCAGTGTATTTTCACGGTAGCTGCAGAACTGTAGCTCTCCGGGAAAAAATAATGACAGACCGGAGAGCTACAGGGCCACCCATTGAAAAAATTGTACATGTATATTTATTGCGCAGAAAAACGTGCGCTAGTTTTGGACTGATTTACCTTATTTATACGCAAATTCTGTGAAAACAATTAGTACCATTAAATTCTTCATGCAATTTACTACTGATATCGCCTCTTTATTTGCCTCAGACTTTCTCCGAAACACGCTACCGACCTCGGGAAATCAAGTATGTTGAATTTACATCGAGATCGAGAGTCGCCATTTTTACATGTAAACAAAGTGGACCACATGAATTTACGGGACTGGTGATGGTGTTTAAAAGACTATCCGAGGCAAGTGAAGAAAGGATATCAGTAGTAAATTGCATGAAGAATTTAAAATTAAAAGCGGTGGGAGTCCTAAGGTACACAAGAATAGAATGTTGTAATTAGAGTGCATGTATGCATGATGATAACTTTACCCAAATATTTAAATATAGCAGATCTTTACAATATCGCCTTCACTGAATTTATAAATTAAAAAACTCAGGCTTGTGTTTAATTAAATAAATATATTTGACAAAGTAAATATTCAATCTAATTAAAATTAGACCTTTTGTCTCGCTCTCTATATGGTTATTGCTTGTGTAACAGGCATGTAAAACAGAGTGCGAGATGAAAAGTCTCAAATTTCATATTATATCAAGCTCAGAATTTAGGTCAATGTTCCATGATATCTATTAAACAGTCTTCTCAAGATATAAGTATTTCACAGAATCATTGTAATTTGAGAGATTAGATTATCTTTTATACATATTGATTCATTTTAGGTAAGCTTTACATGCATATCACATCTACATAGTATGTAAATAATTTTTACTGCATGTGCCTCAGATCTCTCTCTGTCTCTCTCTCTCTCTCTCTCTCTCTCTCTCTCTCTCTCTCTCTCTCTCTCTCTCTCTTTTAATCTTGGCAAAGACTCATGAAACTGTCAGAGGGCATCTTAATTTTATGACAAAAATATCTCGATCTTGTAAAAGAAATCCAAAGTGCATTGAATTTTAAAATGAGCATGTATTATTAATCCCTCATTTTTATGCGCATTATACATAGTATTGTTTTTAAAACATGTAATTCGTAAGAAAAAAAAACCCTCGCTAAATTTATTCGCAATAAACCCCAGTAGAATTGACAAAACATGGTATACACGTAGCAGAAGCTTATACTTTGACACTGTTTGGATTGGTAATATTCCTTTGTAGTTTATGAATTGAAATATTGCTGTCGCTTTTCAAGTAAAACAAACTCTCTCGCTCACTCCTGCTCTCGCTCTCTCTCAATCTGATATGTCTATACCCAAGAAATTATTTTAATGTTATGATATTATGACTTGATATGCACATTTTTGTTTTTGTACTGGCTAAATGTTAATGTCATATATTTGGATATGTCATACTTATAACACTGCATGGTCAGTGTATTTTTTCCAAAAATATTATGTATATGTTAATGTAAACACAGCTATTACAAGTACATGTATGTTAACACAGCTAATTTATTTTTTTTTTATTTCAGCTTAAAGCAGACTCTTGTTACCACATGGCTTTTACCTGTTGATTCTTGTGGTTTCAGCTCTTGAGGTTAACCTGTCACCTCTACCCACATGCATATTCCTTGTGTTCTACAGACTATCTACCGGTAATTCAAATTAAATCGGATAATGCATGAACAATAATGGAACTTTAAGAAAGCATCATGTCCTATTGTGGTTTGTTCATGTTTGATAAGAAATTATGAAAAACAAAATTAAGGCTGTTTAAAGAAATATAATTCTTGTGAAAATTTGTTTTTCAATAAAAGTATGCAATTATGTTTCCTTCATTTTTTATTTTATAAAGATATTTAGATGTGTTTACATAGTTGAAAAATCACCCAAACTCTTTCCAATTTTCTCCATAAGATTACATGTAGGATATGTAAATGTACATTTGACTTTTGAATAACACCAGCAATGATAATTACTTTTGAAATGAGCAAGAAACAATCTATTTTCATCCCTTTAAGGTATATATGCATAAAAAAAGTAGAAAAAAACATGTCAAATTTGAACATTTTTAATGGAATTCTCCGCCGCCTCCAGCTACCCGGGTGTGTTTGAATTTAATTTTATATAAGGCAGATGTTGAACTTGTTGATCTTACTGTTTTATCATGGTTAAAAAGAGACTAGAAACCAGAATAGATTAGATATTTAATAAATATGATTGTTAACTTACTTTTTTTCATGGAAAAAAGAAATCACATGCAGGAATACTTGTCTATTTAATTATTAAAATGCTACAAATCATTCAAGAAACATAAAAAGATCAAATTTTAGTATCATTGATGATTGTTTTCAAATATGTGTGAGAAATGACTCATAGAAATTGCCACAAGTTTCAGAAAATTAGGTAAAAGATTTCAAACCATGACTTTTTATGAAAATCAAAAGATAGGGGGTGGGTATACATGTAAGGGCATTTCTAAGTTATGTGATGCTTTTATCAAGATTATATCATGTAGATGTATGTTGTATTGAATAAGGTTTCTTATTAAAGGTGGTTGAACAACAATTGACCTCTAAAAGGTCAGGTAAAGATGTTTTACTAAGGAGAACCCTGTAAATCTGTGTTGAGTAAAAGAAATTGGAAATGGTGGGTTCACTTAAATGGCCATATGTTTATTAAACCTCAATGGAATTGTCAATATGTGGTATACTTTTTTCTCAGAATTGCATTAGCTTTCTTATTCTAAGACAAAGACATCTGTTCATAAAATGTACTAAGTTAAAGGTAGCAAGGGACGATTCGGATAAAGTACCCGTTAATATTTTTGTAAAATTAAGGTACATCACTACACCTAGACTTATACTTTTTAAGACACTACTTCACAAGATGGCGATTTAAATGTTTTGTTGAACTCTTAATATCGTTTGATTGGGTTGTATACCGTCATAGCTTAATGGTTAAAGTATTGGGTTTCTAAAGCGTTTGAGTTTTAGTCCGCCTGGAGCTTTTGTTACTGTTTATTGAATTAAATTTTTGAAAATGTAATTGTTCATCCAAATTTGCATATTTTTTGCCTATTTGACTTAAACACTTCTTATCAATTATGATATCTATCATAATCAAGTAATTTTCTGCTGATTTGAGAAAATATTTCAAGGTGTTTTGAGCCACCTTAAGAGATGCTGCACAATTGAAGGCTTATGAGTGTTGCTAAGATTCATAAAATGAATTTTAATGATCATCATTAGAGGGATCTCCCTTGTTGGAATTGGTATGCAATATGAAAACCCCTAATGTTTAATACGTACATGCGAATTGAATGGTGAAACTTGCGGCTAAGACTGTTGTGTTGACTTTACACTGTGAAATTGCAGGTTACAAATGGGAGGTTATATAACTCGAAATTTATGTGGATGGGACATTATATACCTATTCACTGGGTATGAGGATGATAGCAAGTTTATTGTCCTCCAAGACAGCCACTATTTCATGGGGCGAAGCCAAGTGAAATAGTTGCTGTTGAGGGGGACAATAAACTGTCTGTCATCCTCACACAACACAACAGTCTTAGTCTGTCTTTCTGTCAGTAAATAGCTATAGATATCTTAATTATTATCCTGAAGAAAACTTTATTTGTTGGCGATGCAGAATTTCTTGATGATAAACAAATTAGAATTATCGGACTTTGAATTTAATGCTGTGATCGGATTATACCAGAGGTGTTCCGAGTTTAAAAAAGGGAAATTGTATGCTGCTGGTGAATACTTTCGTTGACTATTCACTATGGACAGATAGCATAGAAACTATTTCACAGTTAGATGGAATAGCATGTTTATTCATTGTAATTTTACATAGGAAATATTCACAGAAATATAATAAACTTTACATTGCTAAGTTTCTGACATTTGATGGTGCAACAAGCACAGTTTGGAAGGTCAAAGGTGACATCTTTTGTATCTGACTCCTTTTCGGCTTTATAACTCAAAAAGTTTATAACCGATTGAGATGAAACTTTGAGAGATTATGTGCAACTATTATGCCTCTAAGATCCTAAAGTTTCTTTGAAAACGACCTTTCCGTTTTTACGTTACGTCATTTAAACAAAAAATTTTAGAAAGTCATTTTGTCCGCAGCGTTTCTAAAAACGCTTTAAGATAGAGGCTTGAAATTTTCAATGGTTATGATTTTGTCGTTTTACCTCTGTAATAAGGCTCAAAATGAAAATCTGTCACTTCCGGTCAAAACCGGAAGTGAATCAAATTTTTCGAAAAATTGAATTTTTTGATCAAGTCAAAAATGAATATCTGTTTTGTAGAGCTTATTCAGCTTAATCTAACACTGAAAGCCGTTTTAAAATCGGACGATGCATTAGAGATATTGGGGTTTAAAAATTGATATTTCCAGAAATTTTGATTCCGCGTCCTTGATTTAAAAAATAGCGTAATGTTCAAAGTAAAATTAACTTGTACAAAAAAAACTTGTTAAGTCGTACTTGAAATTAGTAAGGTTTTTGTTAAGTCGTACTTAAAATCATTCGGATTTTGTTAAGTCGTACCAGGAATAATTCGATTTTTTTCATCTTTTTATTTTAGTTACTCTTGTTATTGGTTTAAGAGCTCTGCTTCTTACATGAACTTCCAGCTTTACTTCCGACATTAACGGAAGACCCACTCGTTGCTTTGCAACGAGCTTTGCTCTAGTTTCTTTTTATTATTATTATTAGGGTCTTCCGTTTCCAACGGAAGACCCTCTTGTTATTCTATTGTTTCTTTTTATTATTATTAAGGTCTTCCGTTTTCCAACGGAAGACCTTATTGTTTTCGTTCGGTTTCTTTTTCCCTATTATTTTTTTTCTTACCGATTTTGTGTACGCGATTTCTCAAAAACTACTCGGCCGATTTACATGAAACTTTCAGATCTGATAGATATTGCTCTGAACCTTATTGCAAATTTTTTTTAATGGTGACGTCACTTCCGGTTTTGAGATAATAACGATTTAACGATTTTTGGAGGGTCGGCTTGTCCACGAAGGTTCTCATAAACTAAAAAAGATATTGAGTTCAAAATTTCAGGAATGAAAGATGAAAGATTGTAAATATGTAATAGTGCATTTAGAATTTTTCAGCGCAAAAATCGCCGAAGTTCGGTAGGGCTAAAAAAATGAGATTAAAAAGCGTTGTGATTTTGCATGGTTTTCTTAGTTTATCTTTTTTTCCGGAAATATTTTGTTAAGACATGTAGAACAGAAAAAAATTATGTTTGAAAGAGTTTACATATGACATCACGAAAAAAGAGCTGGTCCGTCACGTTAGGGACCTAGAGTTCTTGAAAGTTATCGCTTTATAACTCAAACGCGGTTAAGATTTCGATATGGCTGTCGCTGCAAAAGTTGTTCATTATGATCTTATTAATGTCGTGACAATAATATTTTGTTCGGGTATTGCGTAATATGAGTGTAAAAAGCCAGACCTATTACCATGTATTAGTGTTTTGTGCGTATAATTGACATTAAGGGCACCAGTTTACATACGGCGGAAAGTGTTTTAACATTTAAATTATTTTCTAGTGAAACACATTATGGATAAAAGAACTGTTTCTATGCAATGCATTTGAGTCGCATTTAAAATCTAGCTGTATTCCAAACTGTGTATGTGAACAATTACGTATCCGATCCCTTGCCGCAGCCGAGGAAATAGGTCACGAATAAACTAGCGAGCGGTCTGCTGTTATCTAATACACAAGATTTGTGTCTTGCTGTAATGCACACATGGTTTTTTTATGAAGCTGCAAACACATAACTTCCGATTTTAATGATTTTAATAGTAGATAAAAAAGATTATACCTTAACCTACTACCATAGACAGTGTACTAGCTTGCATTCGGAAAGTGTTTAAACAGTTTTATTCTTTTCTAGTGAAACATATTATGGGTATAAGAATTGCTTCTATGAAATGTATTTGAGTCGCATTTAAAATCGTGCTAGCTGTATTCCGAGCTTCATGTATGTAAACAATTATACGTATCCGATCCTTGCCCGCGGCCGAGGAAATGGGTCGCGGCTGGACTAGCGAGCGGTCTGCCGTTATCCAATACACAAGATATGCGCCTTGCTGTAATGCACACACGGGTTTATTTATGTAGCTGCAAACACAAAGAATTCAGATTATAACGATATTAAAGAGTAAATGAAAAAAGATTACACCATTAACTACGAAGTCTTGCTGTTTTGCTCTCCTAATTAAAAAAAATGAATAGTATGACTGTCATTGAAAAAAGGCGTTCTTTGTGATCTTGTCTATGTCATGAAATAGTTTTATTGTGCGAAACTAAATTTCAGTTATCAAACTGCAAACATTTCAAACCCACCACATTGAGTGTACATTTTCATAACACGGGCCGAGGAGATGCCGCGCTAGTGGACAGCCGATTCACTGTAGGACACATGTTTCTCGTGTTTATACGTTATCACACATTCCAATGCTCGTTGTTGTTTTCATTTCCAATTATATTGATTAACGATGCATCAAACCAATGATTTAAATCATAGTTCGTATAATCAAGGGGAAAAATGCCATCAATGAATATAATACGTTTTACAGTCGTACGATTTGAAATGTAAATAAATTCGCTTGTGTCTGTTTGGGACACACTACCAATTTCAACAAAATCTAGGCGATATTCTCATAAGTATCTGTAATCTATGATAATGTAATACTTCATTTGGCTAACAAAATATAAGAATGTTTTTATGAGTTGAGAGAGAGAGAGAGAGAGAGTTAAGCAGGATGTAGTAAGTAAAAGTTGAAATATATTTAAAAAGCGTTCGAGATAAGGCAGCTGAAGAAGTACAATGCTACATGCTTGCGGTAGGTACGGGCACGATAAAACAAACCATTTTTAAACAAGTTGATGTTTTATTTACATTCAGGCCGTAAAATAATAAGGGTCACATTATTGGTATAACCTCATCTCAGTGGTGGTCAGATTCATTAACAAGAGGCCCATGGGCCACATCGCTCACCTGAGGAACAATAGGTATGATAAAGTCAGCTTAATGGAGTCTTAATAAAAACAATCTGGACAATGTACAATAATACATGTAGATCCTGTATAAATAAAATCCATTTTTCCCCCTTGGAACTGGGATAGCCCCGACTGCTGCCAATATTTACAAGAGCAGACTTTAATTACCGCTCCTGCACATGTATAGGGACTCAACGTTATGCAGGCAGGGATGTCCGCACACCTACGCAACTCAACAGGTACCAACGTTAACGCAAGCAGGAATGACCACACACTTGCGCCAACAGCTCTTCATAACACAAGCAAGTATGACCGCACACTTGCATTAAAACTATGTATCATTTGTACAGGGCAGGAAAGAGCGCACACTCTGTGTCATAGGTTAGAAAACACGAAGATTAGATAGAGCAGGGATGTCCACACACTCAATCTATCTGTAACTGTTCAAGTTTAACCACAAACAGTTGAACATTGTAATGCAAGAGACACTGTCCCTATATATGTGCCGGCCTAAAATAATTCATAGTATCTAAAAATTGGAAATCAAAAATAAACTAAATAATCCGGCCTAACCCAAAACTACTTATGCAGAACAACTTATTTACATTGAATATTTATTATTGTATAAAAATAATCATCACAATAATTGGTTAACAGTGGATGCATTAATTAAAATAATCAAGAATCAATAAATCAAGGGCAATAACTCAATACAGTAATACAAAAAGATTTTAATGAAAAAATAGCTGCCTGCCTCAATTTTATAGTAATATCACATGTTGAGTATTGCAGTTTTCAAAAAGATCTTTTTCAATTGTTTATATATGGGATATTTAGCTGCATCAAACTCTGAACCTTCTTGTGAGGCCGAAGAATTGTCCTGGAGCCAAAGTCTTAACAATTATAAAGAATCATCTTGCTGATCCGTTTCTAAGAAGAAGATTTTTAAAGATTTGCTCTATATATTCCTATGTAAAACTTTAACACCCCCCCCCCCCAATGTGGCCTCACCCTACCCCCAGGGATCATGATTTTCACAACTTTGAATCTACACTACCTGAGGATAATTCCACACAAGTTTCAGCTTTCCTGGCTGTTTAGTTTCTGAGAAGAAGATTTTAAAAGATTTACTCTATATATTCCTATGTAAAACTTCAACCCCCATTGTGGCCCCACCCTACCCCCAGGAATCATGATTCACAACTTTGAATCTACACTGCCTGAGGATGCTTCCACAAAAGTTTCAGCTTTCCTGGCTGAATAGTTTCTGAGAAGAAGATTTTTAAAGATTTACTCTATATATTTCTATGTAAAATTTTAACACCCCCCCAATGTGGCCTCACCCAACCCCCAGGGATCATGATTCACAACTTTGAATCTACACTACCTGAGGATGCTTCCACACAAGTTTCAGCTTTCCTGGCTGATTAGTTTTTGAGAAGATGATTTTTAAAGATTTACTCTATATTTTCCTATGTAAAACTTCGACCCCCCCCCCCCCCCATTGTGGCCCCATCCTACCCCCAGGGGTCATGATTTTCACAACTTTGAATCTACACTACCTGAGGATGCTTCCACACAAGTTTCAGCTTTCCTGGCTGTTTGGTTTCAGAGAAGAAGATTTTTAAAGATTTACTCTATATATTCCTATGTAAAACTTCAACCCCCATTGTGGCCCCACCTTTACCCCGGGGGTCATGAATTTCACAGCTTTGAATCTACACTACCTGAGGATGCTTCCACACAAGTTTCAGTTTTCCTGGCTGTTTAGTTTCTGAGAAGAAGATTTTTAAAGATTTACTCTATATATTCCTATGTAAAACTTCGACCCCCCATTGTGGCCCCATCCAACACCCAGGGGTTATGAATTTCACAACTTTGAATCTACACTACCTGAGGATGCTTCCACACAAGTTTCAGCTTTCCTGGCTGTTTAGTTTCTGAGAAGAAGATTTTTAAAGATTTACTCTATATATACCTATGTAAAACTTCGACCCCCCATTGTGGCCCCACCCTACCCCCAGGGGTCATGATTTTCACAACTTTGAATCTACACTACCTGAGGATGCTTCCACACGAGTTTCAGTTTTCCTGGCTGTTTAGTTTCTGAGAAGAAGATTTTTAAAGATTTACTCTATATATTCCTATGTAAAACTTCGACCCCCCATTGTGGCCCCATCCAACACCCAGGGGTCATGAATTTCACAACTTTGAATCTACACTACCTGAGGATGCTTCCACACAAGTTTCAGCTTTCCTGGCTGTTTAGTTTCTGAGAAGAAGATTTTTAAAGATTTACTCTATATATACCTATGTAAAACTTCGACCCCCCATTGTGGCCCCACCCTACCCCCAGGGGTCATGATTTTCACAACTTTGAATCTACACTACCTGAGGATGCTTCCACACGAGTTTCAGTTTTCCTGGCTGTTTAGTTTCTGAGAAGAAGATTTTTAAAGATTTACTCTATATATTCCTATGTAAAACTTCAACCCCCATTGTGGCCCCACCCTACCCCCGGGGGTCATGAATTTCACAACTTTGAATCTACACTGCCTGAGGATGCTTCCACACAAGTTTCAGTTTTCCTGGCTGTTTAGTTTCTGAGAAGAAGATTTTTAAAGATTTACTCTATATATTCCTATGTAAAACTTCGACCCCCCATTGTGGCCCCATCCAACACCCAGGGGTCATGAATTTCACAACTTTGAATCTACACTACCTGAGGATAATTCCACACAAGTTTCAGCTTTCCTGGCTGTTTAGTTTCTGAGAAGAAGATTTTAAAAGATTTACTCTATATATTCCTATGTAAAACTTCAACCCCCATTGTGGCCCCACCCTACCCCCAGGGATCATGATTCACAACTTTGAATCTACACTGCCTGAGGATGCTTCCACAAAAGTTTCAGCTTTCCTGGCTGAATAGTTTCTGAGAAGAAGATTTTTAAAGATTTACTCTATATATTTCTATGTAAAATTTTAACACCCCCCCAATGTGGCCTCACCCAACCCCCAGGGATCATGATTCACAACTTTGAATCTACACTACCTGAGGATGCTTCCACACAAGTTTCAGCTTTCCTGGCTGTTTGGTTTCAGAGAAGAAGATTTTTAAAGATTTACTCTATATATTCCTATGTAAAACTTCAACCCCCCATTGTGGCCCCACCCTACCCCCGGGGGTCATGAATTTCACAACTTTGAATCTACACTACCTGAGGATGCTTCCACACAAGTTTCAGTTTTCCTGGCTGTTTAGTTTCTGAGAAGAAGATTTTTAAAGATTTACTCTATATATTCCTATGTAAAACTTCGACCCCCCATTGTGGCCCCATCCAACACCCAGGGGTCATGAATTTCACAACTTTGAATCTACACTACCTGAGGATGCTTCCACACAAGTTTCAGCTTTCCTGGCTGTTTAGTTTCTGAGAAGAAGATTTTTAAAGATTTACTCTATATATACCTATGTAAAACTTCGACCCCCCATTGTGGCCCCACCCTACCCCCGGGGGTCATGAATTTCACAACTTTGAATCTACACTACCTGAGGATGCTTCCACACAAGTTTCAGTTTTCCTGGCTGTTTAGTTTCTGAGAAGAAGATTTTTAAAGATTTACTCTATATATTCCTATGTAAAACTTCGACCCCCCATTGTGGCCCCATCCAACACCCAGGGGTTATGAATTTCACAACTTTGAATCTACACTACCTGAGGATGCTTCCACACAAGTTTCAGCTTTCCTGGCTGTTTAGTTTCTGAGAAGAAGATTTTTAAAGATTTACTCTATATATACCTATGTAAAACTTCGACCCCCCATTGTGGCCCCACCCTACCCCCAGGGGTCATGATTTTCACAACTTTGAATCTACACTACCTGAGGATGCTTCCACACGAGTTTCAGTTTTCCTGGCTGTTTAGTTTCTGAGAAGAAGATTTTTAAAGATTTACTCTATATATTCCTATGTAAAACTTCGACCCCCCATTGTGGCCCCATCCAACACCCAGGGGTCATGAATTTCACAACTTTGAATCTACACTACCTGAGGATGCTTCCACACAAGTTTCAGCTTTCCTGGCTGTTTAGTTTCTGAGAAGAAGATTTTTAAAGATTTACTCTATATATACCTATGTAAAACTTCGACCCCCCTTTGTGGCCCCACCCTACCCCCAGGGGTCATGATTTTCACAACATTGAATCTACACTACCTGAGGATGCTTCCCCACGAGTTTCAGTTGTCCTGGCTGTTTAGTTTCTGAGAAGAAGATTTTTAAAGATTTACTCTATATATTCCTATGTAAAACTTCGACCCCCCATTGTGGCCCCACCCTACCCCCGGGGGTCATGAATTTCACAACTTTGAATCTACACTGCCTGAGGATGCTTCCACACAAGTTTCAGTTTTCCTGGCTGTTTAGTTTCTGAGAAGAAGATTTTTAAAGATTTACTCTATATATTCCTATGTAAAACTTCGACCCCCCATTGTGGCCCCATCCAACACCCAGGGGTCATGAATTTCACAACTTTGAATCTACACTACCTGAGGATAATTCCACACAAGTTTCAGCTTTCCTGGCTGTTTAGTTTCTGAGAAGAAGATTTTAAAAGATTTACTCTATATATTCCTATGTAAAACTTCAACCCCCATTGTGGCCCCACCCTACCCCCAGGGATCATGATTCACAACTTTGAATCTACCCTGCCTGAGGATGCTTCCACAAAAGTTTCAGCTTTCCTGGCTGAATAGTTTCTGAGAAGAAGATTTTTAAAGATTTACTCTATATATTTCTATGTAAAATTTTAACACCCCCCCAATGTGGCCTCACCCAACCCCCAGGGATCATGATTCACAACTTTGAATCTACACTACCTGAGGATGCTTCCACACAAGTTTCAGCTTTCCTGGCTGTTTGGTTTCAGAGAAGAAGATTTTTAAAGATTTACTCTATATATTCCTATGTAAAACTTCAACCCCCCATTGTGGCCCCACCCTACCCCCGGGGTCATGAATTTCACAACTTTGAATCTACACTACCTGAGGATGCTTCCACACAAGTTTCAGTTTTCCTGGCTGTTTAGTTTCTGAGAAGAAGATTTTTAAAGATTTACTCTATATATTCCTATGTAAAACTTCGACCCCCCATTGTGGCCCCATCCAACACCCAGGGGTCATGAATTTCACAACTTTGAATCTACACTACCTGAGGATGCTTCCACACAAGTTTCAGCTTTCCTGGCTGTTTAGTTTCTGAGAAGAAGATTTTTAAAGATTTACTCTATATATACCTATGTAAAACTTCGATCTCGCCGTCCTTGTGGCCCCATCCTACCCCCGGGGTCATAATTTCACAAATTAAATCTACACTACCTGAGGATGCTTCCACACAAGTTTCAGCTTTCCTGGTCTTATTGTTCAGGAAGAAGATTTTAAAGATTTACTTTATATATTCCTATGTTAAACTTCGACCCCCCATTGTGGCCCACCACCACCCCGGGATCATGATTTTCACATTTTGAATCTACACTACCTGAGGATGCTTCACACAAGTTTCAGCTTTCTGGCTGATTATTTCTGAGAAGAAGATTTTAAAGATACTCTATATATTCCTATGTAAAACTTCGATCCCCCATTGTGGCCCCACCCTACCCCGGGGACATGATTTTCACAATGAATTTACACTAACTGAGAATGCTTCCACACAAGTTTCAGCTTTCCTGGCTAATGTTCTGGAAGAAGATTTTAAAAGATTTACTCTATATATTCCTATGTAAACTTCGACACCCCATTGTGGCCCACCCTACCCCGGATCATGATTTCACAAATCTACACTACCTGAGGATGCTTCCCACAAGTTTCAGCTTTCCTGGTCTTTATGGTTCTGAGAAAGATTTTTAAAGATTTACTCTTATATTCCTATGTAAAACTTCGACCCCCATTGTGGCCCCATCCTACCCCCGGGGTCATAATTTCACAATTAAAATCTACACTACCTGAGGATGCTTCCACACAAGTTTCAGCTTTCCTGGTCTTATGGTTCATGAGAAGAAGATTTTTAAAGATTTACCTTTATATATTCCTATGTTAACTCGACCCCCCATTGTGGCCCACCCTACCCCCGGGGATCATGATTTTCACATTTTTGAATCTACACTACCTGAGATGCTTCCCCACAAGTTTCAGCTTTACTGGCTGATTAGTTTCTGAGAAGAAGATTTTCAAAGATTTACTCTATATATTCCTATGTAAAACTTCGATCCCCCATTGTGGCCCCACCCTACCCCGGGATCATGATTTTCACAAATGAATTTACACTAACTGAGATGCTTCCACACAAGTTTCGCTTTCCTGGTCTTATGTTCATGTAGAAGATTTTAAAGATTTACTCTATATATTCCTATGTAACTTCGACACCCCATTGTGGCCCCACCTACCCCGGGTCATGATTTTCACAAAAATCTACACTACTGAGGATGCTTCCACACAAGTTTCAGCTTTCCTGGTCTTATGGTTCATGAGAAGAAGATTTTTAAAGATTTACTCTGTATATTCCTATGTAAAACTTCGACCCCCCATTGTGGCCCCATCCTACCCCGGGTCATAATTTCACAATTAAAATCTACACTACCTGAGGATGCTTCCACACAAGTTTCAGCTTTCCGGGTCTATGGTTCATGAGAAGAAGATTTTCAAAGATTTACTTTATATATCCTATGTAAACTTCGCCCCCATTGTGGCCCCACCCTACCCCGGGTCATGATTTTCAAATTTTGAATCTACACTACCTGAGGATGCTCCACACAAGTTTCAGCTTTACTGGCTGATTAGTTTTCTGAGAAGAAGATTTTCAAGATTTACTCTATATATTCCTATGTAAAACTTCGATCCCCCATTGTGGCCCCACCCTACCCCGGGGATCATGATTTCACAACTTAATTTACACTAACTGAGGGATGCTTCCACACAAGTTTCAGCTTTCTGGCTGATTAGTTTCGAGAAGAAGATTTTCAAAGATTTACTCTTATATTCCTAGTGAAACTTCGACCCCCTTGTGGCCCCACCCTACCCCGAGGTCATGATTTTCACCAATTGGAATCTACACTACCTGAGGATGCTTCTACACAAGTTTCAGCTTTCCTGGTCTTATGGTTATGAGAAGAAGATTTTTGAAAATTTCTCGAACATTTTCATAAATTCCTAATTATCTCCCTTTGCAAAAGGGCGTGATCCTTAATTTTCCCAAATTTAAATCCCCTTAGGCTAAGGATGCTTTGTGCCAAGTTTGGTTGAAATTGGCCCAGTGGTTCTTGAGAAGATGTTGAAAATGTGAAAAGTTTACACAGACGACGGACAGACGGACAGACAGACGGACGGACGACAGACAAAATGTGATCAGAATAGCTCACTTGAGCTTTCAGCTCAGGTGAGCTAAAAACCCTAGATATATACGGTTAGCTTATGCCAGGTACTCTAACCACTCAGCCATTTCAGACACAACAAAGGCGGCTTTTTAAATATTAGGTGTGACTAAGGTCACGAATTACCGGACTTGTTTTATTTTTTCAATACGTTCAGTTGTTGGGATACAAAATGATATTTTTAATGTATTGTGGGACATCTCTCCACGTTTTAGTTGATTGAAATCGGTTTGTTTTCCATTAGACCTTAATTAGACTATGAGAAAAATATGGAGCACAGACCCACTCTATAAAAGAAAATGCCTTAAAGTTCTAAAAAATGACAATATTTGCAGGTTTTGATACGTATAAGCCTGTTTGAGTCAGCATATTCCAAGTATTGAACATACCTACAGGTTACAAATAAATGATTCGTTAAATATATATTGTTTTAAATGATTTAAAAAAAACCCATCAGATTTGTTGATACTTTATTTTTTTTAGTAGCCTGTCCGACCGCGTATGGGCATTTTACACGCCTTATCCTTCCATCTCCTTTATTTGTCTTCTCCATTATAATTAAATGACTGTTATTTACTTCGCATACAAACCAGGATAATTCTCCGCTGCGATATTTTCTTAAGAATAGCGATAATTATTATATCCCCGCAACAGAAATGTGTCAGAAATATGGAACTGTTTTAAAGATGTCGTTTTTATTTACTCGTGTCTGAAAAACTATCAAAATTGATGTATATTTCACATTTATTGTATAAAGAAGGGACCCCAGAGAGTAGGTATATACAGTATATCATTCTTTTATTTTGTTTGTACCAGTATTTAACATATTCTAATTCATATAGAATTTATAATGTTCAACCAAAATTTCAGCGTCAATCGTAGAATTATATAAGCAAGATATACAGCTCACAGTTCGCCTACGTTTGAGTCTTATTTTGTTCACATGAGTTTATTACATTCAGCTTAAGATTTTTAACTTGGTATTTCTTATTCAGCATCTAAAATGGAAAAAAAGAATGGCCTAAGATTTTCAATTCTTTTATTCACTCAAGACCAGTTCACTGGTATTTAAGGTTCAAAATCAGTTTATACAAATGTACACAAACACAGTCAAGGATCACATGTACAGAAGGAGTAATAATGACGAAAAAAGGTTAAGTTTACAATTCAATAAGTTGTTAAAGTTGGTTTCTGGAAGAACATTTTCTAAATAAATATTGACAATTTTTTAACTTTTTTAATCTTTAGTTTTTAAGATCTGTGTACAAACATAGAATTGTGAGCAAATATCTGTATCTTGCTTATAATTCGAAGCTTAACACTCAAATATGATTAGTAAATAGAAATTGTAATCAATTAAACACAAGAAGCATGCACTATAACAAATAAAGAACACAATTCATTTTTTCGAAATGAATCATATATATATACATGTATATACCTACATATTTCCGTCAGCGATATCAAACTCTATTTAAACTGAATAAACTGGAGAAAATGCAGAGCACTGTTGCAACCACTATTGAAATAAAACCACTATTGAAATAGATTATTTCAATAGTGGTTGGGAATGCATTTCATTAGAAAAATCACTTTGCAACCACTATTGAAATAAAACCACTATTGAAATAAATTATTTAATTTAAAATAAAAATAAAATATTTAAATAGTATTCCGGGATGTATTCCATTTTGAAAATCAATTTACAGACACTGTTGAAGTACACCTACAATTAAAATTATTTTTTCAATCGTAGCTTAGAATGAATTTTTTTATTAATTTTTTTTTGAAATTTTACATTTTGTTCTTTATATTTCTCTTTCTACAAACATATCATGTCCTATGATATTGTACATTATTTGCACAATTGTGAACATCTTGTAAATTACCAGAATTTCTATTCAAACCCCCTGTATATTGAGTATTCATTTATTGATAAATATTATTATGAATATCACTATTAATATAAATTATTTCAATAGGGGTTGGGGGTTACTTCACTGTTGAAATATATTATTTCAATAGTGGATAAGGATGCGATTCATTTCAACCACTATTGAAATAATTTATTTCAATAGTTGTTGGGGATACCTTTCATTTCAACCACTATTGAAATAAAGTACTTCAATAGTGGTTAATTATGCTTTTCAGTTTTATGTCTATTATTATGTCTGTTTGTAGCACTTTCCTTTCTGCTAGCGGAGTTTCTTAAGAAAAGAAGTATGCCTTGTGAGATGATGAATTCCTTTTTGATTATGATGTTCTTTGATTTACAAATGTACCTCTATATGGTCATGTTTCCAATACCACCTGTCATCTGGAACCGGAAGTGTTATGCACAGTCGGAATAATAGGCATTAAAATAACATCCTACCACTATTAAAATATTTTATTTCAATAATGGTTGTAATGAACCGCATCCTTAACCACAATTGAAATAAATTATTTCAATAGTGGTTGTAATGAAATGCATACCTAATCACTATTGAAATAATTTATTTCAATAGTGGTTAAAATAAAACGCATACCCAACCACTATTGAAATAATCTATTTCATTCAATATTGGTATTAATGAAGTACATCCCCAACCATTATTAAAATTCTTTATCTTAATAGTGATATTCATTATTACATAAATCTATAATGATATATAAGCTATAAATTATCTTTAATATACAGGGGTTTTGAATAGAAGTTCTGGCAATTTACAACGTTGTTTTCTAGTACAAATAATTTCCATAAACCATGATATATCTATAGAGAGAGAAGGTAAAGCAACAATATGAAAACAATTCTATATGTTAATCTGCAAGGATTGGTTATTTCTGCACAACAGTGAAAATCCTAAAATAAGTACATTTATATCATAGTCTTGATTACTATTACCATAAAATATGCAAGTCTTTAGTACCTTAATTGTGTATTTGAATATTTTGTTAAATAAAATCAATATTAATGTATATGCATGTTATCTGCAAGAATTGATTATTTACTTCTACACAGCAGTGAAAATTGTACAATCATTGTGTATTTGATATTATTCTTTAGATTTCTTGCATTTCAAAATAGTTTGCAAATATGATATACAACTTCTTTCTTTCCAAATGTGTTACATAATAGTGATGACATAGTTATATTTATAAGTAATTCATTCCCATCTACAATTAAAAAAAATTAATAGTAGATGAACTTTAATGGTGTCTGTAAAGTAGTTCTTATCATGAAATTCATCCCCAACCTCTATTAGATCATTACATCAATAGTGGTTGTATTTCAATAGTGGTTGCCAATTCATTTTTCTAATGAAATACGTCCCCAACCACTATTGAAATAATTTATTTCAATAGTGGTTTTATTTCAATAGTGGTTGCAAGGTGATTTTTCTAATGAAATGCATTCTCAACCACTATTGAAATAATTTATTTCAATAGTGGTTTTCTTTCAATAGTGGTTGCAACAGAGCACCTCAACAAAAACTATTGCATTAATTTACCTTTAAGCAAAAGATAATGCCGAATTACCGATAGAATAATTTGTATTTCAATACTTTATTAATACATCAGATTTTGCTTAATTTGCACAGGTAGACAGTAAATTGTTTGATTTACCGAAGTCTCCGTTTGATTTGATACGTAAAAATCACGAAATACAGACGATAGTTCACAGGTTACAAAGCATGAATAATGAAAATGAAACGAAAATCAGAACAAGCTAACACCAACGTCATGTGTGACAAGAGGCCCATGGGCCACATCGCTCACCTGAGGAACAATAGGTATGATAAAATCAGCTTAATGGAGTCATAATACAAACTATCTGGACAATGTACAATAATACATGTAGATCCTGTATAAATAAAATCCATTTTCCCCTGGATATTCTTATGTTTATAATCATTAGTCCCTTTTCTAACAAGATGATTTTATAGTCATATCATATGTTGAGTATTGCAGTTCTCAAAAAGATCCTTAACAATAGTTTATATATTAGATATAAACGTACATCAAACTCTGAACCTTCTCGGGAGGCCAAAGAATTGTCCTTGGGCCCAAGTCTTAACAATTATAAAGAAACATCTGGCTGATTAGTTTCTGAGAAGATTTTTAAAGATTTACCCTATATATTCCTTTGTTAAACTTTGACCCCCCCCCCATTGTGGCCCCACCCTACCCCCGGGGGTCATGATTTTCACAACTATGAATCTAAACTACCTGAGGATGCTTTCACACAAGTTTCAGCTTTCCTGGCTGATTAGTTTCTGAGAAGAAGATTTTTAAAGATTTCTCTATATATTCCTATGTTAAACTTCGATCCCCCATTGTGGCCCCACCGTACCCCGGGGGTCATGATTTTCACAACTTTGAATCTACACTACCTGAGGATCCTTCCACACAAGTGTCAGCTTTCCTGGCCGTTTAGTTTCTGAGAAGAAGATTTTTAAAGATTTATTCTATATATATTCCTATGTAAAATTTCGATTCTTCATTGTGGCCCCACCCTACCTCCGGGGATCATGATTTTCACAAATTTGTATCTACATTACCTGATGATGCTTTCACACAAGTTTCAGCTTTCCTGGCTGATTAGTTTCTGAGGAGAAGATTTTTAAAGATTTACTCTTTATATTCATTTGTTAAACTTCGACCCCCAATTGTGGCCCCACCCTCAGGTGAGCTAAAAAGGTTAAGTTTACAATACAATAAGTTGTTATAGTTGGTTTAAGAAGAACAGACTTTGAAAATTTTCTTAATAAATATTGACAAATTTTTTACCTTTTTAAATTTTAGTTTTTAAGATCTGTGTACAAACATAGAATTGTGAGCAAATCTCTGTATCTTGCTTATAATTCGAAACTTAACACTCAAATATGGTTGGTAAATAGAAATTGTAAACAATTAAACACAAGAAACATGCACTACATGTATAACAAATAAAGAACACAATTTATTTTTCAAAATGAATCATATACATGTATATACCTACATATTTCCGTCAGCGATATCAAACTCTATTTAAACTGAATAAACTCGAGAAAATGCCGAGCATCTCAACAAAATTTATTGCATTAATCTACATGTACCATTACGCAAAAGATAATGCCGAATTACCGATAGAATGAATTGTATTTCAGTACCCCTATATCCGATTTTGCTTAATTTGCGCAGGTAAACAGTTAACTGTTTGATTTACCGAATTCTCTGTTTGATTTGATACGTAAAAATCACGAAATACAGACGATAGTTTCCAGGTTACAAAGCATGATGAGAACGAAACGAAAATCAGAACAAGCTAACACCAACGTCATGTGTGAAAACTGTCAACACATTGAAATATTTAGCCTCAATTTACTTCACAAAATCGGCACCAATATATTTTGTATGTTTCAAAATTTCCCTTCATACGCGAACTGTTGCACAACAAGCAAATTCATCATAGTCAGATCGACCCTTTTTCGTATAATGTCATGGCTGCTTTTAACAAAGAACCTCGTTTTAGAAGTATGGAATCATTTTACCGGATGCCGAACCCGAAGCTATTAAACTGATTGAAACACGCCTTTCCTTTATTATTATTTTCGTAATAACTCAGAATTGAAACAGAATTACCACTTAATTTTTGCAATTTATATTTTCCTTCCCATAAGGATAATTTATGCTAAACTAGGTTGAATTTGCCTCGGTAGTTCTTGAGAAGAAGATTTTTAAAAATGCACCCCCCTTTTTCTACAGTTTCAAGGTTTTCTCCGCTTTGAATACAGATCAAACTTTTATTTCTGCAATTTATATTCGCCCTCCCATAAGGATGCTTTGTGCCAAATTTGGTTGAAATTGGATAAGCGGTTTTAGAGAAGAAGTTCAAAATGTAAAAAGTTTACAGACGGACAGACGGACAGACGGACGGACAGACGGACGGACGGACGGACGACGGACAAAATGTGATCAGAATAGCTCACTTGAGCTTTCAGCTCAGGTGAGCTAAAAACTGTCAACGCATTGAAATATTTAGCCTCAATTTACTTCACAAAATCGGCACCAATATATTTTGCATGTTTCAAAAATTTCCCTTCGAACGCGAACTGTTGCACAACAAGCAAATTAATCATAGTCTGATCGACCCTTCTTCCTATAATGTCATGGCTGCTTTAAACAAAGAACCTCGTTTTAGAAGTATGGAATACGAGTTTTGGTAAAATGGGTACGCAAACCCGGGCCGTGGCAAAATAAAAGCCGGGGCAGATCGGCAATCGTCAATTCCAAATACACATTATTTTGCAGAAATATATACAGCGAATACAAATATACTGGTCCATCAAATGTCCTGAAATTTATATGAGATTGGCAGATTTATAACTGCCAATATTTTGTTTTGCCCAGGCCAAGTCTTGTCTACCCATTTTACCGGATGCCGAACCCGAAGCTATTAAACTGATTGAAACACGCCTTTCCTTTATTATTATTTTCGTAATAACTCAGATTTGAAACAAAATTAGCACTTAATTTTTGCAATTTATATTTTCTTTCCCACAAGGATAATTTATGCTAAACTACGTTGAATTGATCTCAGTAGTTCTTGAGAAGAAGCTTTTTAAAAATGCACCCCCCTTTTTCTACAGTTTCAAGTTTTCTCCGCTTTGAATACAGGTCGGACTTTTATTTCTGCAATTTATGTTTGCCTTCCCATAAGGATGCTTCGTGCCAAATTTAATTGAAATTGGATAAGCGGTTTTAGAGAAAAAGTTCAAAATGTAAAAAGTTTACAGACGGACAGACAGACAGACAGACAGACGGACGGACAGACGGACGACGGACAAAATGTGATCAGAATAGCTCACTTGAGCTTTCAGCTCAGGTGAGCTAAAAAACCTTTTTTATGCTGTTGAAAAATGACCCCGGGTATAAATTTCACGACGTTTGGTCTCAGTTTTAACGTCTCAGTTTTAACGTTAGAAAAGCCCCCCCCCCCCAATATCCCAAATCAATAATCATCGCTGAAAAATGAAATCCGTGTATCCATTTCACGACTTTTGATTCAGTTTTCAACGTTAGATAAGCCCCCCCCCCCAACCCCTCCCCGAATCAATAATCAATGTTGAAAAATGTAACGCAGGTAAATTTTAACTCGGGTTAATATTCTTTGTTACAACGACATGATCCCTGTTGTTTAAGTAGTTTTAATTAAACCTACTTTAATTGATATTCTTTATTGTTCTAATCTATAATTACCAATATATATATTTAAAATCTTTTATCATGAAAGGTTTCAAATCAATCCACTAATGCAATTGAAAATGTGTGCAAATGTGTATCAGTAGTGGTCAAGGTAGCACTTATTTCTTATTTTTTCCGTATCATTAGAGGTTGCTACATGGCTTCCTGGTCTGTATAATTATAAATTCATTTTTGGGAGGTGATTTTAATCAACTCTCCTATGCAGTTACTCTGGCAAACCGAAAGTGAAACAGTGTTTGGACCTAAGCACAAATCACCACCGCTGACAAGACTTAGTTCTTGAAAATAATAGAAAAATTCGATGTAATGTATGCTAAAGCATTGTTTTTCAAGGAAACTTATCTACAAACACTTTGAAAATAGTCAGATTTTATATAAAACGAACAAGTTAGATATTTTTGTAGTCTCCTGTATTCCTACGCCAGAGTTTAATATAGTCTAGTTCAACCAAACGCTCGACTGTCTCCGTAAATCTCCGACAAGCAGAAAGGCTATCTTAGTTGTCGGAGAATAACAAAGACAGCCAAACGTCTGGTTGAACGAGACTGGTGTTCGATATCAATAGTGCTTGGATCTATAAAAAATTTTGAATATTTTTTATTACTAATACATAATTTAAAATTTATCTTTGAATATTACACAACATGATTCATATGGGGTTTCTCGAAATTCTTGTCAGAAAAGTCTAAAAATCCATATTGTAAAAAAGTGCGGAATTCAAATACAGACTAGAAACATTACGATGCAAGATAATAAATGATTATCGATAAAATCAACTCCCGTCAGTACTTCAGTACTTTGATTTTCTTACTGAGTGTGGGGGTACACAAGAAGATTTTTGGAAAGTAAAGTTGAATTTCTAAAATAGAACACACATAAACATTGCCAATTGAAAATTCACCATGTAGTTTTGAAGATACTAAAATTTATTATGAATGACAAACAGCAACTACTCTAAATATGATATATGTGTGCATGTATTTCTAGTTTCTAGTTAAAACAAAAAATGAACAGTGTATGTACCCTGAAATAAATATCAAAAGATGTAATCATGCACTGAACATATCTGTGTGTACAGAGTACATATACTACTGCTTTATTTATAGCAGAGCAAATTTAATTAGGAAATGTTAAACAAACCAGAGGCCCATAGACCACATCTCCCATATTAATAATAGTTCTTTAATCATTCGATTTCGGATTGTTTCATTATTAAGCTCTTTTAAAATATTACAAAAGTCATATTTCCATATGTGACCATACATTAAACAAAACAATAAGAAGCCTACTTTTCTGGACAATTTTTCCGAAGATCTAAGATGCATCAACTGATTAGTCTTATTATCCTTGGCATTAACGTATTAAAGATAACATTTAAAAATGAACGATAAAAGGGTGTAGCATTGAATTTCATCTAAAGAATATTTTAAAACATTTTCCATATATCTTTCTTTCGACATTGTAATATTTTTGAAAAATAAATATATATCAAAATGGAAATCAAGAATTGCTATGACTTTTAAATCTATGAATCAGTTGTCATTCAAATTAAACAAGGTCGATGTAATCATTTTTCAACAGGAAACTGAAACGAACTAGTGAAATTCAAGAATAATTGTAGATTTTAAAAATCGAACTGATCCCGAACAAAATCATACAAACTCGCAAAAATATAGCCCTTTTTCCAGTTTGTTTAACGGTAAAATGGTTTTCATTCTATTGATTTGATAAGAAAATGTTATAACGAACTTAGAATCTGTTTTTGCGAATCTCAAATTTTGAGTCTCAAATCTAAAATAAGCCATCTGGGCTTTCGTAGTGCATCTTGTACCTTCTTTATTTGTTCCTAAAAGCATTTTATTCGGGTCAGGCAAAAGTTGTTTACGCTCTCCCTCTCCAGGACTTTCTACGTCGCTCTTTGTCTCGCAGATATGATATCCTGAAAAAAAAAGAGAAATGCGTGATATATTTCTTAATGAAAATACGTCAAAAATATTCGATGTAATTTTTTAATGCTAGGACAAAGGATAAAAAAATGCTTAATCTAATAAAAATGATCCATCTAATATTTACGTAGCACAGTACAGTGCGGGTTGGATAAGGAAACGCATACCCATAACGACAGAGCAAATAAAAATTCGAATGTGTTTACGATTTAACAAGTATCGAATTATTATAGATACGAAATTCAACTTTAAACATTATAATTTTCCTTAAACAAGAATGTTGAATTAAAATTTTCGGAAAAATGTTTTTTAAACCCTATTCCTGTTATGCATCGTTTGATTTTAAAATACATTTCAGTTTTAAATTAAGCTTAAAGGTCATATGAAACGATTTTTAACACTATGATTTTCTTTCATGAATATAAAGCTTGGTATAAACAAATGTTAAAATACATGATGTAAGATTTTTTTGCCTTTGCATTACTGAGAAATAACCGTGAAAACTGAGCACCTGAAAAAATTCTTGCCCGCTTATCGTTCTTGATTTTGTGGATTTATGACGTCACAAAGACCCACCGATGTAAACAATGCATTAAAACTAGCGTAATTTTACAGTAGTTTATCGATTAAATTTTAGTAATTTTTGCATATATGAACGTGTCTTTCTTTTCAAATGAGATCATTTGATTTCGTAGTAGCCTACAGATGACTTAGTTTTAATTGGTCGTTAATGAATAAATCTAATATCAGCTTCTCACAAGAGTAAAATCATGATGAAGATCCCGTACTGGAGTGGAAATTTAACGAAAGAAATGCTCCAACATTTACAGCTGATTAATGAATTATCCTTATCCTTTTGAAATAGAAACATCATTTTCTTCTTCGGTACGTATGATGATTGAGCTACATTTAAAGGGAATTAAAGCATTTAAATTGATTTGATTTATTTTGTCACATAAAAAAGTGTATAAGGCAGGCCAATGAAAATGTTTGAGGCATTGTGTACATAGTTTGTATTTAAGAGCTGCTATAAAATGCCGCAAAATTATTCTTAAATTTAATTTCGAAATAATATAAATTTCTGACTTATTGATATACATGTAGCAATATCTTTAGAAAATACTTTGTGTACACGTGTATTAACGTTTTATTAAATTAGATCGCGGAAATATGGCATTTAAGGATTTAGAAATGTATCGGTAAAATAAATCGGTTGTTTGATAAAAATAGTTGTGAACGAATGTGAAGATAATCAACAGATTTTATTAAGAACAAGCATCAATAATGATAAAAAAAACGAAAGAAAACATTGCGGAAGAAAGTGAGATAAAAGGGATCTGTAAGTAAACACCGCACATACACGTTTTAAAATCAAAACACCGCACATTCAAGTACACAAAACATTTGAAGAAATTTCTCTTAGACTTAAAATAATTAAATGGTAACATATTTGTGAATTTGAAAGTGAAACAAACAATATAATCGTGAAGCGAATGAGGCACAATGAGGCCTACAAGTTGTTTAGAAAAAAAATCTTAATGAATTGCATGAACGTGCAAATGGGAAAAAACGATCAGACTTATTTTTGAATTTGTCAATTTCATTAAAAAGATCAAAATAAAACATATAAATATGCTTATATTTAAATTATATTATACTTGCATGTGGATCTATGAAGAAAATCATTTATTCTCCCTGCAGTCTCGAAACTGAATATCATTATGTACACGCTATTACATGTAAATAAAAACGCACACGATTTCATTTCTTGAGAGAAAAAAATACTGACGTGGTTGATTATTGTATAATTATACAAGTTTTTATATAAAATAGTATTTTTTTCTTTTAAAACGCTGCAAAATGACATGGATATTTGTATTCACAACATAGCTTTATAAGGCGATTGGGTCTTACTGACGTCATAAGCAAGGGAGGTAAGCCGCGTAAGTCAATGTTCCTTTTCCCGATTAAGTAATTTTGATCGACTGTGGCGCTCACATTTTACATAAAATATCAAAAAAACAATGTCAGTCTTATTAAATAGGCACTTATAAACTCATTCCCGTATATAACTCAATATGGTCAGGATATCGTTTCATATGACCTTTAAGTTCTTTATTTTTGCTTTATGTTTAATAAAAAAAAATACACGTATTTGTATTATCATTTCTGAGTTTATCTATGTAAATGTGATATTGTGCAAACATAAACCAAAAAGCCTCCTGTGATTTAGCGTGAATGTAATGCATATGCGCAAGATTGTAAAATAAAAAAAAATACAGATGATTTCATGTTTTTTTAGGAATTTTCTTTGATTATTAATTAGCGAAGCTTGATTGAGAAAAAAGATGGTAACCTTCAAGTACCAATGGTGTTTAAAATATATAAAAGAAAAGACAACACTCTTCCAATTTCTTGATATTAAAGCCCAAAAATTCGAGTCTATTATTCTAAAATAGTAGATTAGATGAAGCTTCTTGTCCAGGTCTTTACATGTAGCTGTAAAACGGTTTTTATCTTCATTATTTAATAAGAAAATTAATGAAATGAACTTAGAATCTGGGTGGGGTTTATATTATATATTTGGTGCCAATTCTAATGCTATGATAAACTATTTAAAAATACCTTATCCAATAAAAATGCTATATCAAATATGTTGTAGTAAACCATAACGCGGGTTAGATAAGGAAATATAAACCCTTATGAAGATCTTATTCAAACTTAGCATTGATAAAAAAAAAAAACCCACGAAAAACACCAAAATCATACATTTAAACTAAATAAAACTTCCCATAGTCGGAAAACTTAAGTAATTTTAAATTATGCTAGTGAATTAAAACCCTGTCGTGCTTTCCCTAAAGTTTGTTTCTTTACACCCTCAGACCCTGCATGTTTCTACCAGAGGTTTTTCTTAGAATAAAATCACTTGACCCTGTCGATCACCCTCCAGGATTGTTTGATATTGTGTAGGTTTGTTGAGAAGCCACAAGTAGCTTATTATACCCGTACTTTCTTAAGAAAGTACGGGTATATTGTTGTTACCCTGTTCCGTCCATCCGTCCGTCTGTCACGTCTTACTTTCTCAAACTGCTCTTGCATCTTATAAACCAACAAACTGAACTCTTGGCATTGATTTGGGGTATCATTTTGTTTTGTAAAAGGGTTTTAAAAAGTCTCTGTTAGTCCTGAGGGTCAAATAATTGGTAAGAAAATGACGTTTTTTCACAAAAAACCTTCTTCTTTGAATTCCTCCTACATTTTCAACAGTAGACAAATCATCTCTTGGAATTTGTTTTAGGGTATCCTATAGATGCACAATAAGGTTTCGGAATTTTCAATTTTGTCCTGGGAGTCATTTAATGGCTGAAAAATGACTTCTTTTATTTTTTTTTTTTTACAAAAAAAACAAACTGTTTTCAAATACGTCATTTGTTTTAAGTAGCCATATGATCTTCTAGAATATGAATAGAGGTGTCATATTGAAGTGTGATCATGTTCCAGAATTTTTCTTTTATAAAAGGGATCAGTGGACAGCTAAAAATGATGTTTTTTGCAAGAAAAAGTATGGTTGCCAGAACTCCTCTTATAAATTTTGGAGTAGCTCCGTCATCTCTTGGGATATAATTAGGACTGTCCTATAGATGTGCAATAAGGTTTAAAAAATTTAAATTTCATCCAGGGAGTCAAAAAGTAGCAGAAAATTGACGTTTATCACTAAAATAAACCAGAGATCTAAGAAATCCTCTTATGATTTAATGGATAGACACATCATATCTTGGGATATGATAGAGACTGTTCTATAGATGTGCAGTAATGTTTTAAAAATTTGAATTTCATCCAGGAAGTCAAAAAGTAGCAGAAAATTGACGTTTATCACCAAAAAAAACATAGATCCTAGAACTCCTCTTATGATTTAATGGATAGACACATGATATCTTGGGATATGATAGGAACTGTTACATAGATGTGCATTACGGTTTTGAAAAATTAGATTTAATCCTGAGGCCAACTACCTACATACCTTTTGATGCCCTTTAACGATCAAGAAATCAATATATATGGTTAAGGGGGGGGGGATCTCAACCGTTTTCGAGATATTCGTGCACTTCCTGTTTGAGGTGGGTCTCGACCAACCCTAAGGCCGATGACCTACATGTACATACCGTTTGATGCCCCTTGACACAAGGAACAAGAATATATATGGTTTAAGGGTTGGGATCTCAACTGTTTTGAAGATATTAAGGGACTTGCTGTTCGAGGGGGTCAGGACCACCTACAGTGCCCATGACCTACATAACATTTGATGCCCCTTGACATCAGAAACATGATATATATGGTTTAGGGGTCATGATTATAACAGTTTCTGAGATATATGGTAATTTCGAATTCCTTAGGGATGACCCCAGGGGTCAAATCTATCGAACCCTATATATTGCCAGTAGCAGTCAATATATGATAATGAAAACTCTATATTATTATCTTTGTCCGTTTTCAAGTTATCATTTACAATAGACTCTACGTTTCATCCTACAAGGTTCAATGTTAGACCCCACACCCTTTTGACCCCCCCCCCCCCGAAAAGGGGTTGTCTAACCAAAATTGAGAAAAATCAAGCTAGAGTGCACAACTAAATATGCAGGCCTATCATATCCTAGAGTTTTGTACAATTATGTTCAGCCATCTCTGAGAAACAAGTTCGGAGTTGGAAAAAAAGAAGACGACGAAGAACAAGCATTCTGAGAGTATTGCATTAGCAATACACGTCCCCTACCGGTTTGTAGAAATTTGTGAAAACAATGCACTGTTATGCAGAATATCATTTCTTGGTCACATACCACTATTTTTACCCCGTGCTCATTGACCACGCAAGTAGTTCCATTCTAAAAATGTATGTATTATTTCAAAAATTCCTAGGGGTACTAAATGGTCGAATTTGGTTCCTTTAATGGCATTGATGGAAAGAATAAGGTTTGAAAAAAAATACAGGCAGGAAAATATTTAGAAAAATTATCTTTACAGGCGCAATAGAAAGGGTGTAAAGAGGCCAATGTTTACACAAATTCCAAAGTGAAAGTGAATTTTTCATGGTAGGGGTTATTTTAGGGGCCATATCTCAGTCCCCTCTCGATTGATTTTCCTGTAGTTTGGATATGTTGTTGGTCTAGTGTCATTCTATAGGTATGCTGTATTTGAATTTATTTGAGCCGGTGGAATTTTTTATATGATTTATTTTTGTATAAAGGAATAAGAGGGAAAAATAATTGTGGTCTGTGTCCTATCAGGTCAAAGGTCAAAATCAACGTTTATCAACTTAAGTCTAATTTTTCGTTATTTTTCAAACAATTAGGATGAATAATGACATTTTGTGGGGTTCTTTTTCAATTTTGGCAGATAATATGAAAAAATAACGGTAAAAATTGTGTGAAATGGATTTGAACGGGGTGTGAACAGCATGGTGTCATCAATGAGTCAAACAGGGGACGTAAGTACTTGCAAAATGTCTAAAAACACTTTCTAATGTTAACTTTACTTATCACCCAAATCATAAAAGAATTGGTCGATTTGTCATTAAGTTATCTTAAATATACCCTCTCTCTCTCCTCTCTCTCTCTCTCTCTCTCTCTCTCTCTCTCTCTCTCTCTCTCTCTCATATTAATCATAGTACATGTAAAAGTATATATATATTTCTTTTAATATTATTTTGATTAAATTATAAGGATGAAAGTAGGGCTTATGTTACTTTATGATTCCTATGAATAATGACATATTTCACTGCCTAGCAGATTGAATGACAGGACATACAAGCTGGTAAAGGGGCACCTGCTGCCCCCCCCCCCTCCTCCCCCAGTTAACACCATTTTGACAGAGAAATAATGAAGAAAACAACAAATGGTAAGTTGATTTTATTCATTTATTCATATTTTTCTTACAATTTAAGACTTCAAATCTGATGGTGAGTAGGCATCACAACATTTTCCTCAGTACTTTAGAATATGTAAACCTTCATGTATAGATATTTATATGAGACATATACATTTTACTGGTTAGAAATAGTCATTTTAGCATCTAAATTATCAATGCCTTGCAAACTTTTATTTAAATTACTGCTTTAAAGTCTTATTATGTCAGTTTTTTTCCCCTCTTTGGGTCCTAGAAATGTAACTACCAACAAATGTAGCATGTGTATGAGTTTGGTTGCTGGCATTGAACAGTGATTGCCCAAGATATATGAGGTCTGCTAGAAGCTTTACTATCTGTAATACTGTAGTAATATCTTTTTGGCACTCTCAAGACTGACAAGATAACATGATCATTAAGATCTGACAACTAATAATTAAAGACATATATTTCCATATAATTTTATCTGACTTGTCGACATTTACGTGTTCAACAAAATCACATAACCATCTGATATACATGTATATATATATATATATATATATATATATATATATATATATATATATATATATATATATATGGGATTTAAGATGAAACTGAAATTCCTATATCTATTTTTGTCAATTTGACCATAATTTATCCGAAGTTCACACAGTCTTACATTTCTTAATTCTAAAATGGAATATAGCATTAAATATATATATATATATATATATATATATATATATATATATATATATATATATATATATATATATATATATATATATATATATATATACTAGACTAAGATTAGCTAGTGGACAACAGCAAGTTTATTGTCCCTCGAGACAGCAACAATCTCCTTGGGCTTTGTCTAGAGAGTACTTAATAGTAAAATTAAGGTGGTATATATGGGACACCTCACACAATTACACATTAATTAAAACCGAAATTTCACCGCTTTAAAAATTTCAAATTTAACAATATTTTTAAGATTCTTTTTTGAAAGGTAACAAATTATAAAAGCCCCAGCGGGATTCGAACCTATGAGTACACGCTCTAACCTATTTCGCTACGCTGTTAGGTAACTTTCATAGGAAAGAAAAAGTTTTTAAAAATTATACCTGATTTTATTGTTTACTTCGATCGGTCCTATGTCTCTGTCGTACGAAAGTGTAAAGCGCAGATTAGACAGGCATTTCCAGTCTAGAAACAATACAGGTGAATATGTGCTTACATATGGATACCGTGTTTGTTCTGCGTGTTTTAATTTGTTCACCTGCAATAACTCCAGGTTATGGATTTTAAACAGGGGACAGCTGAATGTGATGTTTCATTATTTAAGAAATGAATTTAATATTTATTAGTTTTATACGATATAAAATGGTGTGGGACAGTTTACGCTTTATAAAATTAAATTAATTTATTAATGAAGATTGCTGAATAAACATAATTATATCTGCACGTGGATAATTATTTTATATTTTATACTTTAGGCCTAAATCAATTTGTAAAAATAAGCATGATACTATTTTTTAGAAAGTATTTTAAGGAAGACAAAATTGATCTTATATATAAATATGTATCTTTAAACATTACAATATAAAGCGGTATAAATGATATAGATTAAACCGTACCGAAGCGTCTCAGCACGAAGGGTCTTTAGGAGCGAATGGTCTTGGTGCGAATCGTCAATAGGAGCGAAACGTCCGGTTACCTAACGGGTTGACCTAAACTTTCGAAGCGGGAAAAGACGGCCATGTTTGTGTTTGGGAAGTAAACGATCACAGAACGAGATGTGTTGGATTAATCTACTTAGCAGTGAAATTAAACACACACCGGTGAAATGCAGAATTCGCTATGAATCCAGAGGAGAAGGTAGATGATTGAAAAGCAATTGGGATCTCTGCAGATATCATTGGAGCTGTAGCTGAGACTACATTGCCATTGGAGGTTTACAAACGGCGTGGTTTGCCAAAATGGGGTCGCTTGTTTCTTATGGTAAGTAGAACAATCTCTACTATTACTTCTCACAGATGATTCATTTTTATGAGCACTCGTGTGCACATGTGTCGAACCACGGTCACTGGGAATTATCGTCATTTATGTATGGTATGTGCATGTATAAAAACAGATTTTTTTTTCACATAACTTTCTATAGTCTGTCCCAAGATATTTATGCAGCACATTTGGACGATTTTTAATAAAAATACACCTACCTGTGAAAGAAGTGCAATTGAAATAGTTCGAAGGGATATTTTCCAAGATAATGTCATTGACACATTATCATCTTTCACTCGGAAAAATTCACAGGAAGGAAAACAGATTCCTTACGGAGATTTATAATGGGGAATGTTTACATCTTTTCTCCATTCGGAATACACTCGGAATACATCGCGCAATATTTCAACGTTATCATCCGGGCTTGCTGCAATGCAAAATCTCCGTAGATATCACATTTTTTAGCATTGTATTGAAACCTGATAAGCTAACAGGGGCGTTTTGACTGAGAAATCTTGGAAATTTTTCATACTTTTGAATGAACATTGTTTGAATCCTGAGGTATTTATAAATATCAAACAATTAAGCCAAACGTGAATCCAAAATATTTTGGGACAGAGTATAGCTCACCTGAGCTGAAAGCTCAAGTGAGCTATTCTGATCACATTTTGTCCGTCGTCCGTCTGTCAACTTTTTACATTTTGAACTTCTTCTCTAAAACCGCCTATCCAATTTCAACCAAATTTGGCACAAAGCGTCCTTATGGGAGGGCGAATATAAATTGCAGATATAAAAGTCGGATCTGTATCTAAAGCGGAGAAAACATTGAAACTGTAGAAAAAGGGGGGGGGGTGCATTTTTAAAAATCTTCTTCTCAAGAACTACCGAGTCTAATTCAACGTAGTTTAGCATACATTATCCCTATGGGATGGAAAATATAAATTGCAAAAATTTAGTGCTAATTCTGTTTCAAATCTGAGTTATTACGAAAATAATAATAAAGGAAAGGCGTGTTTCAATCAGTTTAATAGCTTCGGGCTCGGCATACGGTAAAATGGGTAGGCAAGACTTGGCCTGAGCAAAACAAAAAGATTGGCAGGTATTAATCTGCCAATCTCATTTAAATTTCAGGACATTTGATGGACCAGTATATTTGTATTCGCTGTAAATATTGCTTCAAAATAATGCGTATTTGGAATTGACGATTGCCGATCTTCCCCGGCTTTTATTTTGCCACGGCACGGGTTTGCATACCCATTTTACCAAGACTTGTATTCAATACTTCTAAAACGAGGTTCTTTGTTTAAAGCACCCATGACATTATACGAAAAAGGGTCGATCTGACTATGATGAATTTGCTTGCTATGCAACAGTTCGCGTATGAAGGGAAATTTTTGAAACATGCAAAATATATTGGTGCCGATTTTGTGAAGTAAATGGAGGCTAAATATTTCAATGCGTTGACAGTTTTCACACATGACGTTGGTGTTAGCTTGTTCTGATTTTCGTTTCATTTTCATTATTTATGCTTTGTAACCTGGGAACTATCGTCTGTATTTCGTGATTTTTACGTATCAAATCAAACAGAGACTTCGGTAAATCAAACAGTTAACTGTTTACCTGTGCAAATTAAGCAAAATCTGATGTATAAAAAAAGTACTGAATTACAATTCATTCTATCGGTAATTCGGCATTATCTTTTGCGTAATGGTAAATTAATGCAATAGGTTTTGTTGAGATGCTCAGCATGTTCTCGAGTTTATTCAGTTTAAATAGAGTTTGATATCGCTGACGGAAATATGTAGGTATATACATGTATATATATGATTCATTTCGAAAAAATAAATTGTGTTCTTAACTTCTTTATTTGTTATAGTGCCTGTTTCTTGTGTTTAATTGTTTACAATTTCTATTTACTAACCATATTTGAGTGTTAAGCTTCGAATTATAAGCAAGATACAGAGATTTTCTCACAATTCTATGTTTGTACACAGGTCTTAAAAACTAAAGATTAAAAAAATAAAAAATTGGTCAATATTTATTAAGAAAATTTTCAAAGTGTTCTTCCAGAAACCAACTTTAAAAACTTATATTGTATTGTAAACTTAACCTTTTTTCGTCATTATTACTCCTACTGTACATGTGATCCTTGACTGTTTTGTGTTCATTGGTATGAACTGATTTTGAACCTCAAATACCAGTGAAATGGTCTTGAGTGAATAAAAGAATTGAACATCTTATGCCATTCTTTTTTCCATTTTAGATGCTGAATAGGAAATACCAAGTTAAAAATCTTAAGCTGAATGTAATAAACTCATGTGAACAAAATATGACTCAAACCTAGGCGAACTGTGAGCTCTGTATCTTGCTTATAATTCTACGATTGACGCTGAAATTTTGGTTGAACATTAGAAATTCTATATGAATTAGAGTATGTTAAATACTTGTACAAACAAAAGGAGAGAATGATATTCTGTATATATCTACTCTCTGGGGCCCACTCTTTATTCAATAAATAATGTGAAATCTACATCAATTTTGATAGTTTTTCAGACACGAGTAAATAAAAACGACATCTTTAAAACAGTTTCCATAGTTCCGACACATTTCTGTTGCGGTTATAAAGTAATTATTGCTATTCCTAAGAAAATATCACAGCAGAAAATTATCCTGGTTTGTACGCAAAGTAAATAACAGTCATTTAATTATAATGGAGAAGACAAATAAAATTTGTGAATGTTTTTAATTTGAGGAATTGAGCACATTGAGGTACGATTTTCTTATTCACATCTATGCATGTAGGATTTTTTAAATAAAAAACAATAACTAATCTATTATATATTTTTTAAATACAATAACTAGTAAGTAGTTGATGAAAAAAATGTACCTATATGCGCTCAAATATTTTGATCGCTTTACATAGTGGGGGGGGGGGCAGAACGAAAATATAGGAAATTGGAAGTTCACAACTTAACAGTGTACCCCTACCAAATGTTTAGTTTTATATCTTGTGTAGGATTTTCTTATTCTCTTAAAAGATAGTATTTCATGAAGGTTCAATGTCAAAGATTACATGTATGCAAAAATAAGTGTAAAATTCGAATACTTTACAATATTTATTTTTTGTTATTCTACCGATGGACCATATGGCACAATATCTTTTGAACGCCCATTGTTGCTCAGGTGAGCGATGTGGCCCCATGGGCCTCTTGTTTTAGAAAGAATAATCTTACCGTGACCAGGCTACGCTCAGGTCACAGTAAGAATTCGTCCCATACACTTGCAATGTAGCAGCCGCGAAGCGGATCAGCTTTGCGTCGATTGTAATGTCTGTTAAAAATAATCTGCAGGGAAAAAACACATTTTTATACATTACAAACCTTTTTGAACATGCATTTGTAGTTTGGTCCACAAAATATCATTTTGATGAGTCGTACCAATGCATTTTGTTAAATTGCTCGTTTGAATTATTGCATTTGGAATGTCTCAGATTTTATCATTAACATGGCGACCATAAACAGTGAATTTTCAAACGTGATGATAAAAGTGGCAGGGATTTCGTTGCAAAAACAGTTAATGTGGAAATATGGGATTATAAAAGAGCAACATTGTAGGTTTTTGAGACCAATCATATGAAAATTTAGGCGAGATACAGCGCGATATAATTTTTTTATTTGCTACGAAGCGAGTATATGGGACGAATTCTATCGTTAAACCGGGTCCGTAGGATATCTGTCATTTCAACGATAGAACATTCTATCTAAACTTTTTTATGCATGCACTTTCAATAAATTTACAATAACTTCCAGTGCCCGTTGTCGAACCTCGAAACCTGCATCATTCATTCCTTGGATTGGTGTTGCTCATAGGCTATGTACTGGCTATGTGCAGTGTATGTTTTGCGGCATTTTGCGTTTTTTTTTTTACACATGTCGGCCTTGAATTGGCATTTTTTTAAAGGAACATACGTATACCAAATTTTTCCAGTTGTTGGAGAGTTAAGCGCTTCGTTTGAACATCTAATAAATAAAGATGTTGCCTTAGGGTCCAATTAACTTCGAGAGGTAGAATTTCAAAGAGGCGACTGGACATTTTGCCCCAGCAGAAGGTACCTCATGAATACATTCTTTTCTCCTTTTCATTTGCAATAATTCCTCCTTGCCAATTTTTCTGGGTTTGTTTCATGGGACAAAACAACATACTCCTGTTTATTTTCATCAACATGAAGTTCTAATGAATCAGTTTTTAGTTGTTTGTGGAATTCTAAACCCCTGCTGATAAATTGAATTTCAAAGAGTTATCAGATTCAGAAACGTAAAGAGATTGGTTTCGGTTCTCTGAAAATGTAGGCAGAAATTTTGTCTCGATTCTGTATAGGAATAATTTCTTTGCGTTTGGTTGGTCATGAGAGGCCATCTAGTAGGTTTTTCTTTGGTTTTCCATCTAAAACTTTGTAACTAACTTTCTCTAAACTCCTGGTCAGTGGTCACGTACAGTATTAAGTTGTCGTCCAATATCATGAATTTGATGGTTTGTCACTGACCTAATGCTTTTGAATGTATTGTTATGATATTTGGACGCTTGTTGTTAAATTGGTCATAGATTGAGATCTCTTTTCAAGAGCCTCAACACTCCATTCTGTTATCAAATTTGAAAATTTTGTTCGAACATATCATTTCATTTATCATGTTTATTTATGTAAATCCAGATAGCTTAATGTTAAAGCAACCATGCATTTTGTGTGGGGAATTTGGGTTCAAGTCCCAATCTGGATTTAAGTGATGATGACTTGATATTTTCTATTTGAGCACTTCATTAAATATTTGAATTTAAATTGACACAGTTTTAAAACTTTTTAAGGTTTGAAGTTGTTTGTACTTTCATGGTCAGTAAGAGACAAATAGGTATTTCTGATCTGATAATTTACTGATGACGTTCGTAGTATATTGGAGAATAATCTCGTTGATCTCGGCAATAACTGTTACAGTAGTAGAATTGGCCGTAACAGCTTGTAAACTTGACTTGCAGTTTATTGCAACACTGCATGATTTGTGATATAAAGCACATAACCATTGTTTTTGATATTGAAAAAGAATATATGATTTCCTGCTAGCTTTTTCTTGTGTTATTAGTAGTTGGGGCTATATGAACAGTGTATATCGGCCTGGGTAGCTCAGTGGTAGAACTCCTGACTAGAGTTGCAGGGATCCCGGGTTCAATTCACGGTCCAGCCATATGTTTTCATTGTGATATATGCTCATTCCTCCTTTCCTATTACACTACTTTTATATGATAAATTTTGGCAGCTTCACTTATTTTTACTTAACAAAGGAAATTGTTCAAGTCTCTACACTCAAAGATTGTTTTCCTCCAAAAAAAGTTGCTTAATCAAATAGATGGTAAATGCAACTGTTGCCCTCGACCCAAGTCAACAACTGTATAATATGATCTCTAATTTAAATTGCAGGCCCTTCTGTCACCTAGTTTCCTCAAGTCAATTCTGGGCTTGAAGTCTGAGAATTGACCTCAAATTTATGCACTTTTTTTTAAAGGATTTGAGTTGAGGAATGAGTTGATTTTAAATTGTTTGGTGATGGTGGAGCCGGGAAGTCATGATAAAAATAGTTCCGGCTCATTGTTGTCAAGGGGGAGTTGCCCCATAGGCAACATTCTTTATACAATATATTAAACGCTGTCATGTGACTGGCTAATCCAATGAAAAGCTTCAATTTGTATGAAATTAAATAATTATATAAAAGTATCAAGTCAAACTTAATAAAGCAGCTTTATCATTAGTCTTTGTTGAAGTTTTCTAAACGCTTTAAGTTAGGAAAGTCTAACTTATACTTACACACTCATATAGAGGGAGACAGAAGGACAGGAATGTTCCTAGTAAAACAGACAACAATCGTACGTGTCCAAATAGCGCTATGGTATGCCTTTTACCACGTACGCAATTTCTCAAAAATGCAACGTTAGAGCGCTTTCTCCTCTGAAACCAGTAAGGCCATCTGAATATCAGCAAACAGCACTGAATTACTGAATTAATATTTCTCCGTACAGTTTACTAGTCTCAACTGTTTTTAATGATCCACAAAACACCTAAAATACAGAACATTCACTTCTACCATGAAAAACCACTCCCGGTGTGGAACCTCTTCACACCGGCCCTTGAATTGCACATTTAACATGTTTAAAGCAAAAGCAAAAAAAATAACTTTGTTACATATAATATATTTAAAACTTTTATTCAATCTATGCATTAGCATAAAATTAATCCATATTTTTGTACTTGATGCAGTAACTGTAGTTAGAAAAGAGTTGGAAAGGAACTACTTTTGTTCTTAAAATATTTGGGATAGAGTAGGACATGTGACCCAATTCAGTGTAATGTCACTCAGTGTGAGCATGTTCATGATTTGCCTTCAGCACATTCAAATTTTCTTCTTTAAGGACGTTGATTACTCAGGGTTTGAGTTCTCAAATCCGGATTGTTAAAAAGTTCAATGTCATGAGGACAATTTGTTCTAAACACAAAAAGTATTTATGAAATGAATTATTATTGACATATAACTCGATAATTTTACTGTAATATGGAATAAGGCTCAAACAAAGTTTGACTTTTAGTGTAGTAGGAAAGGAGGAATTAGTATATAAATACCATGAAAATATATGGCTGGACCGTGAATTGAACCCGGTGTCATATAATATTTTGAACCCCGCGATATATTGAACCCGGGTTCAAAATATCGCTGCGATATATTGAACCCCCCCCCCATAAAATATTGAACCCAGGTTCAATATTTTATGGCCGCGATATTTTGAACCCCCCCCCCCTCTATTTTTCATTGGTATTGGAGAGGGGGTTCAAAATATTATGGCTGCGATATATTGAACCCCCTACCTTTTTCCAGTTCCCATTGGATAGGGGGTTCAAAATATTATGGCCGCGATATTTTGAACCCCCTCTATTTTTCATTGGTATTGGAGAGGGGGTTCAAAATATTATGGCTGCGATATATTGAACCCCCTACCTTCTTCCAATTCCCATTGGATAGGGGGTTCAAAATATTATGGCCGCGATATTTTGAACCCCCCTCTATTTTTCATTGGTATTGGAGAGGGGGTTCAAAATATTATGGCTGCGATATATTGAACCCCCTACCTTTTTCCAATTCCCATTGGAGAGGGGGTTCAAAATATTATGGCCGCGATATTTTGAACCCCCCTACCTTTTTCCAATTCCCATTGGATAGGGGGTTCAAAATATTATGGCTGCGATATTTTGAACCCCCTACCTTTTTCCAATTCCCATTGGATAGGGGGTTCAAAATATTATGGCCGCGATATTTTGAACCCCCCTCTATTTTTCATTGGTATTGGAGAGGGGGTTCAAATTATTATGGCTGCGATATATTGAACCCCCTACCTTTTTCCAATTCCCATTGGATAGGGGGTTCAAAATATTATGGCCGCGATATTTTGAACCCCCCTCTATTTTTCATTGGTATTGGAGAGGGGGTTCAAAATATTATGGCTGCGATATATTGAACCCTTTACGTATTTTCAATACCCATTGGAGAGGGGGTTCAAAATATTATGGCTGCTATATATATTCAACCCCCCCCCACCTAATTTAGATTCCCTTTGGAAAGGGGATCAGTGTATTATGCCTGTGATATATTGAATTGTTGAAACATGTAAGAACGCATTCTCTGGTAGTGTACATTCATCTTTGTTGAAATTGGATGGACCACATTGCTTGGTATAAATTATGAAAAAAATATGGTTCCTTTAAACTGTATCTAAATGCTACTAAATTGTCAAGATACTGTATAGGGATATATTAGCCCCTGTTTAATTTTCGCCCCTTATGCCCTTGTTGTCAACGGGCTAATTTACAACTATGTAAATTCAAATGTTTCTAATCATCTTTCTTTAAAGACAACTGCTTCTGGGCGAATTCAAGATGGGGCGAAACTGTTTGCAATACCCTGGTAGTAGAAGGGCAAAAATTAAACAGGGCAAAAATAACCCTGTATACAGTATTATTTGTGTGGAGTTCTTAATGGTGCTTTGACAAAAGTTATGACAATTGATGCTCAGGTTACAGTACCCGCAACGTTATATTTTACAAGATAAACGATAGGATAGGATTCACGCACGATAGGATAGCATTAACGCACGATAGAACAGTATACACGCACGAGAGGATAGTATTAACGCACGATAGAACAGTATACACTCACGATATGATAGGATTGATACACGATAGGAAAGGATAAACGAAGTTCATGATAAACGTATGATCGCTTTAAACAATATTTACGAACAAACTGATAATGGCAGTGGAATTTGAGAGAGAACACGTACAAATAAAGATTTGCGTGGAATTTCTTTTTAGTAACAATTGCCGAGTTGTTAATCATCGCTGCATCATTTATAGAATGTATAAAAATGACCAGTTAATTTTTTTTCCACTAAAATTATGAGCTTTAATGATCAATAAATTTTCTGTATTTTTAAAACTATTTTCATTACCGAACACCCTAGCCAATCGCCGCGAATATTTCAGCCCGATATTAAATCACTCGGAAAATAGCGGGTTTAATTATTAATTTAAATCCAACTCTTGTATAAAGTAAATATAAAATCTATCATAAGTACGGTACATTTCTTTCTGTATAAGAAAATGATGCATTAAAAACGAATTATTACAGACAAGTTAAATAAATATTTACGCAGATACACATTCTACGTACGATTTGTTAACATTGTTTTCATTACCACACACCCTAGCTGATTGTCGAGAACATTTCAGCCTGAAATCAAATATCACACGGAAAATAACGGGTTTAAAATACAACTCGGGTTTTAATTAAATATAAATTATATCATAAATAGTTTTGTTTTTGTTAAATATGATGCAACAAAATTATTTTGCATAAAAGTTAATGTTTACGCAGGTATACACTCTGCGAACGATTTAACATATTCGATATACAGGTAAATATGTTACCTTGTTCCTAAGAACTTCGTTTTTCATTTTCAATGTTAACAGATATGATTTTCATATAATATTGGTTAAATTTGATCTAAAAAATTTAAAAATTAGTATCCTGACGGAATGTTGGGTAGGATTTTACAATTCATGTTCGATAAATATTCGTATACGGCGCACCGAACGAGTTGCAACTTAGTAATAAATTTACTTGCTTATGAAAAGGCACGAAACGATTAACACGATAGGATAAACGGAAGAATTGTTGAAATTAAACGATAAACTTGATAGGATTAACGCACGATAGGATAGGATTAACGCACGATAGAACAGTATACACGCACGATAGGATAGAATTCACGCACGATAGAACAGTATACACGCACGATACGATAGGATTGATACACGATACGAAAGGATAGGATTGTAAAAAATAACGTTGCGGGTACTGTAATATCATTATAATTTAGTGATGTGGCTATTGGGCCTCTTGTTTTTTTTTTATAGATATTAGGCCATCTTTAAAAAAATATTTGTTTGGAATTACCACCTGGAGGTTTTTTGACCCAGGAGGGAGGGAGGGATTATTTTTTATTTTTAAACTTGAATTAAACTAATTAAAAATTGGTAAAAATAAAAATCTCCACATTAAAAAAAACGTTATTTTTCATTGTTTGCAAATATAATTTTATCGATAATGGGTATTTTAAAAAGGTGGGAGGCAATTCCAAACAAATGATAATTTTATTTTTGCCTTATGGCCCTCTCCAAAGGGAATCGGAAACAGTAGGGGGTTCAATATATCGCGGCCATAATATTTTGACCCCCCTCTCCAAAGGAAATTGGAAACAGAACAGGGTTCAATATATCGTGGCCATAATATTTTGAAACCCCTCTCCAAAGGAAATTGGAAACAGTAGGGGGTTCAATATATCGCGGCCATAATATTTTGAACCCCCTCTCCAATAGGAATTGGAAATAGGTAGGGGGTTTAATATATCGCAGCCATAATATTTTGAACCCCCTCCCCAATAGCAATAAAAAATGGAGGGGGGTTCAAAATATCGCAGCCATAATATTTTGAACCCCCTTTCCGATGGAAATAGGTAGGGGGTTCAATATATCGCAGCCATAATATTTTGAACCCCCTCTGCAAAGGGAATTGGAAACAATAATATTTTGAACCCCCTCTCCAATAGCAAAAAAAAATAGAGGGGGATTCAAAATATTGCGTCCATAATATTTTGAACCCCCTCTCCAATGGAAATTGGAAATAGGTAGGGGGTTCAAAATATCGCAGCCATAATATTTTGAACCCCCTCTCCAAGAGCAATGAAAATTCGAGAGGGTTTCAAAATATCGCGGCCATAATATTTTGAACCCGGGGTTCAATATTTTATGGGGGGGGTTCAATATATCGCAGCGATATTTTGAACCCGGGTTCATAATATCGCATAATATAATGAACCCGGGATCAATATTTCGCGGTATCAAAATATTATATGACACCGGGACCCCTGCAACTCTAGTCAGGAGCTCTACCACTGAGCTACCAAGGCCGATATCCACGATCCATATAGCCCCAACTACATTCCTCCCTCCTTATATAGTCTTCGACCCCGAAGACCCAACACAAGTTCACCTTGTCAGGACTTATTAATTACATATATATGCCTGAACAAGGAAGGCCTCGGCACCATCTGTAGTAGGAAAGGAGGAATGAGTATATAAGTAGAATGAAAACATATGGCTGGACCGGGGAATCGAACCCGGGACCCCTGCAACTCTAGTCAGGAGCTCTACCACTGAGCTACCCAGGCCGATATCCACAGTCCATATAGCCCCAACTACTACATTCCTACCATCTTAAATAGTCTTCGACCCAAAGATCCAACACAAGTTAACCTTGTCAGAACTAATTAATTACATAAATATGCCTGAATAAGGAAGGCCACGGCACCATCTGTAGTATGAAAGGAGGAATGAGTAAATAAATACAATGAAAACATATGCTAGACCGGGAATTGAACCTGGGACCCCTGCAACTCTAGTCAGGAGCTCTACCAATGAGCTACCCAGGCCTATATCCACGGTCCATATAGCCCCAACTACAACATTAGCAAAACAGAGTAAATTTGGACTAAAAGCCTTTTAATCTACTGTCTTTTGTTTAAGAGTATCGGCGTTAATCAATGTTTGGTTTACTCTTTGTTTTTATTTTGCTCGTCAATATGTTCAAGCTGTTGTGGTAGGTCTGACACCCCCCCCCCCCCCCATTTGGTCTTGTGCCTGGCAATTGTCAATAGTACATAAGAAAATGAAAGGTCATTTACAATCTTTCTCACAATGTTTGCCTTATAGGAATTTGCTCCTCTCTTTTCTGAACAGAGCGATATATAAATATCGCTTCATCTGTATACATGACATATTTTATTTACCTCGGAAATACTGGGTTTTTTTTACCATAATACTAGCCTAAGGCCTTTGAAAACTGATAAAGGAAATTCGGACTTGAATATCTATAAAAATTGTGAATGAAAACTTGATGTTTTGTATCTATTTAATGTCACTGCCATTCATAAACTATATTTCATTTGATAAAGAGTTTGGCAATTTGTGTTATTTTCACAATTAAGAAAATCTCAATCATAGGGTAAACTTTTTAGGGATTTTTCTTAAATTTTGAAAAATATTCAATGGCCATTAACTCAAAAAGTAGGTCATTGACCTACTACATTGAACTACATTGAGTAGGTCACTGAAAGTGAAGAATAACACTACCATGTAAGGTCTATAGCACAGTATAGATCATGATGGTTTTTCATTATCATCAGTGGAATTTGTTTTCATTCTGAGTAAACATCATCCAATAATGTAATAGTTTTTTATATTAACAGCCCCTTATCTTTCCACCTATTGCTTAGCCAAAATTCAAATGTTGGGATACAACCGAGATACAGCTAAAACAGAAACAGCTGCATAACACTACCAGCTTATAAACGCTTCTGTGTAGTCACTCAAATTAAACTGATGAGGACCTAAACACTACAATAACTGATTCATTCACCACTTGTACTATATGCGCACGTCGAAAGGTCAATCTGAGGTCAGGGGTAAAACAATCATGGCGCTGCATGCAGTGTCAACAACGCAAGATGGAAGGTGTGTGATGCCTGGCATCTTCGCTAGCCAAGGGTTTACGATCCGCTTCTCTCCTCTCTTGTAGAGGAGAGAAGCGGATCGTAAACCCTTGGCTAGCAAAGATGGATGCCTGGTAGTAAGCATTATAAGATATGACATATGTTACCATACAATCTAAGTACATTGATTTTCACAGCATTACCTTTATTTAAGAAGAAGAGATTCCTAATCAAGATTTAAAGGGGGGGGGGGGGGGGGGTAAAGGCTACAAGTACTTATATGATATGAGATTTTAATTCAGGTTGAATATTCTGCAATGAGGTAAAAGTTATTTACAAGTATTTTTTTTGCTTTTTTAATGGGGCATGTAATTTGTACTGTGAAGATTTATGATAATTGGCCATGTTTTCTGATACACTATGTATAAAAAATTGAAAGACATAATTATGGAACACCTCCATCTGTCACACAAATTTAGAAATACACATTGGTATACCCCCGCAATTGAAGTTTGGGGGGGGGGGAGGGTATATTGGTTTCACCCTGTCCGTCTGTCTGTAGACGCAACTTTGTCCCCCCTATAGAATTTTTTACATGTACTACTGCATGGAACAGTCTGAAAATTTGTACATATGTTGATCACCATCTGAAGATGTGCACCTGCAATTTTTTTAAGATCAGACAAGATTTAATGATTTTATGACAGTTTTCATTTTCCTTATTCTATATATTGTACACTGATGTTGAAAAGTACGGAAGGTAATCCTTACAGATTTTATTAATTAATTTAATTAAAAGTATTAAACACTCTAAAATATATCTATATGAATAAATCCATATGGAGGTTTTTTGTCTTTATGTCTTAACTAAATTTATTTTTTTATAAGTATTCTATCAACTGACAATGCAAAATTTTTGTTTGTCAATGATGAATTCTTATGAGCTAATTAGAACATCAAAGACAAGTGTGGCTGAATTCATTTGTCCCAAGGGGGCCATTATTTGAGCCATGCTTTAGATGGAGCATGTGTTTATAAAGGAAAATTGATAATCTGTGGTTTTGGGGCTATTTTAAAACTTTTTCATGTAAACCAAAAGTTTCTATCATAATAGGAAATGAATAATATCATTTAACTTTTTTTAGAAGTTGTTTAAATTTATTAGTCAAGTATATTGATGAAGTGACCCTATAGGGCATTTATTTCAATGAAATTCAAAATTACTGATATGATTGTAGTGTTTTGGCAATTTTAAAATTGTTTGTAATATTAAATTTTTTTTTTTACATATTTTTACATAGTATGGTAATTATGGTAATGTTTTGGGAGTTTATTAAATTTAACAAGCTCATCAAAGAAAATCATAGTCCAATGGGATCAATTTTCTGATTGTACCACAGGAGAAAGTGGGGAAAATTTGAAACAACTAATTGCATCTGTCAAGACTCTTATGAGAAAGATATTCAAAGTTTTCTCAACAGAAGAGCATTGCTCGGCTACCGGTTTTTCCATTTACTGCAAAGGGAGGGGTTATTGTCATTTTGTTGGTTTTTCTTTAAAACAATTAAATAAAAAAAAATATCATCAGATACATAAATTTGTAAATGTATTACTGTTATAAATATGTATTTACAGTGAAATTCTGACAATTTTGATTTTTTTTTCTTTGTCAATTTTTTTTTTACAATTTACAATTCTAGATTTTTTTTTATTTGTATGTATTCCAAACCCTTATTATTCAATTCAATTATTTGTCCCATTTGAAATTAGCCTTGCGGGGGTATTAATTATTCCCATTAGGACTTCTAGTTAGCTCACCTGAGCTGAAAGCTCAAGTGAGCTTTTCTGATCACCAGTTGTCCGTCGTCCGTCTGTCCGTCCGTCTGTCCGTCCGTCTGTCCGTCCATCTGTAAACTTTTTACATTTTGATCTTCTTCTCTAAAACCACTTGGCTAACTATAACCAAATTTGGCACAAATCATCATTATAAGAAGGTGAATATAAATTGCAAAAATAAAAGGCCAGATTGTATTCAAAGCGGAGAAAACCTCGAAACTGTAAAAAAGGGGGGTGCATTTTAAAAAAATCTGCTTCTCAAAAATTACTGAGTTAATCTTAACGTAATTTAGCATAAATTATCCTAAGGGAAAGGAAAACATAAATTGCAAAAAGTATAGGCGAATTCTGTTCCAAATTTGAGATGATTGCGAAAATACTAATAAAGAATGGCTCGTTATTCCATATATCGTAGTTTGGCAATTCATTGCGATAGACTGGTCCTATGACAGGCATCGCCAGTCTACCCCATCTCGAAAACGATGTTCTTTGTTTGAAGCTGGCAATTTGCTATGCAACAGTTCACGTGCGAATATAATCTATGAAACATGGAAATAACATTGGTGGCGATTATTGTGAAGTAAATTGAGGTTAAATATTTTAACGCGTTGTCATTTTCACTTGTGAGGGTGGTTTTAGCTTGTTTTGATTTTTTCGTTTCATTTTGCTTTTTAACTTGGGAAACAATGGCCTTGTATTTAGAACATAGACTTCGGTAAATAGGCAGTTGATTGTTTACCTGCGAAAATGATAAAATCTGATGTATTAACAACCTACTAAAGTGCTTTTCCCTATGTTTTTATTGTTTATTAATTTCTAATTGTGCCAACAAGGATCAAACAAGGGAGCGACTTTGGTTGAAATAATCGATTTTTGATCGGTAACTTCGCCGGAATTTCCTCCAAAAGAGAATTTGAAGTAGCCATGTATTCCGAGTTCATAATCATGTACGGTAAATTAAATCCAAAGACAATAAAAAGATGTTTATGAATTTGGAAAGACGTTTTCACAGCCTCAGTTAAACCATGTTGTGATTAATCACCTGCGACTGTCTTATCTTTAGAGGTTATAAATACGGGTGATGCAAACACATATACCGTGCATTGATAATTACAATCGATAATCATTACATTTCTTGTTGATACTACAATTAGAAGGTAACTTGTTATTATTTAATAACTCTGCCAAATTAATGCAAAACCGTTTGTTTACAGTTATCTTCAAAACTAAAAACTGTTGTAATTGGGTCATAGGGTAGGATAATCCGAGATTCCTCTGACTCTAACCCCCGCTTTTATATTGGGACGTGTGTCCCAATATAAAAGCGGGGGTTAGAGTCAGAGGAATCTCGGATTAAATGTAGGACTTATTTCTCCAAAATACACAGTGCATAAACTGATTTTGTGTCACCTGGCTCACTCAATTACAAAACATTTTATCTATATAATGTATGAATGCATTAAAAAATGAAATTAAACAAATTGGATAAGTTTTTAAAAGTTGCCTATCATTCTACGACTGACGCTGAAATGTTTGTTGATCATTGGAATTGTCTTGCTAAACATTATATACTTGTGTACAGAAAAATCAAAAGAATGATGTGCTATAACTTCTTTCTGGGGTCCTTTCTCATTTGATAAATTATTTGAAATCTGCAACAATTTTGGTATTTTTCAAACGAGTAAATAAAAACTTCTTTTAAACAGTTCTGACACATTATAATTATGAGGATATCCATGCATTATCATTATTTTAAAGAAAATATTGCAGCAGAAAATCATCTTGGTTTGTAGCCGTTTGTTGTTTTTGAGGGAATATGAAATAATCAATGGGCCTTAGTACAGAACTGATACCTGTATACCTGACAATACATTAAATTATATAGCTTTTTAACATATCATGTGACAACATTTTCCAGTCAAATGTTTTCATCGATCAAGTGAGTAAGGATATAAAACGTCACACAAGTTTACATCAGGTAAACAATTATTTAAGGGAAGACCAATTAAGTTTTTTACTGTAGCCTTAGCAACTTTTGCCACAGAGTTCAAACACTGCGTACTGCCTTCCAGACTAGCTGGCGATTCTCTGTCCGTCAATCTTTGTTAACTTTCACATATGAGATATCAGCTGTGAAAATGAAATGTATCTCATCTGCATGATATATTCATAGAGCTTGGCATCTTAAATAAACACACTAAAATATTCACTTAGATGTGGAAAATGAAAATTACACTAATTTAAGTTCGATATTTTTGTTCACAAATACCAATATACCAAACAAGAAATATTGCAGGTAAATGGTAACTACCTTTTCCAGTATTTTCATCATATAAAATAAATATGCATTGCATGGCCTCTAAGACAACATATTAATGAAATAAAATGTAGCGGTGTAGATTCAAAATGTTCAAATTATGATTACACATAATAAGGTAGGTCCACAATGGGTGCTGATTTTTTAACTGATATACGTCTTAGGAAATGTATGATTTTTTTTATCTGAAATGAGCTAATACTGTTCACATATGTGCAAAAACTGTAGGAAATAATATACCGGTGTTATATATAATTAATATATCACAATAATATTTTCACCCCTACCCCTTTATAAAATATTGAGTTTTAGGTCAGAAAATTATCATAGTACTTAACTTAGCTAAATATTAAATTTTACTGTTCTTATTTATTTAAGGACACACGAGACGTTCCTCAATTTTATATAATTTTCCTTGATAAATCATTCCTTATTTATTAACATTTAAACCTGTTAATTCCCAAAAATTCAAGGTTTATTACCAGGCTTTTTTTAGAGCTATAATATTTAGAATTTTCCTTAAAATAGCATGCAAAATGCATTTGAATGCTTATAAATAAAGTCTTAGTATATATTTTCAATTGAACACTTTATATCTAAAAAAAAAAGTATCATATAACAGGAAAATATAATTATGGAATTACTTGGTGGAAATCTTCTCATTGCGGAGATGGGAAAAAATAGAAAAAATGGAATATAGGTCGCGTCTGACCGTAAAGTGTGTTAAGTCAATGTAGTTCGCCATTGTTGCTCAGGTGAGCGATGTGGCCCATGGGCCTCTTGTTTTAAGTCTGGTGATTACTTCATTTAAATATGGTTGACCCATCAGTTCTCAATGTTAATATGTAAACATGCATTATGTTATAGTATGTATATTTATACATTCTACAATTTTTAGTTCACCGAGACGAAGTCAAGGGGAGCTTATGCTATACCCCCTGTGTCGGTGTCAGCGTCCGGACCTGGTTAAAGTTTTTGTTGCAGGTCCTGTATCTAAGCTATTACTTGTCCTGTCTTCACCAAACTTGCATGGATGATACATCTGGACCTACTTATGGTCTTGAAAGACTTGGATGCTGAATCTGAGTCCTAAATTTCAGATGCTGGAGGAGGTTAAGGTTGTTGGACCAGGTTAAAGTTTTTGTTGCAGGTGCCCTTTGATAGCAATATCTAAGTTACTGCTGGTCCGTACTTCACCAAACTTGCATGGATGGTGTGTCTTATAATACTGATGCACCAGACAGGCTTGAATGCTGAATCTGAGCTATAGGTTTCGGATGCTGGAGGAGGTTATGGTTTTTGGAGCAGGTTAAAGTTTTTGTTGCAGGTGCCCTTTGATAGCAATATATAAGTTACTGCTGGTCCGTTCTTCACCAAACTTGCATGGATGGTACTGATGCACTAGACAGGCTTGAGTGCTAAATTTGAGCTATAGGTTTCGGATGCTGGAGAAGGTTAAGGTTTTAAGAGCTGGTTAAAGTTTTTTGAGCAGGTGCCCTCTAATGATTATATCTTAGCTACTCCTGGTCCTAACTTCATCAAACTTGTGTGGATGGTTCGTCTTATGATACTGATGCAACTGACAGCTGGCCTGAGTGCTGAATCTGAGCTATAGGTTTCGGATGCTGGAGGAGGTTTTTTAGAGCTGGTTAAAGTTTTTTTGAAACAGGTGCCCTCTGATGATTATATCTTAGTTATTACTTGTCCTAACTTCACCAGACTTCCATGGATGGTGCGTCTTATGATACTGATGCACTTGACATGCTTGAATGCTGAGTCTGAGCCATAGGTTTCAGATGCTGGATAAGGTTAAGTTTTTTGGAACAGGTCACATGTTTAATAGATAAGAGTACTATTTCAAACTTGCATAGTTAATTAAACTGTGATATGAATGAATTGCAGAGGTAGCTTCAGATGCAGAGCTTGATCTCGATTATCAAGGATGCTAAAAAATATATCTTAGTTATTACAGGTCCTAACTTCACCAAACTTGGATGGATGGTGTGTCTTATGATACAGATGCACCTGACAGGCATGGATGCTGAATCTGAGCCATAGGTTGCGGATGCTGGATGAGGTTAAGGTTTTAATTGCTAGTGCCCTCTGATTATGATCTCTTGGTTATTACTGGTCCAAACATCACCAAACTTGCATGGATGATGCGTCTTATGATAATGATGCACCTGACAGGCTTGAATGCTGAATCTGAGCTATAGGTTTCGGATGCTGGAGAAGGTTAAGGTTTTAAGAGCTGGTTAAAGTTTTTTGAGCAGGTGCCCTCTAATGATTATATCTTAGCTACTCCTGGTCCTAACTTCATCAAACTTGTGTGGATGGTTCGTCTTATGATACTGATGCAACTGACAGCTGGCCTGAGTGCTGAATCTGAGTTAAAGGTTTCGGATGCTGGATGAGGTTTAGTTTCATTGAACAGGTCACATGTTTTATAGATGATAGCTTGCATAGTTGATTTAACTATATAATAAATGAAACGCAGAGATTGCCACAGATGCAGAGCCTGATCTCAATTATCAAGGATGCTAAAGAAATCTCCTACCTCACTCAAACCTGCTAAATAGATAGATGTGATTGTTGATTAATGATATAACATGATTCCTATAATATACTATTGTATGATATGAGACAATAATGTTTGATATGATACAATATAATATGATATGTTATATTATAAAAAGTAATATAATACGATATGATATTGTATCTATTTTTTGATAATTTATGTTATGATATTGTATTATGATATTGTAATGTATTGTATATTATGATACAATATTGTATAATATTATATTGTATTATTAATAAATTTGTTATTTTTTAATCACATGATACTATTACATAAGATATTGCAAAATTAATATTGTATCCTATGATACAATATTGTATATTCTTTAATATTGTATCATACGATATTGTATAATATGTTATCAGTTTATAAATAGGATATATTATCATATCACATGAAATTGTCGTATATGTATATGTCTAATATAATATTGTATTGTAAAATATTTTACTTTTCACATAATATTGTATCATTTGATATGATACAATGTTGTATCAAATTATATTGCATTATATGATACAATATCTTATTTTGTATCAAAAATGATACAGTGTCATACAATTTTATACTATATTTTGCAATATAATATCATATGTTTCAATGTTATGATGTATTATGTAATATGATATTGTAATATAATACTATATTGTATTATATATTGTGATATTGTATTATGTGATCAAATACAATAATGTATAACACAATACAATGTCATATCATATGTTACAATATCATATCTTATCATTGTTTATTACGGTACGCGGGTAGGTTAAGGCAACTCAGAGTTTAATGACCGTCAAAATTATGATCAATTTAATAACTGTTTATTTTTATGAAAACAGTGCGGAATATTTATACCAAGTGAATGTGTTCACCAAGATTTTATTTTTCTACTTCGGTATCGACTCGATCTTTGAAGCTGCCGTACCATGGTATCACGTGACAGTTAAAAATAGATCATTTTTTACCTTAACAAAAAATCAAAAAGTGTAACACTACCCCAAAGTTCATTTGTATGTTTGCTACAATGATTCGATCGGTAGTTAGTTCATGTTTATTAGTATCACTGCTAGAATCCTATTGTTAATCGCATAAAATAAATATCGTAAATATTTATCGGAAACCCTCTCAACTTCTATAATTTAATTGAAAATACTACGTTTTTTTCATTTAAAACAAAGAAGCACAGGATTCTAGCAGCACTTTTCAAGTAGTTTTGGTCATATACCGTTGCTAATTACCGAAGTCATCTTTCATAATATCCGGGGTAGTGTTACACTTTTGCCTTTTTTTGTACACACTGACAGAGGAAAGGCTGGCCAAGCCATATAAATGTCGATCTGCTTACATGTACCTTATAAAACTTGCTGATTAAACAAACTATCCATGCCTGTATTACCCTGATTATATCCTAACTGACACTCATCTAAATCTTAGATATCTGTATTAAATAAGTCTTATTTCGGCATTGTTTACACTGCATTCCGATGATTTGTCTCCCGACATGATCTTCTCTATTAAACATGCTTGTGACATCATCAATGATAATTACACGTAATAGAGAGAAATCGAAGATATATTCAGTTAGAAGAGTTTCTAGTGATATTTTATGCCTGTAGTTTTTATGATTTAAACCAGAGATACAGTTAAAATCGACAAGTTTCTGAGTGAAATATGACATCATTCTGCTTATTGTGACGTCATATCGATCAGTCAAATTTGATTGCTGAGAGTTGCCTTATCATACCCGCGTATTTTATTGCATTATATGATATATATTGTAAATATGATAGGATGCAATATTTAATTTTATATTATTGTATTGTTTAACATATGAACATTTGATAATCATACAATTTTTTAACAGATGATATATGATATTGTGTCAAAACAGAATCCATGAATATCCAAGATCATAAAGAATGATTTTCATATGATATGATAAAGGTGGTCTCATAAAGGTGTTGTCTCATAAGGGTGATGTCTCAACTCAGTGAGCTTTGTAATCTGTGATTTTTTTGCTTCTGATCATGAAGTACATGACTTTTAAATTTGGAAACCTTCAGCATTTAAAACACCATACCATGAATTGTTATGCTTCTTATTAATGTATGTTGAGCACCATGCAAGTGCAATGTTATTCAAGTTCACATTGAACAGTTCAACAGTAGTAGTTGGTGCACTGTATGTGTCTCTTCCTAAAATTGTCTTCCTAAAATTAAACCAAATTATAATTCAGTTTGTGAATACCAGTATTATATTTTTTTCCAGATTACTGCAATCAAATTCAACTTGCTATGATGAACTTCACCCATGATGTCATCAGCGACTTCATGTACAAAGTGCAATTGAAAACATACAATGATGGAAGAACTAAATATTAAAGATCTCAATGGAATTTTGAGGGAGAATGGTGTCAGTGTTAAATCTCTCTCTGTTAAATCAAAAATATTAAAACTATGTAGTATTTTAAAAATTCCCTCATAACTTAAGGAAATGATGCAAGTTCTGATATTGTTAAAATACCCTCTGTCACAATAAACAAAAGAAAAAATTATTTAATACTGAGTGAACAGGGTGACATTGAACAAACAGAGGATGCATGCCTTCATGAAAAGATTACAGACACTTTGTTGTTGTTGAGATATAAAACATCCAGAAGCTATGACGTGTACGCCTCTGGAAATATCCATTCTTTTGAGTACAATTCTTTGAAAGAACAAAGTAGTGTGTGTTTGTTAAGGTTCAAGTCTAATGCCTCATGGACAACTGGAAAGATTTATGAAACAAGTGTCGTGCTAGATAAAATACTGGAGATCCAGTCGGTGCATATACTGTCGCTATGTTGGAGGGTAAGTTGCATGGTTTTGAGAACTGAAATGTGTTTAAATCATTGAAACACTTTTTAAATATTCTTGTTAAATAATGAATATCTATCTTTCCTGTTGGATAACTAAATGAATGCATTAATTGTCAGTGCTGCAGCAGCATGCAGTCACACAGCTGGAATGCTGTGATTGAGTGTCTGGAGTATCTGAGTTCATATGCCATGGGTTTCAAGAATTACCAGATGGTCCAGCAACACGGAAAAATTGGCTTACTGGATCAATCCAAGAGGTAAATAAATAATATGGATCGCCTGGATCTTTATCATGTTTTATCATGTCTTTTCAAATCAAAATTTGTCCGTTGTCTGTCGTCGTTGGTATTGGCATTGTTGTTGTAGTAAACTTTTAACATTTTCATCTTATTCTTCAAATCCACTGGGCAGATTTCAACCAAACTTGGCACAAAGCATAACTAGGGGAATGGAATTCAAGTGCTTTAAAATGAAGGGCCACGCCCTCTTTAAAGGGGAGATGATTTAGAATTATTGAAAATTTGTTGGTATTTTTCAAAAATCTTTTTCTCAGAAACTATCAGGCCAGAAAAGTTGTAACTTGTATGGAAGCATCCTCAGGGAGTGTAAATTCAAGTTTGTTCATATCATAGTCCCTGGGGATGGGGGGGGGGGCACAATTGGGGAATGGATTTTTACATATTAAGAATGTATAAAGAAAATTTTTAAAAATCTTCTCAAAAACTATTTGGCCAGAAAAGCTTAGTGGAGGCATCCTCAGAGGCATCCTCAGATAGTGTAGGTTCACAAATCATAGTGCCTGGGGGTAGGGTGAGGCCACAATGGAGGGATCAAGTTTTACAAAGGACTATATAGAGATATTTTTTAAAAATCTTATTCTCAAAATCTTTTAGGCCAGAAAAGCTCAAATTGGCCTGAAAGCATCCTTAGGTAGTGAAGATTCAAGTTTGTTCAAATCATGGGCACTGGGGGGAGGGTAGGGCCACAATGGGGTAATTTTTTTTACAAAAACTATTAGGTCAGGAAAGCCCAAATTTGAGTGGAAGCATCCAAAGATAGTATAAAATCAAGTTTGTTTAAATCGTTGTCCCCGGGGGTAGGGTGAGGCCACAGTGGGTGATGAATTTTTACATAGGAATATATAGAGAAAGTCTTTAAAATACTTTTTTAAAAAAAAACTGTTTGGCCAGAAAAGCTTAAACTTGTGTGAAGGCATCCTCAAGTAGTGTAAATTCAAGTTTGCTAAATCAAAGTCCCTGGGGGTAGGGCGGGGCCGCAATGGCGGGATGCATTTTTACATAGGGATTTATAGAGAAAATCTTTAAAAATATCTTGGGAAAGTTTTCAGTCCAAAAAGCAGTAACTTGTGTGAAAGCACAGGTTGTGCAGATTAAAGTCTGATGAAACCATGATTACCTAGAGAAAAGTGGGACCACAAAATGGGGGGGGGGGGGGGGTGGGGGTATAATGGAATATAGAAAAAATCTTCTTACTGGTAAAACAACAAAAGAGGCTTGGTATTTAATAAAAAAAAATATGTGGATAAGAATTGCAGATTTTAATTTTTTAGCAAGATACACTGTACTTAGTTGTCATGATATTTTGATTTCGATACTGTAATGCTAATTTGATCAGAGTTAAGGCTATTGTTGCTAAGGTGAGCGATGTGACCCCTTGGCCTCTTGTTTTTTGTTCCAGACCTTTGTTTTGATTCATTATTTTTCTTTTGTTAGCCCACCTGAGCTGAAAGTTCACATTGACTCTGCTTTTCTGATCACATTTTGTGTGTTGTTCATCTGTCCATCTGTCTGTCTGTCCACCTGTCTGTCTGTCCACCTGTTTGTTAACTTTTCACATTGATAACATCTTCTCGAGAATCCTGAGGCAATATCAACCAAAATCGGCACAAAGCATATAGGCAAAAGGGGATTCAAAGTTGTGAAAATTAAGGACCACACCCTTTTTAAAAAAAAATTTCTTCTCAAGAACTATTTGGCCAGAAAAGCGAAAACTTATGTAGAAGCATCCTCATGTAGGGTAGGTTCAAAGTTGTGGAAATTATGATCCCCAGGAGTAAGGTGGGTCCACAATGGAGGGTCAAATTTTTACTTAAGAATATTTAGAGTGAATTTTAAAAACAATTAACAAAGGAATACATTTTAAAAATTAACAAAAACTGACATGTTTTAATTTTATGGTTTTACTTATATGCAAGCATTTTGACGCATTGCTGATTCTTTAAAATTGTTTAGACTTTGGCCCCTAGAAGATTCTTGGGCCTCACAAGGGGTTCGGAGTTTGATGTAGGTTTATATCCTATATATAAACAATTGTTTAGGATCTTATGCTCAACATGTGATATGAGTATAAAATCATCCTGTTAGAAAATGGAGTTGCAATTGATTATAAATATAATAATATCAAGGGGGAAATGGATTTTTATTTATACAGGATCTATGTGTATTATACTACATTGTCCAGATATTTTGTATTTTGATGCTATTTAGCTGATTTTACCATGCCTATTGTTGCTCAGGTGAGCAAAGTGGCCCATGGGCCTTTTGTTAATGCTAACCAATAGTTTGTTTTTTCAGCTGTTCTGAAATAACCAGAAAACTTGTATGAAAACATCATGGCTGTGCCATTTGAAGCAATAAGCTGGGCTGATAGCATGCAACATAATGGGATCAGTGTTTTGTCAATTCTGTTATATATTTGTTTTGACATCATACTGCTGCTGTTAAATTGCTCAATTTCAATGTTGTAAAATATATCTAGTGCACTAAAAGGAATGTAATCAATAATTTGAATCAGGTATGTGGAATAGCCAAGGTAAGTACATTTTTATACATGGAATTAATTAAATGAGTATGTTGTGAGAAAATTATAAACATTTAAAAAGTTAATAATGTACTCAACCATTATCTTAAACATAATGCTAAAAGCGTGCCGGTTTATGTTTTTTCAATTATTTTATTATATACATTAAATATATGTATTAAAAAATGCATGCATTTACAAGCAGTAATCATCTGTTAGAGATTTACAATATACATGTACTCCTGGATAAAAATTGTGAGTTTTTTAAGTTGATTATTCGAACTTTTCAGAATCATCATTCAAACCCAAATAATTTCATGACTTAGCAATTCACAAGAACAAAAATCAACAAGGCACCGAGAAAGAAGAAAATAAGAGAATTTGAGCATGATCCTCGACATTCCAATGACCAGAATTTCTTGCATTTTCAAGATTACCTACAATTTTTTCTTCTTTAAGAGAGTGTAAACCAAATGCCCCGATTAACAGGCTATATCAACCCTCTAAATTCAGACCCCCAGAAAACAGGTGTTTTTTTTTTACATTTTAAGAACACTCTGGTCAGTCTTTTCCAGATATGTATACTATGAAAGAATTCAGTGATCCCATGGTTCCAACAAGAGAGGAAATAGCCACTGAAATAGACAATTTTCCAGAAGAACCATCTCTACCTGGAACAGTCATACAATTTAGTTGAATACAGATAGCTTGACAACTTTAATTGAGCTTGCAAAGCGAACACCAGAGAAAATATGTGCCATTGTTCCATAGAAATAGCCACTGAAATGGACAATTTACCAAAAGATCCCTATCTGGTACAGTCTGACAATTTAATAAAAAGGTTTTGTTGCATGACTACAGAAAAGGTATTATTACAGCATCAAATGTTAAAACTGTCATGTTAAGTCTAAAAGCTAGAAAAAACCCAAATATAAGCAGCCTTCTCAAGACATTTTATAAAAAAAATCATTGAAAGGAAAAAACTCTACTGAGTGTGGCAAAAAATTTGAACCAGTAACACTGCAATTTGAAAAAAAATGTCATGTAAACACAAAAGTGAGAGAATCATGATTATATTTTCATTGAGTTGGATATGTTTGAGCCTCACCAGATGGTGTACTTTGTTGTGATTGTTGCGGAAAATCCTTATATAAATAAAATATCCCTTTCACATTAGCTACAAGGAATTCCAATCATGACTTTGAGAAAACTCTCTTTTTGTAAAAATCGGGTGAAAAAATTACACTGGACAGTAACCGTAAGTATTACCTTCAAGTTTAGGTACAGATGAGTGTGATATATCGACAAAACCCATTTCGTTGTATGGTTCCTTGCTGATTATGTTCATGAAATCATTGAATTCTAGGGCCACACATAATCAAAACGAATGTTTGTCCTAATGAGTCAGAGGCAGCTGCTGTCTCAGACTTGGATATCAAATGTGGGAACTGTTCAAGATCTTTATGGGAAGAAAAGGATGCAAACATTCTATGCAAATGTAATTGTGGATCTTGTAAATGGTATCATTAGTCATGTGTGTATTATGATCCAACTGAGTATGAAGATCTAGATTGTCAATTGTATTGTCCTGATTGTGAAAAAGGTTGACATAATATTTTTAAAGTCAGACGTTAAAAGTTACCTTGAAAATTAATTCTTAAGTTTTCTTGGTTCTTGAAATTTTGAATTATGAAAATCTCCCCAAACCTAATTATACCCCCTTAAACAAAGTTTTGGGAGTAGGGTATATAGAAATCACCTTGTCCGTATGTCCATCCGTTTGTCTGTTCATCTGTCTATGCAAAATTTGTGTCCGGTTCATATCTTTCTTATGGAGAAACATTGAAAGTTCTGACTTCACACAAAGAATGCTTATGACCTGGGGGTGTATCATGACCTTGACCAAAGGTCATTTGGACAATGTCGCTGGCAGAAAAAAGGTGCAACATTTGTGTCCGGTCAATATTTTTTTTATGGAGAAACATGGGAAATTTTGACTTCACAAAAAGACTGCTTATGACAGGAGACCTTGACTCAATTTCATTTGGGTCACTGACAGGGAAAGTATAAAAATTTGTCCGTTTTATATTTTTTTATGTAGAAACATTAGAGGTTCTTAATTCACACACAGATTTCTTATGACCTAAAAATGTGTCATCACCTTGACCTATTGTCATTTGAGTAAGTTCAATGTCATTGTTTAGAAAATTCTCAATTCCTGTCTGTGTCATTTCTTGTATTAATGGAAATGATTAGAAGATAAAATTTGACACAAAGCTTGCTTATGTCAGGCCACATAAAATTGATTGTTTGATTCTCATCCCACCCATCCCCCTGAAAACGACCCGCTCCGATGTATTCCATCTTGTTTGAAAAGAAATTGTGTAGAAAAAAAAATCAGAAAAAAATCGGGCTCACTATACCAAAAGTTCAAAACATTAAATGGCTGTCTGGCATAGGGATTACCGTTTGATTCCAGTCATGCTTGTTATCATAAGGATACAAATGTCTTCATGCATGAACAGTTAAGTTTAAATAAAATGGAATTTAAGGTACAGAAATTGGTTTGTGTAATTTTATTAGAATTAACAACTTTGCAAAAAAAAGAACAGTCGTTATTGGTAAAACATGGACGGTTAAATAAATAGTCTCCATCATTTTTATAATAGGAAATACTTGAGTTATGATTTTTTATTCTTAGCGGGGGTGGGGGTTGGGGGTATTATTTGTGAGCTTGTTCACAGTACCTCTAGTTGAAACATATTTTTATTAAATTATTATTTAATTGAATTTAATACAGGGTACAAATATAATTTAATGGTGTGTATATTTAGCAAAACTTTTCAACTGCATACTTTTGTATACATGTGACATTAGTTGAACTTGCATAACATATATCACTAATCTCAATTATGTATCAGCATTATTTTTTAGTTCATAATCATCAGGCTTTAAATAAGGATTCTGAAAATTAGCAAGATAGGCACAGTTTTTAAAATACTTTCTGATATACATCAGCTTGCGATGGTTTAAGTTCTTGTATTTGAATATTGAAAGACTTCATCCTCCTCATACAACGTTCTAAATAAACTCTTGCCCTTGAGATGACCTCTGACTTTGGTAGCTCATTTGTGGTACGTCGTTGTCTGCTTGCACCCTTGAAAGAAGGAATTAACTAATTTGATATCACAAGGGAGATCTTCTTCAATCATAAAGCCCCTGTCCACCATTACTTTTTGTCCTGGTATATTAAAGGAGTCAAGAAGGTCCAAGCTTTCCTGTATGATCTGTTTGGCTGACGTTGTCTGACGACTTTCCAGGATAAGCTTTAAAGATGTATGTCATAGCTCCTGCGGGAATGATCTCGACGAGAACTTTTATTGTGGAGTGGTGTTTTTTATTGCTGTGAGTCTGTTTATTGCACTCCACAATGGAAGGCGTTTTACTGAACAGTTCTTTACAGTCCAAAATTAATCTCAGGTTTGGAAATGGTTTAAAGCAACTTGCAAGACCAACGTCTTCATCCGGCACTGCATTTTTACGTAAAGGGTCCAGTTCTATAGGTAGGAGATTGATCCAGGTAGTAAAATTTCTGGAGAACTGACTGGAGCTCACACCAAAGCGAAGACTGCATTCTATGTTCTGTCTGTAAACGGTACAAAATACTGAAGAAGTCCCCTCGTAGACTGAGTTGTCTGATGACATCATGCTTTTTCTTCACACCCTAGCCATCCAGATTAAATAGTTGGACATATGTTGCTCTTTTATTATGGAAGTACTGCAAATAGGAAGCTTTTCGTTGTAGATATGTAAATCATGAGTTGAAGATCATAGTCCCTGTAAAAATTAGACAACTGCTTATTTTGCTATATGACTTTCAAATTGAAGATCTTATTTTTTTAACACATTTCTTAGTAAAATTTAAGGGTTTCTTTGAACTGAATTGAAAAATTCAAAGGAATCTGGGTCACTTGAAGTTAAATCCTCGAAATTCTGGAAACTATGCTTGTCAGATAGTGTTCCTATATAGTCATGGCCATTCATCTCTGGTGCCTGTTAAATAAATAGAGTCAGTTATTAATTCCATAAAATATTGTGGAATCATTAATATTCGTGGTGGCTCAATTTTCGTGGTATTCGATGGCAAGGGCTTACATCCTCAACGGAAACTAATTATAAACGATTTAGTTTACAAACTGAAACTGAAAACTGACGCATCAATGCACGAAATTAAATGATTCCACAGTAACTGTGAAATATATATGGTTAGAGTAAATTAACAAAATGATACAGATACTGTATATTCTGCACATACTGTGAAATAATCTAATTCTGTGGGGGCCATGTTTTGGTGATTGTGGGATTTTGCTTATTCGTGGGAAAGTAATTTCGTGAATAGGTCGGTTTTTCAGTTTCAGTTGGAAAACTTAATCTTTTATAAATATGTTTCGTTGAGAATGTAAATTTGTGGCTGAGGGCTACTCACGAATGCCACAAAAATTAAGCCACCACGAATTTTAATGATCCCACAGTTTATATATATTTTTAAAATCTAGTTTGTTTTTTCAAATTACAAATTTTAAAATAAAAAAAATGTATATACCTTAACAATTAAAGATTACTCTTGGACAGATTCATGCTGATTGGCAGCTGTTGGACATTTTTCAGTCTCTGATGCAGTGTCGTCTGAAACTGAAAATATGTAAACCATTTATTTGCTAATTCTTTGGAATATGTATAATACTCTATTATCAGTGGCTCCTTTTTTTAAAATTACAAATGTGACAATAAGATCTAACAAATTACTAACTCTTACTGTTAATTATGCAAAACTGATTACCTGTGCTTTCAAAAAAGGAAGATTCAGTTGTTGATACTAGCTTATCATGTGATCTGATATGTCTATTTGGGGGCCTTCTCTTTGGTGTTCCTAATGCGAAAAACCAACAGAGAAAAATGGCAACATTTAAATATTTGAGTTCTTAATAATTGTATCGCACTGAGTTGTACGGCACTGACCATTAAAAGTCCATGCAGTATATAAGTTCAGAAACACTTATGATTCATGCAATTTTAATGAGAACTGTAGCACCAACTATGCCATGGGCTATGTCAATACAGTTTTTATGGATTTATTACTTAAATGCATGTGACTAAAATTTTGTAAAAGTAAACATAAGTGCAAGATAACGTTTTAAAAAATCATACACAAGCCTTTATCATGTTTGCATTCCTTGATTGTACATGCATATGTATAAAAAACCGACATATAATGACATATTTATTAATTTTGTGATTGCATACGTAAAAGTGTAGTGATTGTGGACTTATTCTATGCACGTCACCAACCGGAGAATTCCAGCACGAGATGCTTTAACCGCCAGTTAGAAGTCTGCAGCCGGCGACTCGAGACACCGAAGGTGTGTAGGAAGAGACGACCGGCGAGTCCAGCGATACAGCACCCACGGATTATTGTGTTATTATAATAGTAAACAATAAATACTACACTTGCGTCTATCTCGAGGCCCTGGACTCGCCGGATAATCCGAGGAATTATTTTTCCCGTACAGTAAGCTGTAGACTCTTGTTAAAGGAGTTTGAAAAGTCGCATTGAGGCCGCCATATTGGAGGCCACCGCGAGGTGACTTGCCAGGAACTGAATTTTTCCTTCCCTCCATAGTTGATTCGCGATTAGACTAACAATCCAGTGTTGAGCTGTGGTAGATTTCATCGGATATAGTTGCATTTGTATTTCCACTGTTTTTCTGTATTGTCCACGTGCTATCAAGTGCGCCATTTTGAAATGAATGCTTTGTTAGAAAACGTATTTGCGGCCTTATGGTTAAGTGATACTGATAGAGATGACATGCTTACGTCCGAAGGGGAAACTTTTGCTCCAATAGGGCACGCGTCTCGCATGCATAGTAATTCAGAGTACCTCAACCCTACTGGTAGGCTTGGTGACGAGGAGACCGTGCACTTTGACACTCCTAACCCCTGTGGGAAGGCCCTTATGTACGAAGACCCTGACATTGATGAATAATGTTATCTCCATGTTGGTAGTAAGGGGTACCCTCAGGGTGGGACCGAGTTCCCCAGCAGTCATAAGAGGGGGTTAGCAGTGCTCATGGTAGCTATTATATTAGAACAGCAGGTTGCAGGGCAGTCAGTCATTATACTCAGATGTTAGTCAGGGATTTGAGATGTAGCTCGCCAGTTGATGATCATGACTTTGTTCAACCCACTGAGGATTTTGGGGACCCCATAACACATGGTTCTTATGTGGTACCTTCCACTGGAAGACTCCCAACAGTTAAAAGTGCTAGTACTACATTTAAGTCCACCACCCCTAGAAAAATAACAGCTTTGTAAACATTAAGCATCAGATGATTTCGAACAAAAATAGGAGATGAAGTTCTATTGTTGCCCTACTTTTATTCCCTGGAAGTTAACGCCTATTATCAAAAGGAAACAAATAATGGTCATCCGGTCCCAGCCATCGGAGAAAGATATGTATATGGAGTATATAGACATCACATAAACATAAATTTCAGCGTCATAAGACAGGCTCCGAACTGTAGTCCTTATCCTAAACCGTTCCACAAAGAACGACATCCCCTGAACATGTCACGTGTGTGTATAAGAGAGGAGGACAGGAATAGACGTTCCGTGGAGTCGTTCCTCAGTGTGCCGCCAGCCATGGAGTACATCACTAACGTCAGTACCAGGAAAGTGGTCTACTCGTTGGGGAAGTAGTGCTGTGTTTCAGACTATGTGATCATGGAAGGGAATAATGTCGTAATATTTTGTAGATCGGTTTTTAACAAAAAACTTCGTAAATTAATATTTACAAATTATGCACTAATCTTTAAGATTTCAAAATAAGAAAAAAATGCAAATTAAAATGAAATGCAGGAAATTAAATTATTTTACTTCCAAAAAAAATCATCATAATACCGTCTTCATCTTCATCCCCAATGTGTTTACTACATTTGCAGCTTATACTTTATTGTAAAGACCTACACACTTCTATACATTTTGTTACATGTGAAACATCGAGTTATTGTGGCGATTAAGCTCTGTCCTAAACTTCTGGTGATTGCTTACATTTGTTTCTGCACGTGTGCACTCGGTGTACACTAATTACATTAAAGGATACGCTTGTAGGACAGAGCCTGTCTCGTGGCGTATTAGTGTACACGAGTGCACGAGTATTTAAGAATGAATGAGAAACCTACATCTGGAACCCGATTTCCGGGATGCTCTGTTTTACCGTATTGGTTTTTATTTTACGCACCGCAGTCACGTGACGATGATGCTTTGTTAGGCATATTGTCATAATTGTGGACAATTTGTTTAATGGCTAAACCAAATATTTCCAAGTACTGGTGTGTTGTCCCAGGTTGTACGTCAGACGGACGTAAAAAGCGTAACATGGAAAAGTATCCTGCAATGGAAGAAGTCGATTTTTACCCGTTTCCCACCCGCTTAAAGAACAATAAAATTAGAAAGCGGTGGATCTCTCATTTACATTGTTTTTGCAAAAGCATGCCAAGATACTTAATTTTTGACGTATGTTAAATTCCAATCAGTAATTTTGCAAATTTTAATCAGAAAATTAATGTCGGTTATTCTAGATTTTAAGAATGTAAACATGACAGACTGTCAATCCGAATTTTCTCCATAAACCATTTATCTGAATACAAATATTTTACTGATTTACTAGATTAATAGAGAGAATTTTGAGCCAAAAAAGACATCACCGGGTGTGTTCTAATCATTTTGTTGATGGAAGACCTACTGAGTGTAACCCAATCCCAACATTGTTTCCAAGAAATAATTTCATGCGCCCTTTGAAGGAGAGACCACAGAATGCTGTAGAAAAAAGAAACATCACTTCTGCTCGACTTGATCAATTTCAGGATGATAATACAACTGAGACTGAACTTTTCAATGCACCACCAGTTGCAGCAGAAGTTATTGTAACTGCAGTTATGGAAGGTAAAATCAAAAATATATGTCTCGGATCTTTTCATACCCATGTAGTTGACCAGTTGCAGTAAAACTTTACTTATATATATTCTGGAGTGGGACCAGTTCTCACCGAGTACCATTCTCGCCAGTGCATTGTTACGTCATTTTATCAACACAAAATTATATACGAAAAATGAGGTACCTGTAACAATGCACTGGCAAGAAATGGTACTCAGCAAGAACTGGTCGCACACCATTATAGTTACTGTGTTAAACAATGCACATCTAACTCAGGTTTATGGTAGTGTATTGTTTATTTCTTTCTTATTGTTAAAGGTGAAAACACAGTTTCTCATGTTCGATCCAGAAAATTGCCAGGAATAGCAGCAAAGTCCAGTAAGGTTATATTTATAAAATTTTGTAATGAAAAATAATACTGCAATTATTTTATCTACGAAGGTTTTAAATTTAAACATAGATGCAACAGTATATGCAAATCGCTCTTTTCACTAAATTAATATCATTGTAGGTGTTGTGAATCATGATCATTCATACATGTCTGAAGAAAAAAGCTGGGAAAGACCTGAACCTGTTGACATGTCCACACAAACAGATCTCACAGGAGAGGGCATTGAACTCTTGCAGCGGCAAACCAGAGATATGAAAGCAAAACTATCTGACAAAGAAGCATTGTTGCGATACTGTTTTTTAGAAAATGTCATCAAGTCCGATGTTTCAGTGAAACATTACACAGGGTTTCCCAGTAAACCTTTTTTGGATGAATTGTTTTCATCAATAGAAGCAGATAAATGCAAACTCCAATACTGGTCAGGAAAAAAATATGTCGGTGATATGAAGTATGAAGAGGAAGGTAAAAAACCAGGACCCAAACGGAAGCTCATTCCCTATGAGGAATTCATTTTAACTCTTGTTAGACTAAGACTTTGAATAGTAGGATTTGTTCCTGCAGATTTATTTGGTGTTTCAAAGACCCGGGTGTCCCAAATTTTTACTACCTGGATATCATATGCACGATGTTTTCAGTCCACTTATTAAATGGCAGTCTAGAGAAAAAAATATCAAATACATGCCAAAATCATTTAAGAAATCGTTCCCTAGGACTTGTGCAATTATAGACTGCACATAATTTTTTGTTCAGAGGCCAAAAACTCCTACTTGTCAGTCAGCAACCTACAGCTCTTACAAACATCATAACACTTTCAAGTGTTTAGTAAGCATTACCCCTTCAGGTGCATTTAACTATATTTCAGACTTGTGGTCTGGAAATGTATCAGATAGGTATATTACCGAGAATAGTTCCTTTTTAGATAATATAGAGCCATTCGATGAGGTTATGGCTGATCGTGGCTTTAACATTGGGGACCTTTTGACCTTGAGAAGAGCTACTCTAAACATTCCTCCCTTTACTCACAAGTATCCTTGGGGTAAAGGAAAACGTTTTAATGCTAGCGAAGTAAGAAAAACTAGAAAAATAGCAAATTTAAGAATTCATTTTGAAAGGGCAATACAAAGACTAAAGTGCTTTAAACTACTCTCAAACATTATTCCATTGAAATTAAAACCTATTTGTAATCAAATGCTAAAAGTTGCTGCATTTTTCTGCAATATTGACAAACCTCTTGTGAAAAATTAGATGTATCACCTGTGTATTAAGTGCATAATAATGATGCTTATAACTTATTGTAAGTTTTTGTATTTAGGTATTTGCATGTGCCTGGTCACTACTGGTTATCATGGTATTACTAATTTAGTCAAACAGCGATGTTATTTATGTCTGAACTTGTATTACATTTTTATGTTTACTTTATCTATATTAAAAGCTGAAATTAAATAATGCGCTGTCTGCATGGTCAGTGTGACAACTTGTTTAGAGAGTGGCACATTTTCTATTTCTTTGGAAGAGAAGTTTTAAGTATTGATTTTTCTTGAAAATTTTAAGAGTATTGTTTATTCATGATAAAAAGCTATTAAATTGTCATTCTGATTGGTTGTAATTTTTCACAGATTTGTGATAAATTTGAACATTTTTGTAAAAGCGCACAAGTTTTAAAACAAAATTAAATGATAAAACAAAGTACAAGTTATTGTGTTTGAATATTTCATTTGTACTTTTTTTAAGAGCAGGAATTACATATTTGTTGAAGAAGAAATTTGATTTTGATGCAATCATTTCAAATAAGGTATTGTCAAAAGAAATTTTGTCGACAGAAATTCCTTTCTGTGTGTAAAAGACAAAGTCACACCATTTTCTGTCACACACACCAAGCTGGGTCTGAATTTGGTAATACCAAGATGTGTTAGTTTTCAACTTAACATTGTTGTTGTCATCCATATAAACGAAATAATGTTTGTCCCTTGTAGCAACTTCATCTGGAGATAAGTCTTTGTGTGTATATGTGCACTTAATCACTAGAAGTCCATTCCCGCAGCATTTGCATTGCACAAGTCCATCTGGCGAGGCACCCATGTATGGACACATATAATCCACTTTCAACAATATGGGCTTTTATGTGCTCTTTTTTTATAATTTTCCTGGTATAAAAGTCGAGCAATTGCTTCATGCTCTTTTCCATATTTAATTGCAGGAGTTGAAAGGGTCACAGAGCTGGAGTTCATGATTTTTTTTTACATTGTAATTATCTTCTTTGTTTGAATCTCTAAAGTGACACACAGAAAATGCAAGAAAGGCAGTGATTCTGCCTTCACGATATTTGAACCACTCAGTACAATTTCCTTGACCTTTTGTTAATATTTCAATTTTACTAATTAAATTTATATCGCATTTGCTTTTCAAAAAGGTAAGAAAATCTGTATTAACTTTCTCTCTTATAAATTCACTCATATAGTTTGTCATACTTGGTGGGTGCTCATCCTTTATTTCTTCATCACTGTCATCTGAGGGAGGTTCGAGATCATGAAGCAGTAAAGAATCCGATCCTTTACACAATCTATACAAATGACAATCTACATCTCGCAAGGATTGTTCATGAACTTTAGAAGAGTGGAAAGCTGCAGAAGTAGGTGCAATGCACAGATTATTTTTATTGTATCTAACATCAAGGTCATCAATTTTTGTGGGAACTGACACTTTTCTAGGTATGTCCCATATGCACGGGCGATCTGTTCCTACTTGTGTGTTCCTGTCCATATGGGGTGCAAAAATCAGCCAAGGAAAACAGTAAAGCTGTGCAGTGTTTACACGTTCCATCATACCTAAAAATGATTAAATCTGAATTGTAAAGTGTGTATATTTGCTAATACATCTATACTGATTTACAAAACAATGAAAAGTGCTCCTAGATAAAACATCACAATACATTTGGAAAATCTTTGCACTATCAAGCATGTAGCAGGGCAGGCCCCCTTAAATTGTCATTAGTGCCCCCCCCCTTTGAAAACAATGAGCAATACACGATACATGCCTGCAAATGTAGATCCTAAATGCACAAATCCAGAAAATTTTTCCAGGGGGGAGGGGGTCCGACGGTTATTTGAGTTTGCCGGTTATGTGGGGGGGGGGGGGGGGGGGGGGGGGAGTATATAATGTAATTTTTAAAAAATTTAAAGAAAGAAAAGAATTTTGCAGGGGGGAGGGGGTCTGTCTTATAATTTCCCACTAATTTTAAAAGCAAATTCAGTGTAAACATTACTAAATGAACATGTGTTGATGAATATAATGTTTTATTGACATAATTTTGTAATGCATTAAACTTTTTATTCAGTACTGTAGTGATAAACACTTACGCAACACATGCACATCCAGCAGACATTACTTGGCCATCCTTTTTCTGTAATATCCATGTAATATACGGTTTCTCGCTTAAAGTTGTTTCCCTAACACATGTGGCCGAAACGTAATTATAATCTGAGTTTGGAATGTTATACATCTGCACATTACTAATGTGTCCATCTTTGCACAGTTTATAGCCGTTGTCTTGTCTGTAATTCTTTAATCTGTTATCTGACCCGGCAGAACATCGCAGCAAATATATCAACACATCGCATATTTCCAGACAAGGAAGTTCTTTAAGATTCTTTGTAAAGCGACTTATAATAGTCGTAACATCTGGGGCGACAATTTCTTCTCCATCAAGACTTCGTGTGGTGCGCCGTTTCAAGTTTATAACTTTGTAGTCGTCTTTCGCGCGATGATCGGTAACTGAAGTTCTAGTGCGACTTGAGCCAACCTGACTAACGTGAACTTTCTATATTCATTACAACTGATCCCCCTTTCTCTCAAATAAATGCGTAATTCTGGGGCGCTTTTTGCATCGATATGATGATGCTGATGTGCCATTGTTTATGCCTAACAAATGATCACGTGACAGCAACTTTTCTACCTCCGCAGTAAAGACGATAAGATCTCGGAAATCGGCTATTTATGTACACTAAGTGCACGAGTATTTAAGAGGGAATGGGAAACCTCAACTCCAAGATTAACCCTGTTAATGTGAACAAAAAATTTAATGTATCTTTTCTCTCACAATCTAGATCTTTATAGAGAACTGATTTGTATTTCAAATATCAGATTCGTGTCTGCAAGCCATGACATAGAAGCCCATAGGCTTTCAAAATTACTTTATAAACAATGAATATTTCAGTAAAAAATTGTACTTGGTTTTTTTATTTTGAGTTTTATATTATATCACTGCAAAACGGTTATTTAATGTAGAGTTAAGTAACTTTATCAATGACGTTTAGTTGAGCGGGATTTGCATTCCTATTTGAATATGCATAAAAAATCAATAATTTAATATCTAATCATGAAAATTGTATGAATAGCACATGTAGTATTAAAAATGAGTCTTGAAATATCATAAAGTGATCATTACTAATGGCGTCGGAAGTCATTGAAAGGAGGATGGGCTAGACTTATAAGAAATCTTGACAAGCAAAAACAAAGGCATCTTTATGGTTATGTCTGACTTTGCAAAATTGTACATATAGTGGGCTCAGCCCCCCCCCCCTCCTTCCCCCCCCCCCCCCCCGGTTCTGACGCCTATGATCACGGTCGAGGGGTAATCAAGTCATAAATCAGATTCATCACGCCTCGACCTCCATGATCAAGTTCAAGTTCTTTATTCCGAAAGACAAATATCTCATAGGTTATACATGTTAACATACATTTCAAATACAATAGGATAGCAATATACAAAGTGTACATAATCAAATTTGATTATTCACATTAATACATGTAATTCGATACTTGTTGGCATAATATAAATATTTCCCTAAGTACACATTGTTTTAGTATTTTAAAAGATAGTTACTGTATAATTGTATACACACTTGGTTTTCGGGATTAGTATTTTATATATACTTTTCTCTTAAACTACGAAGTGATGGACAGATAAGTAAAACGTGAAATTCATCTTCAATATCACATTTTCGGCAATCACGTGTTAAATTATAATACCTCCCTGTTTCAATCTTTAAGTCATGTGAAGACAACCGTAATCGTGTAATTAATTTACGATACTTTACATGAATTGATTTCTTTAGATAAACTTGTAAACAAAAGTAATCAACAACATGTATATACAATATACATTTTGACGCATTGCTTATATCGTTGACAACTTTTTGTTTAAAGACATCACACATTCTATCATATACAATATCTAAAATAGCAGATTCTTTTATAGTACTCTGATATAAATTGGCCAAGCCTAATGTGCCCAATTCTTTCCTAACATTTGAAATTCAAGTGTCATTATTTTTCACCATGTCTTCGTAGCATGCTTTTAAAATACAGTTTTTGCTGTTTCTTATTTTTAACCAGTATTTAAAAAAAAATGTTTCCTAAATATTTCTAGTGGAAATCTACCTAATTCATAGTATACCGCGCTGTTGCAAGTATTTTTTCTGACACCCAAAACCCTCTTACAAAAATGTGTATGCACTTTTTCTACATCTTGGCCTTTATGGAATCCCGAAATTCAGCACCATAGCTTAGCACACTTTTTACATAGGTATCAAAAACATTAAATTGAGTTTCAACATCAAAATTCAAATCTTTCATTTTACTGGATATGCTGAACATTGCTTTATTTCCGTGTGCTGCACAGTGCTTTTGTGTGGATGAAAATTTACCATTGTAATTAAACAACATACCAAGATAGTTAAATTAGTTCACTACTACTTCTATGTATTTGCTATTGTATTCCCACTTTTCATCATCTTTAACACGTTTTCCGTTTCTTAAAATTACAATTTTGGTTTTTTGTGCATTAACAGATAAGTTCCATTCATCAGGATATTTGTGCAATGTGTTCAGCATACCTTGTAGACCCTCGGGCAAGTCCGCCAAAAGTACAGTATCATCAGCATACATAATTAAAAACAAATTATTCATTTGTAATTCAATTTATGTACAGTTACTATTTATAAAATATCTCTCAAAATCATTAAGGTACATTGAGAATAATAATGGAGACAATATTTCACCTTGTAGAACTCTAGATGAGATTCTAAATGTTTCTGTAAATATACTTTTGTGCTTGCCACATACTCATACATTCTTATAAAGAAACTTAATTATACGAAATAATTTTCCTCCCAGACCCTACATTTGATCACAAATGATTCCTCCCGGAAACTGTCCTATAATGTTATTTTGTTATTCCCTATTACTAAAATACATTCATCTTCATCAACTTTTCCTAAGTTATATTGGCTTCCTATATTTTAAATAAACCCCCAAAACATTTGTGTTTAATGTCATTGTCCATAAAACTAGGGTGTAGATTTGCTTTTTCTTTTTAATATGCTTAGCATATTTACTATTCTAAGGGACAGGACTCCATTACTATAATAAGGCGTTTAAGTTAAAGTAGATAAGTACCAAATAAGTTCGGTGAAAATATGCAGGCAAGTCTGCATATAAACGACAATATTAACGAACATTTGTATGCATGTTTCAAAGTAAGGGATTGCTTAATTATCGAGTTTCTGTTTTTGGAATGTAAAATATTAAATATGCTTTTACGGGACAGGGTTAAGATGTAAGGAAGGCGTATTAAAGAGGTTCAGGTGCGAATAAGTAGAAATATCTCTTGTGAACGTCATATGTTAATGGACATTAGTTTGTATGATTGAGAGTAAGGGAATGCTAAATTATCGAATTTCTGTTTTGAAATGTCACGTATTAGTTTTATTTTTCTAGTTTGTTTACAATGCTTTCCAATTGGTTATTACTGTATCATACGATCAAAATGTTTGCAATGATTGGCACGATATAACCAGTGAAATATCAACCATCGACATTCGAATCGAAGAATCAGATGTGTTTGTTTTTCTCGGAACTAAAAACTAATTCATAACATGAATAAATGAAAAAAAACATATGTTATCACTACTAATTGAAAACAAAATCATTTTTTCTAAAATTGTTTAATACTTCTTTAGTCCATGTTTGTTCGCAAATTTACAAACAAAAGCATTATAAAAACACAAAACTGTCGTAAACAAGTTAGTTAAAAGCTACAAAGCTACACATTTGAACAAATTAAAGTGCGTATATTTGGTTTTAGGTTGTATGCACTTTGAATTAGATTTTTCTTTTCAAAGTGCGTTGCTATGAGGTTTTTAAGGGGGCTTAATAGTCGTGGCCATTTTGGACTACATTAATCTTTTAAGAAGAAGAGCTCTGTATATATTTAAATTTGAAATATTTTGTTTAATGCTATACATAGTATATATGAATATTGAGGGAATATCTTATGTTAGATTGCATATATATGTAAACGGTTACTTAGAAACGGGGTTCATCTGACCTTGATTAACAGACTACTGAAATAATAATTAATTAATCAGTTAATAAACTGGTGTACGTTTTCACCTAATGGAATTTGTTAAAATTTTCAAAGATATACATTGACAATAAACAAATATAAATAAATCCAAAACAATTTCACAAACAATCTCAATTCTAATAATAAAATACTATGTTCCGTTACCATACAATCTCAATTCTAATAATAAAATACTATGTTCCGTTACCAAAACATTTTACCCAAAATAAAAATCGGTCAAGTTATCTGATAAACTAGAGTGCGATTGTACATTTGACAAAATCAACATACAAAATAGAACAAGCCTTTCAAGACAAGAATCACGTATAAAGTTGCAAAATACAACTACTAGGTCGTGAATAAAAAGCAGAAGAATAAAAATGTATGCTGACCAATGCTTGTTCTGAAATTAAAGAAAAAGAAAAAATAATGTTTAATCATTCTTTAATGCGACTTTTCAAGTACCTTAGACTCTGATAAATCATGAAATACATGTACTATTTGCAAAAGTAATTATTAATTTAATGTAAGCCAAATGACTTGTATTTTAATATTATCTAAATTTGATAAAATCGCTGCCTGTATGACAGTACATGTACAATATATGATATGAATAAGAATGCATTATAGTTGGTGAACGGTTTAAAGCAAGTGCTGTTTTATTATATACAATGTATATAATCTACTACATGTACATACTTCCTTTTTAAGACCGCAAATGAGAAAAAGCTACCAATATATAAAATGTAAAATAAAAACTACGGAGGCTCTACTGTTATAGTTTCGTATTTTAGAGCATTTCTGCTTGAGTGGATTACTTGTGATACTGTTTTTGACCGCAGTCTCTAAAGTGGGATAATGATGCAGGATACATGTATATTACATTGCAACGCACATTTCTCATGTACCACAAGACCCGTGATCGTAAAGATACACTGATCTGTCCCTCTGGCTTCAAGACATGATTTTTTTTATTTCAGAGTATACATTGACTAATTATTTGTCTAGATCAGAGAAAAACACTTAAAATTAAAAGTTTTTTAGGGGAATTTTGTGGCGCATTCCAACCCTGATTCTCGAAATTTGAATAAATTTGGATACAGCTACCTAGAAACGTGGTTCATCTGACCTTGATTCAACAAACACTATTAAACTACTGTAAGTTTTTATCTAATGGGATTGTGATACAATTTTCAAATATATGCAATGCCGATTATCAAATATAAACAAAACCAAAGCAATTTAACAAACAATTCTAAACTTTAATATTAAAATACTATTTTAGGTTACGAAAATCATTTACCCAAAATAAAAATCGGTTAATTTATCGGAATAACTAGACCGCGTTTGTGCATTTGACGACTTAATATCCATAATACATAGAAAATAAAACATGCCTTTCGAGACTTGAATCACGTATAAAGTTGCAGAATACACAATTACAATCTAAATATAACAATGTCAAATGTCAAGTTCATGCGACAGACTACCAAAAGAGATAAACACAATCATGACAATAAGAAGTATAAAGTATACAGCTAAGGTATAGCGATGTGATATTTAGATTGATTCCAGTTCCATAGGAGTAATTTTCCCGAGGCCAAGCTAATCTCTTTCTGTCTCTGTATCTCTCTGTTTTTTTTCTCTCTCTGTCCCTCTAGATATCTCGCTCTCTCTCTCTCTCTCTGCGTGTGTCTCTTCCTCTGTGTGTCTTTCTGTCTCTCTCTGTCTATGTCTCTCTCTGTCTCTCTCTCTCTGTCTCTCTCTCTGTCTCTCTCTTTCTGTGTCTCTCTGTGTCTCCCTCTCTCTCTCCTTGTCTCTCTGTCTCTTTCTTTCTCTCTCTCTCTAAAACACAAAATAGAGTATTAAAGATGAATCTATTTAAAGTATTGAAATGTTGAGGATTATTAGCACTTATACACTGCATGAAAATTTGTATTTACAAAGCAAGAAAAGTTATTGTAAAAGTCATATTTACATTGTCTTTAATTGCCTTTACTCCTATTTACTTAAAAAAGGAAAATATGGTAAATGTGACCTTTACTCATATTTACATACAAGTAAATGTTTGTAATGGCTCACTTTACAACATCTTTACAGATTGTGTAAATTTTACATTTACCGAAAGTAAATATTCCTTTACGACAGTAAAGTTCATCTTTAACAATGCCTTTATAAGCATGTAATTACAAGTAAAATTATTTTTACTGAACATTAAAGTTTCTAAATATTAACCATTACAAAACTTTACTTCTAATCAATGCAAGTAAAGTTGATATTTACTTGAAACTAAAGGTATATATATTTACAAATTTTACTGGATTTTCATAATTTACTTAATATGTTTTTATAGCTTTATTCCGACTTTCAAAAAATCAGACTAAACGTTGTGTGAAGAAATTATTTATTCATAGAAACAACAATGATATTTATCAATATATTCATAATTAAAAACACTTTAATCTTCATTTAAAACCCACGAATGAGTTGGGTCAACATTGGGTGGCTCTTGGTTTTTGACTGAGCCCCTTGTTCTTTTAGCCAACAGCCGCTTGCTGCGTGGAGGGCATGTCTCTAAAAACTTTTTGTCCAGGCTATCTTTAATTTTTCTCCAATCCTCACTCTCCCATGAATAAGGATGGGACAGGAAGCCATTGTCCACCTCTTCATCACTGCTCATGTATTTGTGGGCCTCTGGGAGCTGCAGAAACTGATGAACTTTGGTCTTCTTTTCCTTTGACCAACCAGACTTTTTTTCTATCATTACTTTTCTTCTTTTTAATTTCTGAAATAAGAAAAAAAACATATAATAAATTTCCTTTCAAAAAAGACTTAAAAGTATGTTTTGACAAAGTTAAAAACAAAAAATTGTTTCCCCTGATGCAACTGACCCATTTTGAAAATAAGGGGTAATTTTCTTTTTTAGTAAAGATGGCCTTATAGATATCCTTTCAAAACATAGGAATAATAATAATCATTCTTTGGCACTAATATTTATCTGTTCTCACCTCTTTCTTTCTTTCGTACGTCGCCTGTCTCTTTTTGTGAATTTCTGTTTTATTCTTCTTCTGCCTGTTTTCTGCCTCTTTTTGGGAAGTGAAGTATCGTTTAATGGCAGCTAAAAATATCAAATTAAAATATAGTGAAGATTATAAATTAAAATTATTGTTGCAGGCTTCACCACTGTCTTAAATTCCTTACATAAATAAATTGAATACACCTTATTACTTCCTAAAGAACTCTTCCTTCATTCATTACATTAGAAATAAAATTCATTTTACTATATGATATGACATATGAAAGGAATGAAGCTGTATACATAAAATCTTTAAAAAGTTCATTTGAATTTTTTTACCATTTATCACTTCAATTTTCTCCTCGGGAGCTATGCCCTGAACACTTTTTTTGATGAAGTCTGTCAACTCCAAATTCTCTTCATCCATGAATCTACAAACATTAAAATCTATTAATTAAAAATGCTCTGCACAAGTTGATTAATTATTGTTGTGGTTTATACCAATTTATCATAGGCGTGTCGGATCGGGGGTTGGGGTTGGGGGGTTTCCTAAATTTACATTAAAAAGATTGAAATAATAATATAGTGATATTGAAAATGGAGTCATAGGTATACTACGGATAAGGATTAGGAATTTCATGATTTGGGGGTAAACATTTCGGTAGGTACGTTCAACCCCCCCCCCCCCCATTAGGATTTCCATGCTTTGGGGAATTTGTTTTCTTTTTTTGCTTGTCAAGATTTCCGATGATTAGACTAGCACCCCCCCCCTTTCAATTTGCTTCGGACGCCTCTGTTTATCTTGCATGCAATTCAATTAAAGTTTATGTTAATGAACATAAATCTGCAAAGTATATGTATGTACTTTATACGAGTTCAAAAAATTCTTCAAACAGACAAAATAAATGTTTGGGTACCTTTTGCTGCAGTTCCAGCTGAGATTGTTGCTCTGTTGACCATTTAAAAATGCGTCCTTCACGGCACTCTGGAAAGAAAATACCAGTTATTAATTAATAATTTTTTTGTTGAAAATAATGATAGTAATTGAAATGTTACGAACATATTCCTTTATGTACATGTGTGTACGTGTGTGAAGAGGATAAACATAAATTAAATTTTAAAGGTATTCTATACCATTAAAAGCTATCAACTGCAGCATACTCTCTCTCTCTCTCTCTCTCTCTCTCTCTCTCTGCGTGTGTCTCTTCCTCTGTGTGTCTTTCTGTCTCTCTCTGTCTCTGTCTCTCTCTGTCTCTCTCTCTGTCTCTCTCCCTGTCTCTCTCTCTCTCTCTCTGTGTCTCTCTGTGTCTCCCTCTCTCTCTCCCTGTCTCTCTGTCTCTCTCTCTCTCTCTCTCTCTCTCTCTCTCTCTCTCTCTCTCTCTCTCTCTCTCTCTCTCTCTCTCTCTCTCTCTCTCTAAAACACAAAATAGAGTATTAAAGACTTATTAAAAATTTGTTTAAAGTATTGAAATGTTGAGGATTATTAGCACTTATTCATGATGTGTGTGAGCATTTATGTTGGAATTTTAGTTTTGCACATCTGGTTTTGTGGATATTTCGTGGTTCAAAATTATTCAACATCTTAATTTAAAAATATAATTCCTGTCTCTTATTTGTAAATCAATTAAAAACAAAATTTTACCATATACTTACTAAAGATTCGTAAAATAATAAATAACAATGCACATAAACAGTTATGATGAAAAATTTCTTTTACACATTCAAAGCAGCATTCTCATAAAAATTCAAAGTTGTAACTAAATACCCGATTCCTTTGTAAATTGTCCATGTATTTTTTGAAACCGATTCGACCGATATAAGGATATAATATTTTGCTATATAGTACTTTTCAACAAGAACAAAGGGTTGCTATTTAACACACCTGGGTATTTCCTTGATATGTAATCCTTGTTACAGGAGACACAGTAAATCAGTTTTGTGTCTAGAACAGTGAAGACAAACCCACTGAACACAAACGTTGAATCTTACATCTCTAATCCAGTACACACCCAATTATTAGGCCACAAATATTTAAAAGAAACACAGCTGCAAATGTACCTAACTGAAAGAACAACGTACTTTTTACTGTAATAGTTTTCTATAACAGCACATATCTTAAGTCCAGTAATCGATATATGGATGCATCTTTTAAATGACATCAATAAATGGTTGCATTAAGAACTCTTTATTTGGAAAGTTTTATTTTACTTAATATCTGTAACCATTCAATCCTCAGACTTGATTTAAGGAACCTTTCACATCTGTATTCTGAAATAAAAAACTTCATTTTCAGTGTTTTTGTTCAACATTTGGAGATCTCAGCATTGTAACATATTCTTGAGCAACTGATAATGCATGGAATTTATGAACAAAATAATATCAATCGACGGTATCAAAACAGTGGGCCATATAATTTGTATTTACAAACTATGTTTAATTTTATGAGTTACGATAGTATTTGAAGTTGAAATCATTCAAACGAATGCATCGAGGCATGTTCCCCTGCAGGTATGTTTAGATAGTTTTTTGAGATATCCGTATGCATTTAGGAACAAGGGGTAAATTTATATATCACAGTAACTTTAGCAGTAATTTGGGTTAAACATGATGTACCATTTAGCTGGATACACAATACAAACTATCTTATTTGTTTATGAAATGTCAGAATGTAATAGTTGGTTTTTTTTATTCTACAGGTAGGAATATATTTAAGGAATAAGAAACCATTCTTTGAGTATTATGAGGTAATAATTTCGGTCGAAGGGATTTATGATATAATATATATATTATATTATTTCAAAGTTGAACACTTTAAAAAAAAACATCGTTTTAAAACCGCTATTTTTTATTTAGCATAATATGCTATGTTGCACTACACGGCGCATTCAATACCGTGTTCGGCTATGCTATAAAACACACCTTTTTCGTGTCACTCATAATGTTTTCTGAAATTATAGGGTTCAAAAATTGATTCGTAATGTTATCACTGACAAAGACTCTGGAAAAGGTAAATATGCGGGATTGAAATAAAAAAAACACTATTTTGACAGGTTTAGCTTATTGACAATGCAAAACAGAATGTTTTCGATATAAAAGTGCCCTTGTGTTAGATAAAATGACGAGTAATTTCAAAGATTTATTGTATACGTAAATGTGTAACAGTATATTGACATGTATGAGGTTTGGCGCATTTCCCATTCTAATTTCTGGGTTTTTTAAAACTATATATCACAAATAACATATTTCCGCTGAAACGAACAACTTAGTATTGCACATCTAGAGATCCGTAAATTGATAAAAGGAATATGAAACAAAATCACATTACAAAAGAAATCAGTAAACAACCAAATGGATGTTATAATGTTCAGTTACCAGCACCCTTAGTAAAAATACGTATGATCTGTATTATGCCATTGTTTAAGTTTTATGCGTGCGTGTCAACAAAGTGCAGATAAGATGAGGTACGCTTTGCTTTAACGGAGTTACAACTCACTAAAATCCAGAAGCTTCTATAATGTATACCTTGTCTTTCTTAAGACCAGGAAAATAATATAAAAATCATGAAGTCATTTAAAAAATGTCTCAGAATCTACCTTAACAGTTCATAACACATTGATCAAGTAAATTTTAAAAGTTTGCCACCATGATATATGAATAAAAAAAACGTTTTGAGGGAATAATTAAAAAGTCCTCTTTAAAACACTTCTTGTATATAATTTTTAAATAATGATAATATCATAAGTGATGTTTTTTATACCTCTAACTTGGCCGTATCATTGCTCATAGTCAGCTTTACACTGTCCGTTCTCCTTATCAAAGTAACGGTACGTAAATCCAAACGTCGAAGTATGTGAAATATACGCAGATTCATACATCATACCCAATGTCTTTGAGCAAAATGCATTAGTTTGTTATATTAATGTATCATTTATGTTGGCACTTTATCAAATTAGTTTAATACACTGTACAAAGCTTAAGAATACTACGGATTTTCATAATATTTATATTCATTTCATTATCATTTGCAATATTGGTGGATTAAGATGATCAAGTGTTTAGCAAATAGTGTACGCAATGAATAATTGTTACCACATCTGTAATGCAATGGATTTATGTGATTTGTATTTGAAAGAAACGAATGTTAAATATTATTACTTATATTTGGTAAATGTGACCATTGATATAGGGATTCATTCAATTCTGATGATGTGGATTTCTTTTTTTGCACAAAAAGAAGTGTTGCTAAATGCCACACCTGTGCATATCCTTGATGCGCAACTTATGTTACAGAAGACTTATCAAATCTCTCATTTTTAGTCTAGACAAGTTTAAAACTCTATAAATTCAAAGAGTCTTTCAGGGTGAATTTTGTGGAGCATTTTGAACACGATTCGTGGAATTTCAATAAATGAAGTGATATAGAAAATCAAGTGCACCTGAATTTAAATTAAAAGGCAATTATAAACTGCTAATTAAAACTGTTTTATCTAATAGAATGTAATGATTGTCAAACATATACAATTTTTATGCCAAACATATACAATATCACATCATTCTAACAAACAGTTTCTTATTGAACTCAATTTAAAAAATAATATACTATATTCAGTTACCTAAACCATTCATCCATAAAAGATCGATCAAATGACAACTGATAAACTGATAAACTAGAATGCACATTCAAGCCTTCAAATTTGTCATTCATAGAAAATACAACTCAATTCTTTCAATACGTATTTCACGTATACAAAATGCAAAATGTACCATTACCTTCCACTGAGATAAATGTCGACAATAATCATACACATAAACCCATAAAAAGAATATACTATAGCTAGCCGGATGTAGTTTTAAGTTTAAATTGAAATGAAAAAAAAAACGTCTTCAATGTAAGTGAAATGACTTGTATCTAAAAATTATTTAAAATTCGATAAAGTAAGTGCTTGTATATAAAGTGTGACCGTAGTAATGTTATGAGTGTAGAATGTATTGTTTGTGACCATCAACAATAACTGAATATGTTATGCAATTTAGATAGAAAACGGTTTGAAAACAAACTTTGTCTTTTAATTATACATATAATCTTCTACACATCGTATTTTAGGCCGTAAATATTAAAAACAGCTGCAGATGTATAGAGTTAAAAGATTTACAAGTGAGTAATTGTTATAGTGTCATATTTCAGCACATGTCTGCTTTAGTTGATTAATCGTGACACTGTTTTTCACCAAACTCTTTGAAGCGGGGTTAAAAACGAGAAGGCTATGATATACTATTACACATATTTTCGTGTACCACATTGCACGTGTTAGTTAACATGGTCAGCCTTTCGCCATGCTATGTTTTTTTTAACTTAACAACAGTTAATTTTCTGTATGTAAAATAGTATCTCTCTTTTTCTCCTCTCTCTCTCTTTCTCTTTCTCTCTTTTCTCTTTCTCTCTCTGTAAATATATATTTTAGATATTAATATTCCAAATATTATTTAAAAGGATACATGAGAAACATTTATACAGGAATCATTGGTATTTGGGGTTAAAATAGTAAAGTTAATTTATAAACAAGGTTTACGTTTATGGTTTCGGTTATATTTGAAGTTGAAATCATCCAGAACAAATTGGATGAAGTCGTTCCTTTGCGTTAAGGTTTTGACATTTAGAAACACTTTCGAGTTATCCATATGCAAACAAATAGGAACAAAGTGTAAATCTATCTATCACAATATGTGTAGCTCTTTACTGAAGCTTCAATAAGGTGTTAAAATGCTTTATGATTAAGCTGAATACACAAAGAAAATCTCTCTTTTCAGCTGATAAAAAGTCAATCTACACCAAATCATTCTACTAAACAAATGCGGGGATCTGTACGAGTGTAGATTATTAACAATGCAAAACATAATTGAATGGATAAATTAAAAATGCTCTTCAGTAGCGACATATAAATCGAACGTAATTCAAATGTGTTGCTTTGCAGGTAAAAGTGTAATAATAAGTTGACTCAAAACGATGGTTGGAACATTTTTCGTGCCTGATATTTAAAACAATTTATCGTTATTTGATAAAATAAACAATTAGATATTGATTTTTTACATATCCGTAAAAAAAGGAATATGAAACAAAACTGCATCTTTAAAGAAATCAGTAAACTATTAACTAGATGGACTCTACAACAACCAGCTTTCCACTCTATACAAATTCATAAGATTTGTAGTATGTCATTGTTTTAGCATTATGCGTGAATCTCAACAAAGTGAAATTAAGATGATTTTGTTTTAATAGTGTTACAACTGGTATCCACAACCAGTAGCCTCTTTTAATTTCTATCAATCATACAGTGTGTTTTTTTATGATAAGGAATCCTATCTAGCATAAGGTCATATAAAAATATTGTCTTTTATCTACGTACATGTAACAGTTCATCACACATTTAAAACAAGTGGATGTTTAACGTTTGCTACTACGATATATGGATACAAAGAACGTTTTGAAGAAATAATGTATAATAAAACTAAAAACTACTCTCAAAATCAGTTTTTGTACATAATTTTGAGATAATGATAATGCCATTAGTAATGTCCTTTATTCGCAAAAGTATAACTGTAATTTGGCAGTCTTTTAGCCCATAGTCAGCATTACACTTCTCACTCTATCAATTAAAGTAACAGTATGCAAATCAAAAACGTCAAAATACATATTATTTAAAGCAGATTCATACATCATCTCCAAAATCTTCAGAGAGAATGCATTGGTTTGTTTAATTAATATATTGTTTAAGATACTGCTATATCAAATGAAATAAATATATGATACATATAGATAACATATTTGAACTATATAATATTTTTGTGTTTATTTCAGTATCATTTGCAATCTCATTGAATTAAGATGGATATAACTGTGTAAGATAAATGAAAAGCATCAACCATTTATTATAATAATTACTTGTTTATGATATATGCGATGATATAGAGGGGGTTTCAAATACTTCTGATGATGTTTATCTCTCATTTTTAACAAGAAAAATGTGTTGCCATTTGACACACTTGTTCATTTGCTTGATATGCAATACATGTTGTAGACGACCTATCAAATAGCTCAGTTTTTTTTTGTAAGATCACTGAAGAATGCAAAAAATTTAAACGTCCTTTCAAGGGTGATTTTCTGGGGCATTCCAAAGCCAGTTCGTGGAATTAAAATAAATATAGTTACATATGAAATTTAAGGGCATCCTACTAACAATGAAAAGGCAAATCTAACCTACTACGCATTTTTACCAAATACAGATCTGTTAAAATTGTCGACAATAAATAAAAACAATTGTCGAATAAGTAAAATATCAAAGCATTTGAACAAACAATTCGTACTTAACTCTATAAAAAGATAATATATAACGTTCTGTTACCCAAACTATTTGCTTATTAAAGATCGACCAAATTACCAAATAATGATACACAATAAACTAAAAAATAGAAGATTTTAGACGAAGTCAAATGCTAATTTTTCAAATCAAGAAACATGAACTGAATTTTAAATGCAATTTAGGTAGTAAGCGGTATAACATGTATAATCTATTACACATTCTATGTTTAATTTGAAAATATTTAAAACAGATGTAAATGTAAAGAATTTAATTCACTTAAGGATCTCTATTAGTATAGACTTAAATTTCAAATTATCTGCTAAAATTGATTAATCGTGATACCATTATATACTACACTATCACGCATTTCTGTCGTGTACCACATGACGTATGTTTGTTAACATACGGCGGTCAGTTCTTTCGGCCTCAAGACAAGCTTAAGCTTTTTTTTTTACACTTCAGACTTTTCTTCAGTTACTCTCTGTTATAAATGCATATGTTAAGAGTATGTCCCTCTGTGTCCTCGTATGTTACCTGTTTATCTCTTGTTGCTCTCCCATCTCTCTCTCTCTCTCACACACTCTCTCTCTCTCTCATATCATAAAAACATTTTATCACTTATTGTCAGGGTAAATATGCTTTACAACTGAGCTGGATACAAAATGCAGTTCTCTCCTTTAAGCCATTGAAAGATCAGAATAAAATAAGCATCAAGTCATCTTACAGGTAGGGATATATGCATAGATAAAACAAAATCATATTGATCCAATGGCGTGACAGACAAAACAAATGTTCTTGGTTAAATACAGCTTTTATGTAACGCCAGATAAAATGATTGACTTTTCATCGCGTGAATGTGCACGTAAATGTGTAATAGTCTGTTAACATGTGTATATATATATATATATATATATATATATATATATATATATATATATATATATATATATATATATATATATATATATATATATATATATATATATATGTTAACATACTTTTACATATATAAGTGCACACATTCACGCGATGATGAAGGTGTGGATTTCTTATTGTCAACAGACATTTGTTTAGATGAACAAACAATTAAGTGTTGCTCTATGAAACACTTGTGCATTCTAGTGATGCGCAAACTATTTTACAGAGGACCTATAAGATGTCTTATATTTTAGACAAGTGAGGAACTCTAGAAATTTAAAGGTCCTTTTAAGGTATATTTCGTATGGCATTCCAAACCGAAATGTTGGAATCTGAATAAATAATGTGTCATATAATTTTAAGTGCATTCTGCTTGAAGTTAAAATGCAATTATAAAATATGGTACGTTTTGATTGAAATTATGTTCAAATTGTCAAATGTATACAACATTAAATCATTCTATTAAACAATTTGTACTTGATCTCAATTAAAAAAAAATAGTATACTTTGTTCAGTTCTAAACTATTCATTTAGGTGAAATGACTTATAATTATGTATGTCTAATCCTAAAATGCAAGTGGTTTTCCCTCCAAAATACCTAATGGTGTTGGAATGCCAGACATGGTTCGAATTAGAACATAATTACATGGTGTAGCATAGGCGTCGGAACGGGGGGGGGGGGGGGCTTATAGCACCCCCCCTCACTATTTTTGCATAGTTTGACCTAACCATTAGGCATATAGCATCATAGTTCAGCCCCCCCCCCCCCACCCCCCACCCCCAACTTTTTTTTCGCAGGAAAGATAATTGTTCCTAAATGTACCTTGAAAGGATGGAAATATTGAGATGTTGGAGTCAAAGGTATACTTAGGATCGAAATTTCAGGAATTTGGAGGACAATTTTTGGTAGGTAAGAATTTTTCTTATTTGGAACCATAGGTATCCCCCCCCCCCCCCCCCGGGATTAGGATTTTCATGATTTTGGAATTTAATTTTTTTTTTTTTTCAAGATTTCTGAGGATTAGTCTAGCCCCCCCCCCCCCCCCCCATTTTCAATTTGCTTCCGACGCCACTATGTAGAGAAGGTCTGTAAAAATACACGCTAGATACATATATAGGCAAACGTTAACATTGGCGCTATACGATACACGTAAGTGTTAGAAAAACATCCCATTAAGAAAACCTAAATTGTAGGATTGGACAAGTATGTCTTAGTTTAAACAATATTTATTCATTATAGATTCAAATACATTAACATGATGATAGTTACAATTGTAAGATCGGGAAACAAGCCATGGGGCTTATATTAATCCCTCTCTTGCATACACTGCAGAAATGAGAGGTGTGAAATGAAATGTAAGTACAAGGAACAAAATAGGAAAATGTGTCAAAAATCAAAGTTGGAAACACATTTTATGAGGTAATGAAAAAAAAGTCAATTAAATAAAATATCATGAAAAGAATATTACAATATATTCGTTGGTTGAACATCAGAACAGAAATCTAGTATACATAATCACGTGTAAATGTTCAAACACTTCCATACAAAAAAGAAAAAGTGGCTTTATTTCTTACACCAGTTATGTGTACGTTTTCAGTACAATTTTAACGCAATACATGCTAACACATCATAGAGATACCGTAGGATTTTTGCCTATTTCCAATAATTATTGTCATAAATATAAATATAAGTGGTGGGAATAAGATAAACAGGCAACCGAAAAAAAGGTATTATTATTGTACAACATTCTACGTGATATTATGATTGCTGAATCTTTTACTCTCAAGTATAAATCTTCGAAACAACTTTATCCATTTGAAAAGTTTTGAAAAATTTCCTTTCTCATATATTTTGTTTTTTGCTCTTCTAAGGAATAAAATTAAAGCATTGGAAGAATTTCAGTATCGCATTCAACGGGGGACGAACGATAACTCTTTACATAAAATTGGTTTATTTTGTTAATATGTACAAATTATTAAATGCATGTAGAATTTTTTTGTCTGGTATTTCGCGATAAAACATTTGTCTTGTTTTTTTTAAGAGAGAGAATTCTCAGTGTTATTAACCTACAAAAAATAAAAATAACGCAAAGCATCTGCCTTCCCCCTTTCCTACATTATTTATAAGCGCAAGCCTTATTTTTCTTTGTAGTAGGGGCATGTGAGAAATCAAGCTTCAAACAATTATAGATGTATTAATCTTTTGTGACGTATCTACAATACTTTAAACATATCAATTTAACAGGTTGAATCTTTAAAAACGTGATAGACAGATAAACGATCCAATATCTCTATCCAAGGGTTTTCTCGTTATGATTAGCTAGGATCGGGATTCGTCTGTACGAGAGTTGTTTAGCATGTTTTCTTCATTACAACTTCCGCGTCTGAAGGATTTAAAGTGCTAACAATTGTACATAAGTACAATGGGCTATACTTGAACATTTTCTACAACCGCAGAAGAGAGCCTTTAAAAAGTTCAAATTCCTTACTTCAGCGCGCGCATTGAGTACAGACATTCTCTATGTTTGTTTACATTCGCTACGATCCGCCGATCTACTGTTACATAATGATAAGACCCCTGTGTCCCGTGCTGTGACTTGCGCGCTGTCCCGATCTACCCCCAAGCAGTACCTGGATAGTTTCACGGGACCAGTGAACGCATAACATGAATACACGATAGCTGGGACAGCATATGGACAGGTATAGGCTGTAGTAATTAGCGAGGTACGTACAGTAAATACAATAGGTCGATTGTTGATTTAACGCAAAGGGGGCGTGAGAGGTTTGTACAATTACGTTGTATTTTAATCGAACGAGGCATAACATGTTATCTAGTAAAGAGATTCGATCATTGCGATATTGTTTTAATGTATATTTAATTACATATGTGGATCTATTATTAAGGACCCTCACTTGCCGAAAAATAGTTTTGTTTGATAAAGCACGCACTCGTTTGATATGTTTAGCTCAATTCTTACTGCGGCATTTGTTTTTAAATGTAAACATTGCCAATTATTGACAGTTTTTACTTTTGCTCATAAACAAAGACAGAACCAGTAGCAGCGTTAGCAGTCGGTTTGAGTCGGTACAAAACGATCACCTAATTACAGAACGCCTGCTACAGTGTGCACTCTTTACGTTCTAAATTTTCCTCTCGTTCTAATTTCTCTTTACGCTCTAAATCCTTGATCACTGCTGAAATAATGTCTTTGATGTTAAAAAGAACCATGACTATTTCAATTTCTGAAAAGAAAAAAAAATCTTAATCGTGTTAATATGTGTGAATGTGGCGCTCATTGTGAATAAATAATTCCAACCCCGCGGTTTTGAGGCATGTTGATGTAACATACCGATACTTCAGTACCGCTTGTTCTACTACGTAATATTAGAGTACATTATACTGTGGTATGTAATTCAGCTAAGTACATGCTAGTTATCGTAAGATTATTAAACGAGTCACACAAGGGAGAAATATTGCACTACACTGTATCAAACACAATAAAAGTCTACCAGGAATCTAGTGGCAGACAGAATATGCTCAATGTTTTGTGTTTACAGTTGTCCTCTTCTAATATTTGGTCTAAATTAAAAATCATTGGCATGAAACATTATTTATTGACATCTAATTTTAAACTTTTGATTAAAAATATTTAAAGGACAGCCTGCATTTGTCAATGAAAGTAATAAGTCTGATGAAATGCATTCATCAAATCTATAACACTCTGCTCTAGGTAAGCGCTTCCGATACGTACCAAAAATACATGTACATGAACACATATACCTCTTAAAGAAAAACAATTTAAATCATTCATTTATAATGCAACCAAAAAAAAAAATCCAGCTCAATTTTCGTATCAAAATATGGCTCGACGAAATATCCACAGAGGGTCACTCGTTCATTAATATGCATGATTTAGCGGGCAGTACCGATTGCCTTTTGGAGATGTACATGTAATATTGTCCTACTAATTTTATTGATTTAGTTTAGTTTGTGTTCAGATCGTTGAGAATTGTTTAGAAGATGCAAGTAATGATACATGCATTCACAATTCCATCAACATATGCTATTATATTACAATTAGAGATATAACCAAATATTGACTTGCTAGTAGATTTTTCTAATTACGTTTATTTATCAACATTTTAAATCTCTAGAGATTTTCCAGGTTTCTATGATCTTATTAATCAAGTTGAATAGAACCTTCAATTATTATAAACCTTCCATATTTTTGGCCGTAGTTCAGCAACATGATTGCAGTAGCCGTGATTGTCCTTCTGATCTGTGCTCTGTTCTTTGGCCTGGGACGACGTCTTCGTCAACTTCCGCTTCCTTATTATGAGGGACGTCACGTGGTCATAACCGGATGTGACACGGGCTTTGGACACATGCTAGCTAAGGAGCTGGATGCCAGAGGCCTCTCTGTTTTTGCCGGATGTTTAACAAACAATGGCGAGGAGGAGTTGAAGAAATCGTGCTCACGAAAACTGAGGACCTTTCCGCTGGATGTGTCTGACCCTGACTCAATTAAGAAGGCCCTCCGTTATATAAAGGCACAGCTTCCAGATGACACAGGTGACCACTGCAATTCTCTTCTTCTTCTTCTTCTTCTTCTTCTTCTTCTTCTTCTTCTTATGTCATTATTTAGGACTAATATACTTTGATAACCCGATTTTTGTGATCGGCGTTAGGCCGATCACAATTGTGTCCGTTTGTCAGGTATTTACGCACATATTACGCTCCGCACTACTTTGTTTACTGTGGTTTCATTAATATTATCCAGTGATCAATTTTCATGAATAAAGTGAAAATCACAATAGAAATTGCACTTCAATTAACATTAAATATCATGGATCAACTTAACAACGAAATCCACGAAAATTGGTGTGCAACGAATATTGATAAAACCACAGTAATATGTGATGACATCTTCATGTAAATCTTAATTAGACAAATAGTTTAATAACTCAAGAAAATTTCATTCGGAAGAATACTTTGCCTAATAATTAAAACTTATTTTTATCAATATTTATAAAACTTTAAGTTAATATTTTGCTTTTTATTCCGGGAAAAAACCTTGTTGTACTTTTTGCATTACATAAAACCAGTTCATAATAACAATTGCTATTACATGCCGATCATTTCTTTACAGAAATACATATGTACTTCTTGTCAGATATCTCACTGAGTTGCCATATTCAGAGTTAGGCATTACGTATAGTTTATTACTATTGCTGATTGTAATGGGGAAGAGTTAACAATCTTTTAATTAAAATAAATATAAGGATTTAGAATTCAATAGCATATCGTTATGACCCTGTATAGAACTGATTTGATATGATTATCATTGTTGTCTTTGGTGTAGGACTCTGGGCTCTAGTCAACAATGCCGGTATAGCGGGCAGTGTGGGGCCTGTCGACTGGCTCACACGGCGGGACTACGAGGTCGTCATGTCAGTCAATCTGTACGGAATGATTGATATGACCAACGCCTGCCTACCTCTCCTCAGGAAGGAAAAGGGGCGTGTCGTCAACATGACCAGCATCTGTGGGAGAATAACATTGGCCCCGACGCCATATTGTGCCTCTAAATACGCAGCAGAAGCCTATTCGGACTGCCTAAGGTACAGTGCATGAAATATTTTGCTAAATGTTTTGTTTATACCACAGGGGCCAAGCCCGTTTTAACATTAATTTCAATGTACCATAAATAAAGAAAGTGGTCGAACTCTGACCCAGATAAAAAACTACCAGCTCACTTCAAAAGACTAATAAATCAATTAATTTTTAAAACACTCGCAATATGCATGTAATTTTTAGAAAAGTAATGCCTGAGATACACTCGTGCCGAATTTCAAGTTGATGGGTCTTACAATAGCGGAGATATACGTCACTATTCTCTCGAAGTCGCCAGTTAATTTTTACTCGGACATTTATCGGTCCAGGGGTCACGATGGGATTTTGCCTACGACAACAGCAGTATTGCAACAAGCTTAAGTCGAGAAACATTCGCACTAATCTTTTAAAATCTCACATCAAACGTATGCTACTTACCTCCTTAAATTCCGATAAAATTCCTTAAATACTCTCCAAACTGAACTTTTATTCTGCAGCCACATCAACTTCTGACCAGACCGGCCATTGTGATAGCTAATGTTAAACTCAGTTTCATTGGTTATATTCCTGATGGTCCAATCAGAATCAATCTTTCTCAAATACGTCAAAATGGCTGGTCCTGTCAGAAGTCAATGTGGTTGCAGAATAAAAGTTCAGTATGGAGAGTATTTAAAGAATTTTATCGGAGTTTTTGTATGTAAGTAGCTTGCGTTTGATGTAAGATTTTAAAAGATTAGTGCGAATTTTTCTCGTCTTGTTGCAATACTGCTGTTGTCATAGGCAAAATCCCATCGTGAACTCTGGACCGGTAAATGTCCGAATAAAAATAAACTGGCGACTTCGAGAGAATAATGACGTTTATCTCCACTTTTTTAGGACCCATCAACTTGATATTCGGCATGAGTGTATCTCAGACATTACTGTTCTGAAAAATACATGCATATTGCGAGTGTTTTAAAAATTAATTGATGTATTAGGCTTTTGAAGTGAGCTGGTAGTTTTTTATCCGGATCAGAGTTCAACCCCTTTCTTTATTTATGGTTACATTGAAATTAATGTTAAAACAGGCCTGGCCCCTGTGGTTTATACTAGATACTGTGAACACATGTTCTAAGGTTTGATTTAGGCAAGTTTCGTTTTACTAAGTGCTGACACTCTTTAGAATTCAAAATAAAATCAACTTTAAAATACCAGTAATTCTCATATACTGTGGAATCATTAAATTTCGTGGATGGGGGGGGGGTATTTTGTGGATAATGGTTTTTTTTTATTCGTGGGAATTAAATTTCATGGATGCATCAGTTTTTAGTATCAGAAGGTAAGCTAAATATTTTATAATTAGTTTTCGTTGAGAATGTGATTTCGTGTTCGAGGGCTACCCACAAATACCACGAAAATTGAGCCACCACGAATTCTAATGATTCCACAGTATTTGTTTTAAATGATTTCATTATAAGTCACTCCCACTTATTGACCGACTTGGATTCTTCAATTTTGTGAAGCTTTAGCTGAGATTAAGGTATATAACAAAAGTTTCATTTGTGGATCAGGGAGGGGGTGGGGGCAGATGACAAGGGGGGGGGGGTGGGTGGTCCGGAACCCCTGTGAAAATTTTAAATATCAATTTCTTGAAATTACATAGTAAAAGTATAAAAAAATAGTCCCCGGACCCCTGTTTCCAGCATACAAAAATATTGTTCCGCGCCTTTAATTACTACGAAATTATTCAACTGAAGGTTTAACTTACCATTTTCATATGATTTACCTTCATAAATCTTTCGTGTTGTTTGAAGCCAGAAATAAAGTAAAACTAGCGACAACAATTGTTTGATCTCCATGTATGTTGAAGTGGACATTCACGTTGTCCCTGTTGTATATTACTTAAACAGACGAGACCTGTACAAGGAAGGGATATCAGTCCACATCATAGAACCTGGCTATTTCGCCACAAACATGACCAAACCAGACAACCTTGTCCTGTTTTTGCAGGAGGCCTACAACAGGTGTGACCCCGAAGTCAAGGAATACTACGGCAAAGGCTTTGTAGAACAAGGTGAATATCCACAATAATCATAGAATTTATTAGACTCTACCTGTGTCACTAGAATTCGTCAGACTCTGTCAACATGCTCCTGTTTTTTTATTGATAAAGATATTCCTAGAATTTGCTATATGCTTCTCTATTAATAAGACAAACTTGCACATTGACATGCATGTCTATGCATGAAAGGATAAAAGTCGTTGCATACTGTGGTTTCATCAATATTCGTTGAATACCAATTTTCGTGGATTTCGTTGTTTAGTTGATCCACGAAATAAAATGTTCATTGAAGTGCAATATTTATTAACATTTTGTATTGATAGGGTCATTGGCCACGAATTTACGTATCCTTGAAACTGTGATTTTCTCTTTATCCACGAAAATTGATGCCCTTGAATATTAATGAAACCACAGTATTGTAAACTAACTTTTATTTGCGACAACTTCTTTTCACGATTTACCTGAAATAAATTGGTTCGGGCGGCTAACATTCGCGACCGTACATAATCGACAGTCGTCATATATAAACAACAATACGACAAAGAAATGTCCGCGGCGAGAAATATTCAAGACTTTAAGCTCACGCAAACCTCGCAAATAAAAGTTGGTTCGTGCGTTCTATAAGGTTATTTTTTAAAGATATTCATGTATCATTTTTCTTATCTCTTTGAAAACAACTGACATAATTTTAAACAAAATGTTCAGAGAGTTGTCTTAATGATATGACCGAGTAGTATTGTTTTTAAAATTAACTCCAACAAAAAGTTTATAAAAATTACTTTGTTTTATACATGACGTGATGTCTTATTTTAACAGCTGTTGACAAAGGAAAGACATTCCTGAGCGCCGTCACCAATAGCAACCCCGGGCAAGTAGTCGACGCTTACCTTAGCGCCGTGTGTTCGCGCTACCCCGCTCATAGATACGTGGTGGGACTGAGCGCCCAGGTCTTTTACCGGATCTTGTGGAATTTACCAGAGATCATTTCGGATTTTATATTGTGTTCAAAACGTCCGGTTCCTGCAAATTATCGGAAATCTTGACGGTTACTGTTAGTCATAATAATTTATGTAATGTTTAATGTTAGGCCATGTGTTAAACGATTCAAATCATATCAATTACTGTGATGACTCCTGTAAATTATGGTTTAGCCTTTGTGGATAAGCATCGGTGACTCAGTGTCGTACTGTTACAAACTTGTTGTACGTTTTTATATTTTCTTAACAAATAAATTAAACATCTTGATCTTTAAGTTTAGTATATTGTGTAATTTGGTGATAAGTAGTGTACAGGAAGAGTGTTAGTCACTTTATTTAAAACTAATACACATTGTTCCTCAAGATTGAGAGCCTGGTGCTTATTAATTGAGAATTAAACAAAATTATCTTGCTATTTGATATCAAATTGCAAGTTACATAAATTTGATTTCTTCAGAGCTCTTACCATTGGACCTAGGTATATGTTGAGCCCCAATTCGTGAACAAATAGAAAAATGAATAGTTTGAACTACATGTAGTACATTTATATATTTTAATATATATATATAGGCAACACCAACAACTTTATATCAAAGACACTACGTCATTGAAACTTTTGACATTAAGCTATAGGTTATTGGAACATTCGACACTCTTTGTTTAGAGAGTTTCATTACACTATATAGTTAATCAGGGTAAACGGACTAAATTAATACCCGTTATACAATATTAATCAGAACAATTATCTATTTTACCGATAGCAGCCGGACTGCGTAACAAACGCATTACTTTACAGAGAAAGTGGGTTTAAATCTACTGTATTCCAAAATTAACCCTCTTATCGACAACAGAGGTCAATTCTCTTTAATCCATGTAATCTGGCTGCCCTTGACAGATTAGCTAATCAGCTTTGATTAAAACATTTACATTCGAACGGAGACTTTTTAACACAGAGGTCGACAATTTACAGTGTGTATTTATTGGATTTTGCCGCATGTTGTTGATCATGTAGTGCGTTTTGTCAATAATGGATATATACCGTTAATCAAATATGTACAATGAATTTGGATTGGATTTGTAATTTTTGATTTGAGAAAATATCTGTTTTTGAAATTCAACATGCCGTCCAAAGTCCCGCCTTGGTTCAGTGAATACCGGAAGGTCAGTGACAGGCAACAGGAATATCTACGCAAGATCCACGACCTCAGGAGGAGCATCCAGAACCGGGACGAACAGCTGATGATGGTCGCCATTGAAAGACAGCGGCTACTTAGAGGAAGACGTAAAAACCCGAAAACCCCCAAAATGAGTGTTCTAAATATACAGATCAATAGCGGGCCTCAGCCATTTCCGAACAGACAATGTGAGAGGAAGTTCTATCTATGTCCTACCCCCGTTCCCCGGAAGTTAGCGCCCATTATCAAAGGGAAACAACTAATGGACGCCCGGTCTGAGACGTCGGAAAAGGACCTTGACAAGGAATCTATAGACATCATTGCTAAACGTAACCTGAATCTCAGCGTCATTGGACAAGTCTCTCCGAACTGTAACCCTTCTCCTAAACCGTTCCACAAGGAACGACAACTTCTGAACATGTCACGTGTGTCTATAAGGGAGGAGGACAGGAGTAGACGTTCCGTGGAATCGTTCCTTAGTGTGCCGCCAGCCATGGAGTACATCACTAACGTCAGTACCAGGAAAGTGGTCTACTCCTCGTGTAAATAATGGAGCTTGTCTCACCACGTGACCACGATAGAGAATAATGTTGTATTTAGTTGAAACTTTTGTATCTTTATTAATAAATAGTTTAAAGCTACGGAATAATCATTCATGTTCCAAAATTTAGAAAAAAAAATGTTTCAAATCTAAAATAAAAATGTATATAAAAATGAAGTGCTCGGAATGTGAATCATTTTACTTCACTGTTATCCTCATCTTTATTCTCATCATATTTATTAGCATGTGTTTTTTAAGTATAATTAATTTAAACCACTACTTAACGTTTTCTCGTGTTACCTCATATTATTGATGTAACTAACCACAGATCGGAATATCTGGACTATTTTTATGTTTTGTTTATGTACGTGTGCACTCGGGGTACACAAATTACATTAAAGGATACAGTTATAAGACACAAACTGTATGATAATGACCGCCATATTGATATTAAAGAAGGAATGTGACACTTTACATGTAACTCTAAAATTTACCCTTTTGAAATGATAAAAAAATCGACCAAAATATGAATATTATTAATATCTAGATCTTTATAGAGCAATGATTTTTATCTTAATCATTTGCTATTGATTTTACAAGTCATGAGATAGAACCCTGCTGATTTTAAAAAGCTTTTTTGTTTATAATGTATATCGTTGTAAAAGAATTGTTCAACAATTTAGTTTGCCTAATATTTAGATATGCTTAGCATATTTTGTTTTTCTACGGGACAAAATTCAAACACCTAAGTAAGTAATAATATAAAAGTAAAGAATGTATAGGTCCAGACGCGAATATGTAGACAAATATACTATAACCGGCCTTATTAATGAACATTTGTTTAAATGTTGCAAAGAACAAAAATTGCTTCTGTGTTGACATGACACATAACATTAAATGCATTAGGTACAGTTTTCTATGGATTTTTTCTAATGCTGTTCTAATGCTTATTTTACTGAATCACGCGATCAAGATGTTTCAAATCATTAGCACGAAACAACTAGTGCAAATATTAATTATCGATCTTAGACGTAATGTATGTGATTGTTTATATAGGAACTAAATACTAAAATATAACATAAATATCTGATACACTTAGTCTCACTATTTGTTAAAAACAAAAGAAAAAAATTGTACATAATGTTTATTACTTCTTTAGTCCATGTTAGTTTACAAACTTAAAAACTACAAGAATTAAAAAAACATATCAAACTGACGTAAACACGTACGAGTTTTCAAAGTTAGAAGCTACAAAGAAATCACAATAAAAACACAATGATCTCTTACAATGAAAAAAAAAATCAAATTGCGTTACCTGTGGGATCAAAAGAATGCACTTAAAAATCAAAGCAAGTGAATGTCGTCGATATAAGCGCACTTTGAAAAAAAACCGCGGATGGTTGGATGGAAATATTTTTAACTTTAAATTATAATATTTAAAATATACTTTAAGAAATAAAAGTGCGTAGATTTGGTCTGAGATTTGTGATTGAATTATTTTCAAAGTGCGTTGCGACATGGTATTTAAGGGGGCGGAATGGTCGGCGTCATTTTGGGGTACATTTATCTCCTAAGAAGAAGAGCTTTGTCTATATTGAAATATGTCTATATTAAAAACTCACCAAAATTTATTAGCTCGGCCATAGCAGAGTTCAATTTGTGCAATGTCAATTTCCTAAACATTCTTGGCATCAAGCGGGCATTAGTGCAAAAAAGTCCGTACAAATGAAATACAACACAATTTAAAATTCATTATAGTATTTAAGAGTAAAAATCAACAAGCATCAAGCATTTTGTGAAAAATATGGAAAGTGACATAAAAACAATAATGATAAAAACACATATTAAGATAATCAGAATGAAGATTGTATTAAAAATATTTGGGTAATTTTTTTTTATTCGTGTTGTTACTATGGAAACCACGTGCTTTTAGACTGACTGATTTGTACTTCATTTTAACATGAAAATTTTTGTATATACAAATACAATATTATGTTAAATCATCTTAAAACTCTATCAATAATTTTTTATACTACAAAACACTTTGCTGTAATTTAAACATCATTAAGAATTTACATTTACTTCATCCTTTGATATTTATACCCGTTTTATCTTGTTAATTTTGCATGCAAACACCAGTCAATTCAGTGCACTTTTATAAAATTCTACAACCATGTCAAGGTTAACTAACACCACATATTTATAGTAGGAGATTTGTTCTAGAAGAATCAATTAAAAAATCTTTAGGCAAGTCACCCGTTTATAAATAAATACCGATTGTATACACCTGGAAACGTGCAAGTTTTACTCTAATTACCTCCCTTTGATAAGACTCTCTTACGAAAGAGGTAAAAACGGTATTTTGTTTACATTGTTTACATCCAATATTTCTACGGAGCTGAAGTGAGACGACTATGGATTATTTTAGTTTCTGGATTATAGAAGTGTTAATTTAGTTCATTATCATGGTAAGTGACAACTTTTACTGGTTTCTTATTTTCTACTAGCAAACATTTCTTTAACGGGAGAAATAGTGGATGCTGTAGATCTTCGTGAAAATTCGGATTAACATGTCAATGCAAACAACATTATAAATCATAGTTTAAACATGACAAAGAAAATTTATACGTGATTGCTTAGTATACATAGTGTTTGTGCATCAAGGACAATAACAAGCTTTTAATGAAAAATATATCAACATACATGTATAGACTATGGTAGCTACATGTATTTTGGTACATGTAGTATACAAGTACATGTTTGAATGTATCTTGTGTGAATAATTGATCAGTCTTCTTATTATTCTATATGTTGATAATCAATGTTGTATTCACATAAAATCAACTATTTGTACCATATTGCTTGAAAAAGGCAAGATTTTTCACCTCTATTTAATGAATAATAACAGTAAAATACTTTATTGTATGAGTTTTCAAGACAGTTTAATTAAATAGGGAATGGAAAGGTGTATTAGTTGTAACAGGTTCTTTGTTTCATTACAGATAACTTAGTGGGTTGTAAACAGAAAATGTGTCACATTCAAGCCAAATGAATCAACTTAAACGAGGATGGACACTAAAATCTACCATGTCTACATAAAAATTGAAATATTCACACCAGACAGTTCAGAGACAATGCATGAAATATTCAAATTTTGCAAAAGAAGAGGGTGAAAGTGCAATTATGAAAAAACAGACCAACAAATGCAACAAATTAAAACTAAAGTTGACAAGGGATGATTTTCTTTAGCAGAATTTCTTTCATCCTTGAAGATAAACAGCTATGTTGGCCTCTTTGTTCCACAGAAAAGAAGAGCTGGCTTTCAAATAAAACTGAAAATCGTATCAAATAGAATTCAAAATTGTATATAATTATATATAGGGAATTTGGGTTAAATACAAAGGTACAAACAAGTATTTTCTGAACTATTTCAAAGCAAATGTGTGCCTGACTTATACTCTGTCTACTTTTGAAAATAAAATGTATTCATATATCAATGCTGATGCATAAGGATTTATTACCACTTGATCATTTGAGTTGTTGAATTATTTTCAGGGAAAATTATTACATCTTGAATAAATGTACAAGAAAATTGATGATGGTAAAAATTAAAGTTAATATTCATAAGATTTTTTTTTATTTGTGTTTACTTTATATTGTTAAATAAAGAAGGAAATCCATGTTAGATAGAGCATTCAGCAAGTTCTGCAGTGAAAGCAGTAATACAGGTTTATGTCAAGCTATTTGAACTGCCCTGATCACATTGACAAAACCAAGACTAAAAAGGAAATAAATTCATGCATATGAATATAAACCAACAATTCACATATTGATATTAAGACTACTGTACTATCTATATCATCTGACTGTCAAAATATTTTTCTGAATTACCTTGATTTTAAATACAAATTAAATCATTTAAATTTTTTGCAGACCAATTCAATTTTATGTAAAATAATTGATTATTAGATTTTGAAGAAAAAATATTTCCCCATCTTAAGGACAAAAAAGTTTAATAACTGATCGATAAGGGAGATGGAGAGAACACGTTTTAAATATGGCTTAGTACATCAGTTCTTAAAGGAAGCATAAACATATATTGTTGATTGAATTATTCTTTTGAGACAAATTTTCTTATGTGAAATTCCTGCATGCGTGGGTGCTGGGAGGGGGCGGATATGACCAATTTAACTGAAATGATTATTGTCATTTATTTGTTATAGTTACATCAAATACGATTTGGGCTGATATCACTGAAAGAAGGAAACTATTGGTGACTGTGTTCAACTATAAAATCTTTATGATAATCAGATGAACATTTAAATTGGATATTTCGCCTTCTGAGGAATAAGTTACCTCCTTGATTTCTTTTTCTGACCTTCACTTTTTGAATAACATCTCTGCACATACTTTTTCATGCAGCAATGTTTTTTCTTAAATATACATATTGAAAAATGAATTATGATGGACTTCCATTCCACCCCCCACCCCCCCCCCCCCCCCCCCCCAAAAAAAAATAATCTTATTGGTGTTTGATTTTATCAGAACAACTTGAAATCTCCTAGACATGTTAGAGTAGACTGGAGATTCAATATTACATATAGAGATGAAGAGCATGTCTTTCTTCTAAACTGAGGTCATTTTAAATAATTATGCACCCTTCAGAGAGCTTTAATGGTAATAGACTTTTAGTGTTAACTGCTTCAAATACAAAGAAAAAACCTGGAATATTTTAAGCCATTTTTGTACGAATTTTACATTTAAAGCTCTCTTTCTAAACATTGATATATGATATCTTATTTATGAATTGAAAAAAAAATATCTAGAAAACTGCATTGAAATCATAAGAAATCTAAACATTAAGAAAGCTTTTATTTCAAATCACACTTAATATTATTAAACGTTGGCTAATTTTAAGTACAAAAAGGTCAGGAAAGATGCAACTTAAACAAAATATATATCATATATATATTTTATATATTCATTCTGACCATCATTATAGTACTTATATAATGAAGAACAATATTGGTATATGATGTTATTGTTTACATTTTTTGTCAAGAATATCTAAGTCATATTTCATTATGTTGGGAATTGCACTTTAAGTACAAAAAGGTCAAATAAAATGAACACAGAGGGTAAAGCCTGACCTCCTTCCCTTGTTTTTCTTGGTACATAATATTTTAAATGATTGTTTTGTATACAGATGATCACTAAATTTATGATTCAACCACATTGAGGAGTAAAATACCTCATTTATAAATGAAATTAGTATTTCACCTTATATTTGCCCTTACGTCCGTGTGTGCAATATGTTTTCTAATTTTAGATAAAATAAATGATCTTTAAAATGTCATTTAAAAAAAACAACTTTATAAAATAGAAAATGTGACTTATTGTGCATCTTTAACCATGGAATATTTTAAAAATAAGGTACAATATGATGTATTCAATTTAATAATACTTGGTTTTTATGTTACCTTTACCCCTGTGTAAAAGCTTAAAATGCAAATTTGATATACTTTTAAACCTTGTACAACTTTTTCCCCTCAACGTTGCCTATGGATTTTATTTTGCATATATATAGTACAGATGATCACTAACAGAAATACATAATTCATTTTTTCAGCAGTGGTTGTAGATTTTGCATATAAAGTGATAAAGATGTGCAATTTTTTAAAATTGATAAGCGTCTAAATGCATGTTCTCTTCCTGTTGTCATGGCAACAATTACAATGAAATATTTTAAAAATTTATTTTTTCCTAAAAATGGGAAAACTCAATCTTATAATAAATACAAAAACCAAAATACTATATAATATCATGTAAAGGAATAATTTACGTAGATGTTTAGCTAAAATCATTGTTTTATTTTCAAAGATTTGTGCACCCGTAACTAAGGAAATAAATTTCCTTGGATACCAGTCCCTTAGTATGACAAAAATCATTGTTTATCAGGGTTTTTGTGTTAAGGAGACCAAAATCAATAATATACAAGCAGCTTTTCAAAAAATAATTTTTCCACTTTCCATGGAATGCTTGATGCTTGTTGATTTTTACTCTTAAATAGTGAGTGCAATCGTAATACAAATAAATTTGAAATCTATCAGAATACTAAATTAGGGAGTACAATGAAATACGCTGTACAGTTGGTTATAAACTGAAACAAATGTTGCTCTTGTAAAAATAATTCATAAAAAGCGGTATTAATACAAACTTAATTATATACAAGTTAATGTTTACTCAGACACTGTCCGCGTTTGATTTAATGATTTAATATTCCCGACACACACGTCATTCTGTAGCGGTGTTCATTAAAATTTTGATTGTGTAAATCAATTAATTTCCATTACTTATAGCGATCAATGATTTTTTAATATATTTGTAAGCTTTGGTCAAAAATAACTGGAGAAATATAGCTTTATAATGCTGGATAAAATGGATTATATTGATTGATGTCTGCTGAATAACTTTGTAAAAATAGCACAGTGCCTCCATGCTTTTTTGTTTGACTTTATGCAAATAAGTTTCTTGGAATAAATTACTTAAATTTACGTTTGCTACCTTACTCAGTAAAAATTGAAAAAAAGCAATTATTTCCGGTTTTTGGTTACTGTCTTTATGAAGAGAAGTTTTTTTGTATTGATCACATAAATTAATGTCTGCGTTTTGACTTATTCAAACTTCACAATACTATCACGTTCCTTTTCGCTGGCTTTATAAAGTGAAGCTTATCCTTCCCTATTACATCAATAAAGTTGACTCCTTTACCAAATAAAAATTGTCAGTGTTTTCATGTCCCTCTCCAGTAGCTATATGTAAAAGAATTTGATTTTTTATCAACACATGACTTAAGGTTTGCTGCTTTACTTAATAACAATAATTTGGTAATATGTATTTTCTTTTTGTTCTTGATATAAGGAAAAGAGTTTTTCCGTCGTTATCACGTTAACTTACGTCGGCTCCTTTACTTATTAAATGTTTCATAGTGTTACATGTATCACTCCTCCAATACCCGGCGATATGTAAAGGAGTTTTTTTCTTACTGTCACAAAAGTTAATATCTGCTCCTTTATCTAATAAAAGTTGAATAATGCTTCCATGTCAGCATTCACTGGCTTCATATAGAGGAGTTTCTTTGTTTGTGTCACAAGAATTAATATCTGCTCCTTTGTCTAATAAAAGTTGTACAGTGCTTTCATGTCCCGTTCTAATGGCTTTTTGTAAAGGGGTTTCTTTGTAGTTGTCATATGAATTAATATCTGCTCCTTCATCTAATAAAAGCTGTACAGTGCTTTCACGTCCCCATTCACTGGCTTTATGTAGAGGAGTTTCTTTGTTTGTGTCACATGAATTAATATCAGCTCCTTTGTCTAATAAAAGTTGAACAGTGCCTTTACGTCCCCATTCACTGGCTTTATGTAAAGGAGTTTCATTGTTTATATCACTTAAATAAAGATCTGCTCCTTTATCTAATAAAAGTTGTAAAGTGCTGTCACTTCGCAGTATACTTGCTTTATGTAGAGGAGTTTCTTTGTTTGTGTCACATGAATTAATATCTGCTCCTTTTTCTAGTAAAAATTGTACAGTGCCTTTATATCCTGTACTACTGGCTCTATGTAGAGGAGTTTCTTTGTTTGTGTCACATGAATTAATATCGGCTCCTTTATCTAATAAAAGTTGCACAATGTTTTCACGTCCCCATTGAGCAGCTTTATATAGAGGAGTTTCTTTGTTTGTGTCACATGAATTAATATCTGCTCCTTTATCTAATAAAAGTTGCACAGTGCTTTCATGTCCTTCTTCACTGGCTTTATGTAAAGGAGTTTCTTTGCTTTTGTCACATGAATTAATATCTGCTCCTTCACCTAATAAAAGTTGCACAGTGCTTTCATGTCCTTCTTCACTGGCTTTATGTAGAGGAGTTTCTTTGTTTTTGTCGCAGGAATTAATATCTGCTCCGTTATCTAATAAAAGTTGCACAGTGCTTTCATGTCCCTTTTTACTTGCTTTATGTAGAGGAGTTACTTTGTTTGTGTCACATGAATTAATATCGGCTCCTTTATCTAATAAAAGTTGTATAGTGCTTTCGTGTCCCTTTTTACTAGCTTTATGTAGAGGAGTTTTATTGTTTGTGTCACATGAATTAATATCTGCTCCGTTATCTAATAAAAGTTGTACAATACTTTCAAATCCCCATTTACTGGCTTTTAAGAGAAGAGTTTCTTTGTTTTTGTCACATAGATTAATATCTGCTCCGTTATCTATTAAAAATTGTACAGTGCTTCCATGTCCACATTTAATTGCTTTATGTAGAGGAGTTTCTTTGCTTTTGTCACATGAATTAATATCTGCTCCTTTATCCAATAAAATTTGGACAGTGCTTTCATGTCCTCTTTCACTAGCTTTATGTAGAGGAGTTTCTTTGTTTGTGTCACATGAATTAATATCAGCTCCTTTATCTAATAAAAGTTGTATAGTGCTTTCGTGTCCCTTTTTACTTGCTTTATGTAGAGGAGTTTCTTTGTTTGTGTCACATGAATTAATATCTGCTCCTTTATCTAATAAAAGTTGCACAGTGCTTTCATGTCCTTCTTCACTGGCTTTATGTAGAGGAGTTTCTTTGCTTTTGTCACATGAATTAATATCTGCTCCTTTATCTAATAAAAGTTGCACAGTGCTTTCATGTCCTTCTTCACTGGCTTTGTGTAGAGGAGTTTCTTTGTTTTTGTCACATGAATTAATATCGGCTCCTTTATCTAATAAAAGTTGTATAGTGCTTTCGTGTCCCTTTTTACTTGCTTTATGTAGAGGAGTTTCTTTGTTTTTGTCACATGAATTAATATCTGCTCCGTTATCTAATAAAAGTTGTACAATACTTTCAAATCCCCATTTACTGGCTTTTAGGAGAAGAGTTTCTTTGTTTTTGTCACATAGATTAATATCTGCTCCGTTATCTATTAAAAATTGTACAGTGCTTCCATGTCCACATTTAATTGCTTTATGTAGAGGAGTTTCTTTGCTTTTGTCACATGAATTAATATCTGCTCCTTTATCTAATAAAAGTTGCACAATGTTTTCACGTCCTTCTTCACTAGCTTTATGTAGAGGAGTTTCTTTGTTTGTGTCACATGAATTGATATCGGCTCCTTTATCTAATAACAGTTTAACAGTGCTTTCATGTCCCCATTTACTGGCTTTATGTAAAGGAGTTTCTTTGTTTGTGTCACATGAATTTATATTTGCTCCTTTATCTAACAATAGTTGTACTGTGCTAGCAAGTCCCCCTTCACTGGCATAAATAAGATGAGTTTCTTTTTTTGTGTCACTTGAATTAATATTTCCCCCGTTGTCTAATAAAAGTTGCACAGTGCTTTCAAGTCCGCGTTTAATTGCTTTATATAAAGGAGTTTCCCTGTTTGTGTCACATGAATTAATATCTGCACCTTTATCTAATAAAAGTTGTACAGTGAAATCATGTCCTCTCTTACTGGCTTTATGTAGAGGAGTTTCTTTGTTTGTGTCACATGAATTAATATCTGCTCCTTTATCTAATAAAAGTTGCACAATGTTTTCATGTCCTTCTTCACTGGCTTTATGTAGAGGAGTTTCTTTGTTTCTGTCACATGAATTAATATCTGCTCCGTTATCTAATAAAAGTTGCACAGTGCTTTCAAGTCCGCGTTTAATTGCTTTATGTAGAGGAGTTTCTTTGTTTGTGTCACATGAATTAATATCTGCTCCTTTATCTAATAAAAGTTGTACAGTGCTATCATGTCCTCTCTTACTGGCTTTATGTAGAGGAGTTTCTTTGTTTGTGTCACATGAATTAATATCTGCTCGTTTATCTAATAAAAGTTGCACAATGTTTTCACGTCCTCTTTCACTAGCTTTATGCAGAGGAGTTTCTTTGTTTATGTTACATGAATTGGTATCTGCTCCTTTATCTAATAAAAGTTGTACAGTGTGGTTGTTTCCTCTACCACTTGCTATATGGAGAGCACTCCCAAAATGTGGATCACATAAATTAATGTCAGCTCCATGAGTCAGCAAAAGTTCAACAGTGATATTAATTGGCTGATTTTTAGTTTTCGAATGTTTTTGTTCGCTTGTGTCCGTATTGAAAACTGCCAACACCAAGGGAGTATATCCAAATGCTGTTCTCAAATTCACGTTATTTTTCACCTGTATCAGCTCCCGCAATATTTCATAATTATGAAACAGGGAAGCAATGTGAATAGGATAGTATTCCCCCCACGTTTTCACCAAAAACCATTTAATTTGTTCTTTTGGAAAGACATTGAACAAATCCATCGAACCATTGCAACATACCGCAGAAAAAAAAGAAGTATATTTAAGAGAATTTTGCATTCGCTGTAAAGTTTCTAAACAATGTTTTGATACATTTGTATGACAAAATACTATGATAGCACTAAGAATTTGCACTTTATCTTCTTTATACAGAAACTCAAGTTTGGAACAAAATGATTGTTTTAATTCTTGATTTTCTTCTTCCTTTCTAAACTTTTCCTGAAGCTGTTTTTTGCCAAGTAAGTTGTGCAGTTTTTCGTGGCTATCTTTTAATTTTTGTATGAAACATGTAGCCACCTTCTCATTCCTCACACATGGATTGAGAACAACATCCAACAGACGATCTCCAAATATATCATCAAAAAGTCTTTCCGCTAGATCGCTAACATATTTATCATTTAAATATATGGTAAATTTATCAACTTCTTCTTTTCTATTGTCGTCACTGCTTTTTAAGTTTACACGTCGTCTAAGGAAACCAATATCGGCATACTGTATTGTTTCTCTCGGATAGTCTGTTCCAAACACAAAGGTGGTAACTTCCATTACAAAATCGTGATAAAAATGATACGTGTCGTCAATCTTCTTCACAAAAAATCCCTCTAGAGTCTTTAGAGCGTCACCAATAGTATGAGATTTTGTCTTTATATCACATAGTTTCAAAGCAAGTTCAAATTTTTCTCTTAAGCGATCGTCTTTATGTATATCCTCAACACAAAGCTGATTGTTACACAGAACAAGAAGAACAAGAGCACAGTATTTTTGTTGGCATTCCTTTTTGGAGTCATTTCTGAAATTTCTTATTTGTTCCTGACATACGTTAAAAGGTTCTTTAAAAAATCGAGGTCCTATTGTCTGGTTATTTTTGTCGCTAAAATAAAGTTTGCATAATAACGGAAAATACTCCTCAGTCGTCAAAATTCCACTAATATCGTCTTTTAAAAGACCACTGTTTGATGCGTAACTCATTAAAATGTTTTTTTTTTCTTCATTATTCAGTTTATGTTTGTCATCACTAAGATCAATGCTGCATGATTTATCGTTTAACATTCCTTTAACCCTATTATCAAGCAGAATATATTTTCTACTTGAGAGCAACATCTTGTTATTTCTCAAACAAGCTTTCAACCTTTCATCTTGTTCCTTCCATGAATTATAGGCTATTTCGTCGAAGGATTCGTTGCCAATAGGATCATTGAATACAAAAAGGATTTTGCTTTGTAATCCATCTTCTAAGGAATATGTATCAGTGATTTCCTTCACGTTATATATTGGTTTCACTGTCCAGCCTTTGACCCTATACCACAACGCTATATGGTGTATAATGGCTGATTTTCCTGACCCAGAGTTACCGGTCACGATCACCAGGTTCTGACTTTCGATAAGTTTTTCTACTTCTTTACAAGCTCTTGTTGAAACAAATTTGCTGTCGTCTTTCTTCCACTGCTGAAATATAGCCTGGTCAAGTGGTGACTCTGAAAGATAAAAGTTATTCTGTATTATATTTTTTTAAGCATTTGACAAGAAGATTAATATCATCTCATCATAATATTTAATCGTTTAACCTTTTGGTACAATATTAATGATATTAATTAAATTAGACATTTAAAAGCCGTAATTTAATAAAATATTATACAACTTGAAGAAAAAAATTACAGCTTTAAAGTCACAACAGCAACACCAATGCCCGTGCATTATGAATGCCTACTGCTTTGTGACGATTTTGAAACGTTTACACTCTTGACGAATGACATAGGATAAGAGTATGTATTAACGACATCAAAGGACCATGATCGGAGGTACATTGAAAGTTCAACCTGACGCTTTGTCTCAACAATACATCAACTTTATGCATTTCAAACCCAAAAATATATTTTTTAATCTAAATGTCAAGGAATTTTTCTGCAACTGAATCTATATAGCGATGGCTACAGTATTGCAACCTAGAAAAAAATCATTATAGTTTTGTTATTGCATGTCTCCAAAGTGAGTTTTTGGCCGAATAAAGCTTTTGTCGATTTACTTAATTACCTCTGGTCAAATAAAAAAAATGTTTCATAATAAGATTTCATTTTGGTTTTGTAACTTTTTAAGATTAATACAATGTAATTTTTCACCATTAATTTATTCAGCTACCTAGATACAGTGTAGAGTTTATATTTACTGATATTAATTTTGAAGCATTAACTGAGTCTGTTATATTTAATTTGTTTATTTTTAACAAAATTATGATCAGAAAAATTGTTATGATTAAATAAAATGTAATACTGGGCTTTATTCGGTACACATAAAATCGTGTTATACAAATAGGATGGGGTGGAATGAGAGTTGGATATTGCATATGACTCGGAATGCCACGGTTTTAATTTAACGTTTTGCCATATGCAAAAATTTACATTTGCAAATATGTGTTCTTATATGAACCTATAGAATTGCGCAAAACGTTCAATTCTGTGTGAACTTTTGCATAACGTCACAATGATCATAGCGCGCGCTTATCGCTTGTCGCATGGATAATTGTAAACTTAAAATATCGGCAATTTTAACAGTTTTGAACGATATGTCTCTTTCAAACGAAAATATAAGTAAGAAACATCAATGTAAAAAAGTCACCAGGACATGGAATCGGTTGGTACGTGATCAAATCTACAAAGAGGCCGTTCGGGCTTTAAAGGATTTGATCACGTGATTTCACCAAATATTACATTAGTAATCATGTCATTTGATCACGTCATTTCACCTAAGATTACATTAGTAACATTAAATCCAATTCTAATTGTAGTTTTACAATATATATGCATGCTGGGTTTATTCCATAAGGGCAGTATTTCTAAACTTTTAATGTATACATGTAGATTTCTTTCTACATCTTCTTTGCAAAAAATCCAGCAATCGTCAGTGCTCACAATAAGTGTTTTAGGGTAGTATTTTGTAGGCAAAATTCTGAAAAGAATTCTGTACTGAAGCCACTGTACTGAGGTATCAGGACTTGTTTAAAACATTCTTTAAAGAACTCTTTAACTGAAACATTAATTTCCAGTTCCATGGATAATTCAGTGTTCCATTTCTGAATGGAGTTTGGTATAATATCTTTACTATGAATAAGATTGTACAAGATTTTCGAACATTTTCAAACAATAAAACATACTCAAAGTAAAATGAAATGTATGGATAGTGATCTTTTTTAACATCGGATCTTTTTACTGAGAAAAATAGCATACATGTTTTTTTAAAAATATCTGAAAAATGAAAAATATAAGAGAGCAATTAAGTTTTAGTTCATATCAATGTGTCAAATGCTGTTCCGAATTTAAAACTCTTTCTTTTCGTGTTTGAAATTCTTAGAACTGTTAAATCTAAATTTTCAAATTCTGTTTTCCTTACTTGAAAACTAGGGGGAAATTATTCAGGGGTGTTAAAACAATATATTGCATTATTGTTTAGCAGTACCAAGCATTCAGATCGTTGGACATGTGTGTATATTCAAGAACATATGTCTCTGTCACCTCATTGTTTCCAACCTCGCTACCGTGCACTAAAAATTGTCAAGAAGGGCTGTGTACAGTAGCTATTATATAATCACTTACGGGCCATTCAGATCTTAGGAAGTGAATGCATATATACATGTACACGTGTGTCTGTCACCTCGTTGTTCCCAATCTCGCTACCGTGCACTGGAAATTGTCAAGAAGGACTGTGTACAGTAGCTATTATATAACCGCTGACCGTGTAATAAAAAGTCATCATTCTCTCCTTTGAAAACTTCAACTTCAATCAATTAGTTGTTAAATATGTGTTTTAGATTCTTTGATCAATTGATCTGGTGTTATATCAGGCATTGATGGATAAGTTAATCTAAAATATTATACATAATGCAAACATATGCATACATAACAATTAATTAGGATTGCTTGTCAACTTATTGAGAATTGAGAAATCGATTTCTGGGTAAAGTATTTGTAACTTTTAATTTAAAATCAATGCAAACAAAAATGTCATCGAGACTATGTTCTTCTATGCAACATTAAACAAAGCAAACATGTCAAAATATAGGTGATCATTTCGATCGGTGTGTGATTATCTGCAGGTGCTAATTATGTTGTGTTATTATGCGCTTTAACTCGGGCATGTTACATGGCTATTCCAATTGTCTTTTTTTTTTTTTTTTTACAAAACACGGTAATTTGTTTAAATATATAGATAATGATATATGTAAACGGTTTATCGGTATAAACAAGTCCAACATGATTTGTGTCAATGTTGAATCAGAAGTTTAGATAAAATCTAGTCTCCTCAAGCTTCAATGTAGATGGATAGGGTTAAGTTTTAGATCTATATTATTTCACAAAGACAAAATCACAGATAAACACGTTCTGTCTCTATCATAACCGCTTCGAGCTTGCCGCGATCAGAAGTATACGTAAACACAGCGCTTCGATTTACATGTACTAGAATGTAAAATGCGTGGACCCCAAAATCATTACTTTTAAAAAAGTAGAAATATTGTTTATGTTTTCCGGGTGTGTGTGTGTGGGGTGGGGGGGGGGGGGGAGGGAGGAGTTCTGAGCAATATCTAATATTTATGCAAATGTGAAAAATTAGATTTTTCCATGGAGGGTGTAAGGGGGGGGGGGGGGGGCAAGTTTCCCCGTAAATCCGCGGACGGGTAATACGGGTAGTCGAATGCTTATAGCTATGTTTTGTTATGGGTGATCAAGTTTATTGATGTTTAGCTCAATAGTGTCAATTTTTTTACTGACTTTTCGTTTCTAAATAATTATTAAACCTAATGTTAACAACATAAATATAATAAAATCTGTCAGTTTCTTTTTTTTTAAGGCTTCACTTATAAAATTACATAAAAAGTTGACATTTTCATTTAAGGAAAATGTTATTAATAAGTTTAATATTATTTATTCTTTATATAAATTTACAATACATTATTTAATACAATTTGACACCTTTTAAAGCTGACATGAATTCATAAAAGCGTTTGGTTGCCATATTAGTTTCGATCGCTCCTCTGCTGCCACTGGGGTATATATGCTGGTCGAAAAAGTTACGGTCGGTTGCTTTCCGATTGAGGCATTCAGTTTGCACGGACTTTTAAGTGCATCTACTACACATTGCAATAAAACGTTTGCAATAAAAAATAAAGGAAACAACAATCAATAAAATACAAAATATATTTATTCTTTGAAAGAATTTCCAAGGTACTAGTATCCGTATTATTTTGCACAGATAGTGCTGCCTTACTTCGTATGCTCATCGAACACGCGTGTCGTTCATATAGAGTGAATAACGTCTGCATCGTTTTGAAAACCCCGGCCGCACTACATCCAACCCAGTAGATAAATGATAGTAATTCCAAGAAAGTAACAACGTAACAGCGACTCTTTTCCATCGTTTCTATAAAAACGCTCCGTTTCCATGCGATCATTGACATTGCTTGATCACCCACAGTGTGTGGGTGCGCAAGTGCGATGTTATAAGATAAACAGGAAAAGGGTCTACAAATATCGAGGATTTTTTATGTTTATGTGCCTGGATTTCAGTCTGCCTTGTTTCGTCGTTCAATGGATATATTCCTTATCAGTGAAGTGGTTGTCATATTATTTTTGTTCAAAACGCGTTTCTACACGTCTTTTCGTCCAAGGTAACGTGAATACCTGAATGCGGTGAAGCATGAATAGTGCTCCCGGCCTTATTAAGGGGGTGTGTAGCGATGAGCAGAACAATAGAAATCGACAACTAATATGGCGGTAGTCGGAGATAAAAGGGAAATAATGCGTATTTATGAATTCATGTCAGCTTTAACTGTATGAGTTTGTCAGTACTTTTTCAAGTTCCTCAGTACTGTCAGTAAAAACGTCAGAACTTTTCTAATTTCATCAGTAATGTTATTACATTTTGAGTAAATTATCAGTTTATCAGTAAAAAATAGAAATGTCAGTACTTTTATGACTTAGTAGTGTAATATGCTTTGTTGCACTAATACCTTGTTCAATCAACACGGATCAGTAACCTTTGACTTGGGAATATGACTTATACCTTGTTCAATCAATACTGCATTATCATGTTTATCCCTTTGAATCAGTGGGGAAAGTTCTAAGGCTATTTCTGTTTGTTGTTCTCCGTCATCACGTCTTTTCCGGCGTCGAATACCTAGATGTTGAAGAAAGCATAGCAAATGCATTTATTAAATTTATTTTTGTTTTCAGTATTCTGTGCACTTATTTCATTGTTTAGAATTTTATAGAGTTATCCTTAAGTGCTAAGTATATTTTATTAATTTAATTTAACAACTGCTAGGGGAAATTGTTCCGAAGGTTGCGGTTTAAATAGCTGACAAATAGCTGACAAAACAAAAAAAAAACCAAAAAAAAAAAAACAACAAAAAAAACACACACACACAATGTCTTCATTTGATTTATAAATAGAAAAAAAAAATGTTTTTCGGAAAAAGACAGTCTTTATTTTTGGAAATGTCGTCCTCACTATCAAACATATTTTGTATTAATAAGGTAATCTATACATGTACATCACAAGGCAACGTCTTACGTAATTTACGCGTTATTATGTCTTTCGATTTAATTAAGGCATGAACGATGTTTATAACAAAAGAACTAAATAGACAAAAAAAATGATTTATAAAAAATTTATTTTTAAAAAGTGATGACTTCCGTAAGAAATGATTGCTTTGTTAAATGATAAATTGCTGACTTTTTTTCCATAAACATTATATTGTTGACCTGAATGATTGTTCTGATGATTCTTTGAAATTCGATCACATTAATCATTGAAATTCCAAACATATCAAAATTCTGACTGAGATCGAAAACATGCAACAAGGGAAAGAAATATACAAAGGGAGATCATTCTAACTTCTTGTTATAGCTATACAATCTCTATTCTTTACGCTTAGGGACAAGCATACATATATTCTCCTCCAAATAATCGTTAGAATTAAACTACAGTTCAAGAAAAATTATTTCATTACTTTAGAACAGTCCTTAAAAGCAGTGAATAATTTTTTTCTTGAAATCAATTTTATCTGCACATGTTGCTACAATTTCTAAATACCGATCTCAATCCATTTAACTTACAGATATCCAAAGAAACTATACTATGCGATTTGAATATAGTTTTATCAACGGTTTGTTTATAAGAAAAACCTACGTTGACGGTTCACAGTGATGAAAAAATCACTAACAAGATATTTACCAATGTGATCCTGAAAAGGCCAACACGTTGTGTAGTTTAATTTTAATTAATAAAGGGCTTCAATTGGTAAGTAATATACACAATTTACAGGATTCTAAACATTCATTAATAAAAGACCTGTAATTCTCTTTAATTCGAGTGTGTGTAAGCAATATTGTCAATATATCATATGATTTAGCGAATGGAACATAAAATCATTAATCAAAATAAATAAATTCATAAACATCACTTAGAATATTTGTCAAAACATGATTTCCTGAAATCTAATTTCAGACTTTGGCTGATATTCATTATGTATGAAAAAAGCTCCAATTTTTACCCAAAATGTTTTATTTTAGCAACGGTCCTGACTTTTACAAACCCGACGTACCATCCAACTACCTTTTTGTTAAATAAGCACTTTCTCAATGTACATCTTCTTTCCTTTTTAAGCGCTAAGCGTACGCAGTACGCAAAGTGCTTACTGGCATTGCTTTTCGGGGATGCCACTTCCGAATAAGGTCGGTCAAAGAGCATCCGTAATTTTATAAACAACATGTTGCAATGGGGTTCCATACAAAAGTTCACGGGCTGTGATGTCGGTAAAAAGGCAAATAATTCCTAGAACAGAATTGCCAATATATCGTGGATCTCACATTTTGTTAATCATATTGTTTATTAAAACATTTACTTAAAATACGTGATCAAACTTACAAATTTTTCATAAAATATAACTTGCAACAGTATATGCAGCTTTACCCGCGTTGTAATACACCATTTACAAAGGAGAGCGTGGGTCGGCATTTTGTAAACACAGCTCACCGATAACAAAATTGAAGCAAAAAAGGCTGGACTAATTCACACTTGACTTCACAGCTCAGGAAAATTCATAGATAACCTTGCGTTATTTGATTAGAAAACCGCATTCATAAGATAAGTAAAAAGAAACGGAGACGATGAAGTGTAAAGTAGTTCTAGCGAGCGAGTAAGGCAGTAGGGCCTACTGTGTAGGTTTTGTTTATTGCAATATATTACAGTATACATTGTATTGGTAGTAGGACCAATTAGAAATGTGACTCTTTAGAATTGTTTACACATATAGCAGGAACAGCTTTAATATGTTTAGTGTTGCTATTCATGATATGGTCACATACCACTATTTTTACCCCGTGCTCATTGACCAATGCAAGTAGTTTCATTCTAAAAATGTATGTACATGTATTATTTCAAAAATTCCTTGGGGTACTAAATGGTCGAATTTGGTTCCTTTTATGGCATGGATGCAAAGAAGAAGGTTTGAAAAAAATACAGACAGGAAAATTTTTTAAAAAATTATCTTTACAGGCGCAATAGAAAGGGTATAAAGAGGCCAATGTTTACACAAATTCCAAAGTGAAAGTGAATTTTTCATGGTAGGGGTTATTTTAGGGGCCATATCTCAGTCCCCTCTCGATTGATTTTCCTTTAGTTTGGATATGTTGATGGACTAGTGTCATTCTATAGGTATGCTGTATTTGAACTCATTTGAGCCGGTGGAATTTTTTATTTGATTTATTTTTGTATAAAGGAATAAGAGGGAAAAATAATTGTGGTCTGTGTCCTATCAGGTCAAAGGTCAAAATCCACGTTTATCAACTTAAGTCAAATTTTTCGTTATTTTTCAAACAATTAGGATGAATAATGACATTTTGTGTGGTTCTTTTTCAATTTTGGCAGATAAAATGAAAAAATAACGGAAAAAATTGTGTGAAATGGATTTGAACGGGCTGCTACTACATGTATTATGCTTACCTATATTGGTCGGCATCATAATGATAATCCAATTAAAACACAATAATGAATTCCTTTAGCTGATCTTAACTAATCCTTTTCTGCATATGGAAAACACAGACATGTATGTATACACGCGAACCCATCTAATCAAAGAGCTGGGTAAAACTAGTACCCGCTAATGATACCTGCAGACCTGTGTTGTGTACGTGACTTCAGACAAAGATCAGTTATTTGTAACATGCATGTATTTTTATGACCTATTCTTTAAATCCACTTGCACCATTTTATTAGGTAAATAACAGCTTTAAGGTGGTGCAGGACACCTGCATATTGTGATGTATACTTTCTATTGAGATAAACAATAAAGTATATTAAATATTAATTAAATATTTACCCCCAAATAATGTTACCTAACATTGAAGCGCAGTGGGTTAGAGCGTTTACATGTCTGTGAGAGCATTGGGGGGGGGGGGTCCAAGGTGTATTTTTGATAATTTTACAATTGATAATATAAATGAATTTTCATGGGGGGAGGGGGTGTCTGGACCCCTCACTCCCACCCCTTCTCTAAATCTGTGCACACGATGATGTTCATATATATGCACACAGAAGCAAATCTAAAACCGGTAACCGCCACGGTGAGGGGGCATAATTTAATTTTTGATTTTGTTTGTAATAATTATATAGACCGTTATACTTTCTATGACATGAAATGTTAAGATTATTGATTAACTGAAAATTCACTGCAAACAGTTCAACCCCCAATTGCACATAAAGTGTTGCTCATGTGTATTATCATATGGGAAGGGATCTCAACCTTCAGTTATGAAAATTATAATTTTTAAATGTATTACCGGAGTTTGCATGTGGCCTTCATTTTTAATTAAACTAGTACAAAACAGTGTTATTTAGGGGCAAACACTTGGTGCGGGTATTACTGTCTAATGACAGCATCTAGTTTCCTTTTGTTTTCAATTCAGCCGGTTCAGATTTTGACTCACTATTTGTTTTTAATCCATTAATTCAACTCAGTAGCTCTGCATCAGCTGAAGGCGTATCCGTTTTGAATATTGTTGTTGTTGTTCTTTTGTATTCATACGCGCCGCTTGATTTACATCATTTACATTTTTGATCAATAACACTTAACATTTTTTGATTTGAAAATGTTTTATTAAATGATAAGAAATGAAGATAATAATTTTTCTATTGATCGACGTATCAAAGAAAAAATTGACCGGAAAACTTCATCAATGCGCGTAGCTTTAATTACAGCAACCTTGGTGCATTACGGCAAAACATTGCAATTTCATTTAAACTACATCAAGAATATTATGTTATTCCCCATAGAATATATATTCATTCATATCTAAAAAAAAAAACAAAAAAAAAAAACAAAAACAAAAAAAAAAAAAAAAAAAAAAAACAAAAAAAAAAACAAAAAAACAAACAAACAAAATAAACAAAAAACAAAAAACAAAATTTGTTTCCATTTTATGCAATTTGCAAGAATAATGTTATGGCATACCAAAAACAATACAAAACGTGAATTCTAGCGGCAAATTTTAATCAAACCAACTTTAAACTATCGTAAGGTGTTAAAAAGGTTCGGTACTCAATAAATTAACCATCAGTTCTGACTTAAATTTTCAGATATTTTATTAGTTACAAACTATCACTCAGTAAATAAAAATCATTTAATTAAGCTTTGAAATTTGACAATTTTCCTCTATCTTTATACAGAGTTTATCTTCAAATGAGATAAATATAAAAGCATCCAGCCCTCGTATGGGTTTTGATGAACATTTACATCGATAAAACTAAAAGGTTTATTATAAAGTTATTCCTGAATTCTGTAGACAGAACAGAAGTTGTTAAAACACTCTTATTAAGTATATGCAGGTCTGTATCGATAATTCTTGGACTTTATTTTTATTGTTTTTTAGAGGGAGCTGGTTTTTGCTGCATTTGTTTTTGTTGTTTCTTTAAATATTTTAATAAATGGTAAGACAATGTTGATATTCTTACAATTAAAGTAAATTTGTTAATAAATGAATTTATAAAAACAAGAATAGAATTCCTGGGTCCCCCGCCGGTCAAGCAGTATACTAGTATCGAGTCCATCGACCAAGGCTGATTTAGGAACTTGACCAAGGTATTAAACATTTGGTATAAATTTAATGAAAATCCGTCAAAATTTGTAGGCATGAGAGCGCTTACAAGGTCAATTTTTGGAGAGAAAAAAACGGAGTCATTATTGTGGTCAAAGTCCCATAACTCCAACAAAAATTATCGACCAATGCTGATTTTCGAACTTGACCAAGGTAATAGTAGTATAAACATTTGGTATAAATTAAATGAAAATCCGTCAAAATTTGTAGGCATGAGGGCGCTTACAAGGTCAATTTTTGGATAAAACGGAGTCATTATTGAGGTCAAAGTCCCATAACGCCAACAGAAATATAGACTGTAGGAGCTGATTTTCGAACTTGACCAAGGTATTAGTGGTATAAACATTTGGTACAAATTTAATGAAAATCCGTCAAAATTTGTAGGCATGAGAGCGCTTACACGGTCAATTTTTGGATAAAACGGAGTCATTATTGTGGTCAAAGTCCCATAACGCCAACAAAAAGTATCGACTAATGCTGATTTTCGAACTTGACCAAGGTAATAGTGGTATAAACATTTGGTATAAATTTAATGAAAATCCGTCAAAATTTGTAGGCCTCAGAGCGCTTACAAGGTCAATTTTTGGATAAAACGGAGTCATTAATGTGGTCAAAGTCCCATAACTCCAACAAAAAGTATCGACCAATGCTGATTTTCGAACTTGACCAAGGTAATAGTGGTATTAAAATTTGGTATAAATTTAATGAAAATCTGTCAAAATTTGTAGGCAATTTGAGAGCGCTTACAAAAAAGTGTGACGGACGGACGCACGGACACACGGACGCACGGACCCACAGACACACGGACCCACGGACGCACGGACACACGGCATTTCTATGTTCCCGCTCCGCGTTGCGGCGGGGGACAAAAATAGTACGAAACCATAGAAGTAGACTGTAGGAGCTGATGTCTGATATATGTTTATTCATTTGTTTACATTCGAACTAATACAACTGTTTTATGGTTGCTTATGTTTTCACCTGTAAAGCTATGACCTTGTTCATCATATGGTATCTTCTGATGATATTATATTACCTCATAAATGAATACATACATGGTCTTTACTCTCTATCCAATACATAATATAAAAATCACCTATTTAGTTTTTTCTAGATAAGCAAGGGAAAGCAGGCCTTAACGGTGACCTGAGTACCATAGCCCACACACAGACATTTTTAGGATGCTACGAAAACTAACATCTAAAATATGGTAATGACCACCACCTCCCTACCTGAAATCTTACAACAAGGACATTGATAGGAAATAATTGTCCCATATTTATTAACTATCAAGATAGTTTTAACGATGTTCGTGATAAACGTATTATCGCGTTAGACGATTTTCACGATTATCCTAACAATGGCAGAATTCGAGAAAAAAACATGTACAAATCAAGATTTACGTAGAATTTCTTGTTATTAACAAAATCAGAATTGTTAATCAACACTGCCTTTTTGAAGGAATGTATAAAAACGACAAGGTGAATACTTTAAACAAAAATTATGAGCTTAGATAATCAATTAACGATCTTTATTGCTAACATAATTTTTATTACCGTACACCCTACCGATCGCCGCGAAGATTTCAACCCAAGATCAAATCACACAGAAAGAAGCGGGTTCAATTAAAATACAACTGTAGTTCTAAATAAATGTAAAATCTATCATTAAAACATTTCTTTCTGTATTGGAAAATTATGTATTAAAATCGAAGTATATAATTACATACAAGTGAAATAAATATTTACGCAGATACAAAGTCCGCGTACAATTTGTTAACATTGTTTTCATTACCGCAAATCCTAGCCGACCGCCAAGAAGATTTCAACCCGAGAACAAATATATCACATGGAAAATAACGGGTTCAATTAAAATACAAGTCTCGTTTTTAGTAAATATAGATTTTATCATTAATACTTTTGTTTTTGTAAAAATTTATTCATAAAAAACGAGTTATATTACAAACAAGTTAGTGTTTACGCAGGTATACACTCCGCGTACGAGTTAATGTATTCGATATACAGGTAAATATGGTACCTTGTGTTGTACCCAAGAACTTCGATAGTTTACATTTATTTTTCATTTTCACTGCTTACAAAGATAATTTACATGTAGTATTGGTTAATTTTGATCTAAATATTAAGAAATTAGTATCATGATAGAATGCTAGACAGGATTTTGCATTTTTTGTTCGATAAATTTTCGCACTGCACGACTTGTATCATTAGAATAAATTTACTTGCTTATAAAAAGGCGTGAAACGATAAACACGAAAGGATAAACGGAAAACTGTTATAATTGAACGATAAACCTGATAGTATTAACGCACGATAGCCATCATAACCATGCTTTTAGTTGTTCTCAAATATCTATCAGAGAAGAAAAGAACATTTTGAAGATTTAATATATTTTTAGTTTATGTTCATATTGGTCCCACCCTAGGGCCCGAATCCCTGTCCAACGGGTCATAAATTTCACAGTTTTGGTAAAGGGCTTTATGATCATCATTATCATGCATTTAGTTTTTCTCCGGTGTATATTGGAGTAAAAAAGGGAGTTTTTCTAATATTAATACACTTTTACTTTATGACCAAAATAGCCCAGTAGAGCCATGAATTTCACAACTTTGATTTCTCTGAACATAGAGATGCTTCACATCAAAAAATTCAAAAGTGGCCTTGCAGTTTTTAAGAAGTTAAAAATGTAAAATGTTTACCGCACAACGCACACTGCACGACACACGACGACGGACGAAGACCAATTGCAATTGCTAAAAAACAACACTAGTCATTTGGTTTGACCTCAGAATCGAATCAAAATACTTTGTCCGGGATTATTTCTTAAAATCTATGATACAGTGTACATTTATTGACAATGATGATAAAATAATATTTGGTGCATTTTTGTGACGTCATATGCTCTTTTTGATCACGTGACGGGCAAATCCGAACATTGCAAATGATCTATCTAAATTGCATCGGCGCAGGTGGTTAATGGCATTAAATCATAAATATTTTTAAGAAAAATCATTTGTTATGTTATATTTATAAAATCTTGCTTGGGCTCGAAATAGATATTTTGTTTATAAAAGATATTGTTGAAACATTCCATCAAATTATCATCAAAATAATGCACAAATTTGCTAATCAAAAACGATTCACAAACAATCGCGGTAAATCCGTAGATTTCCCTAGCACGATTCGCATTGGTACATATATTTTCTACCAATTTTACGTAAAATATTATAAAATTGTGTTGATCTTTCACCTGCGCAAAGTTGGTTTTTACATGCATTAAAATTTGTTCATTCAGTTGTATACATGTAGCAGGGAGAGTCTCCAAACCACTAGTTTATAAATAAAACTGTCGATTATTTGATACTGGTTTCTTTACGTCTAATTTTAATGGCAGCATATATGTAAAGGAAACATGGGGTTTTATTACTGGTTTGTTATAATTCACTTTTAACGTTAAGATACATTCCTTGATAACCATCGACAGGAACGCAGATCGTGATGTCTTAGTTAATTATGACGTCATGTCGTATGAAGTACAGACAAGTGACTTACTACACATTGCTGTAAAATCAGTCGGGAAACCTTAACATACCAGCGAAAGTATTTCTTTTCAAGAGATGATCAACATGTGATATCAGCTGTCAGCAGTATATGTTATGCCGAAACTATAACATGCTTCAAATACAAAGCATAAATCGCAATTGCAATGTTTTCTGTTGTTGTTTTTTTTTTAAATAGCTTATCTTAACTTTTACGCGAGTCTTATGTTATTCCGATAAAAAAATTTTTGACGAGGATTGGTTTACCTGTTTTATTAAAAACAACACCAACAACAACAACTCTTTATGATCCCCAGGGTCGAGACAGACATTATCCCCATTAGAACAAAAACCACCATAAGTTATTTTGTTATATAAACTCTCATGTTTTACCTGACTGTTCAAATATTAACCATTCGTTCAATGACACCACCTGGCATTTATTCAAAAATTATTGTGCACACATCACACTTCAGTGTTCTTGTCTAGACAATTTTTACTTTATTATCACCAAGTCTACTGTTTATTTGAACCTGGGGAAAAACTGTTTTAATTGTTATTTTAAATAAATTAAAAAAAAATGTTTAACTCATCTTATAGTTTAGCTTCTTATTTACATTATTTTACAATGATGAATTATTTAATATGAACAAGCATGGGCAGATAATTCCATTAACTGTTACACTCCTTATCCAAACACTTGCCAAAGGCTTTCATGATATTTTTAATTTTTATAGACAGCTTCATTCATTCTCTTGTCTAAATATTTACTCATTTCTTTTATTCAGGAGCTGAGTAAAATAAGTTAAAAAAAAAACCATAATATACAGCCCTCCAACACTCATTATATGGATTAATTTAACACTATATGACTATTTTGGCCCAATCCTTTATTCAAAACCCCTTCCCAGAAGAAACCTAAAATTTACAATTTTGGTCGACGGCTTCGTTGTCTACATAATTATAAAATCATCTTTTTCTTACAGATGTGTGGAAGTACAGAAGAAGATTTTGTGAAAGTAAAGTAGATTTTCTAATATAGAACACATGTTTATCTGCCAATTGAAAATTCACCACGTAGTTTTAAAGATGAAGTTAAAAGTGCTTATGAATGACAATCAGCAATTAACCTATATAAAAATAAATTTTCTATTCATCGTCATATTTACTCCCCCTCCCCCACATCAAATTATCTCCCATGGCCTGGGAACTACCAATCTAAGCATTTAATATCAGGACATTTTGAACACAACAATCATGCATAGCCACGAATCAAACCATATAACACCATGACATTTTGAACATAATAACAATGCATAACTTTATCTCCAACAATTATAATAGTGCAGAAAAAGTATTAAATCAATACAATTTTACTATGTGGCCACATCAGTCCTGCCCTTAGATCTTAACCCCTAACCCAGAAACCATGAATTTAAAAATTTTGGTAAGGGGCTTCAAGGACGTCATAACCATTCATTTAGTTTTTCTAAAATATATATGAGAGAAGAGAAAAATTTTAAGATTTAATATATTTTTAGTATGTGTTCTTATTGGTCACACCCTAGGACCCGAATCCCTGTTCAAGGGGTCATGAATTTCACAATTTTGGTAAAGTCTTCATGATCATCGTTACCATGCATTTAGTTTTACTCCTTTTTTCTAAGATTCAATACACTTTTACTATATGGCCATTTTAGCCCAGTTGAGCCACGAATTTCAAAATTGTGATTCCTCTGAACATAGAGATGCTTTACACTAAAAAAGTAACTAGTGGCCTTGTAGTTTTTAAGAAGAAGTTAAAAATGTAAAATGTTTACAACACAACGCACTCTCCACGACGCACACCGCACGACAACAGATGAAGACCAACTGCAATTGCTAAAAAAAACCACTTCGAATGTTCAAATACTCAATTAATTCACCCACTATTCCCCGCAACTCCATTTAAAAATCAAATATTATTTTTTATCTGAAAATGTTCAAAGACCTGTTTTTAGTTATACTTTAATCTACTTAGTATTGATTTTACTCAATTTCATGCTTTAGAAAATAATAAATACATGTTTTGTTGCTGTCAACAAGGCCTGTAAAAGCCCAAATTTAAAGTTACTCCATTAAAACTTCTGGCATATGTATATTATAAATTATTTTATCTTAATTTGTACACTTTAACTATTATCATACATAATTTTGTGGTAGTGAAGGTTGAATAACAGCTAACCAGGGATGATGCCGATTACTTTTAAAATTAATGGATTACATTGCAATAACTTAAGATTTTAAAGGTAATCGATTACAAATTGATTACATCCAATTCTAGAAGTAATCGATTACACTAGATTACTTTTCTTTTTTGTAATCATGATTTTTTGTGATTACTTTACATTACATAACCAATATTTGCTGGGTTTTTTTTAATTAGTTCAAATAATTATGTTTATGTAAAAAAACAATATATTTTTGACATGCGTATTGATATGAAGCTTTTCCGTTACATTCTATTATTATTACCATTCTGGTTACGTTTTTGTATGTGTGCATCTATTGCCACTTGAAATGTTTGTTTTCTAATTTTCTAATCATCTTTAAGAGTTGCATTTTAGAATATATCTGTGTTTGTTTAAAAAAAAGAGAGATAGAACATTAATGTATCCATCAAATAAAAATGACAATAGCAAACTCTCAGCCATCTCAAAAATCTATATAGCGATACACAAATTCAAAGCAGAAAAACAGAGACCTCTAAAAAGATAGAGGTGGGATCAGGTGCCTAGAAGGAGAAGACATCGCCTGCAGACCAGTCACACCCGCCATGTGCTCATTGTCAAGATCATGAAAAAACGGAAGAAACCGTAGCCAGTCCGGTGTATAATGATCTACTAAGAATGGAAAACGCCAGACAGCATTGTACTTGCTGACAAGGTCGTTGTTTAGACCATAAATCTTGCGTTGAGATGCTTTTAATGGAGGTTCTTGATAGTCTTGTTTCAACAACTTGTTTGTTAGTATTTTGCCTCGTTTGAGAAATTGTTTGCATGTAGAGCATGCTCTTGCATAACGAATAAGATGAGAGACAAAAACCCCATAAGCAGGTGATGATAGTCTATTGCTACATCAGTATAGGAGGTCGACGATGAAAAAATTAAAATCATTTAGTTTGTCATATAGTTTACCATTAACTTTTTTTCTATTAAAAAGGAAAGGACATTAATGTGTCTATCAAATGAAAAATGACCATAGCTGTGAACCATCTCAAAAATCCAAATAGCGATACACAAATTCAAAGCAACAGAGATGAAACAGATGTCTCAGGTATCTTCAATTCAAGCTCACTGGGATATAACATAAGAGTGAAAGTAACTGTTTTAAGAGGATAAAACATTATTAATTTAATTAAATGTCGAGTTCAAGGCCACAGCAAGTGTCCTATTTTTGTCTTTCACAAGGTTTGGAATAAACTCTGCTTCATATGAATATAACAATAAGTCAGTCAATAGAAGTGCACAATTCACACCCAACTTATACCCATGGAAATTCTGACTGGTTGTTGGATGGCCTGGTCTTCAAAAACTACATAGATGTTGTCTATCATAAATTCAAGCATCTTATAAATGTCAACTTTAGAGTTATTGTCTGTTAAATCCGAATGGTTTTTAACGAAATACTAGTAGTTTTGAAGGTTTTCGATGACAAGGTAATAATCTACGAGTTCTATTTTTATTCAAAAAACAACTCTCGATGCTATCAAAAAGCCTAGATTTTAACTTCACATGGGAATTGGTTGCATAAAGCGTTTAGAAATTGTACGATTTGATGTTATTGATTTTGAAAAGATTTTGTGACCTCAAAGTTCTAATAATTCTTCAGGGTTTTTTAGTACCCATATCTGATTCACACCGCTTCTGGTGTATATTGGTGTATAGTACTCTTGAATTTTCTCCTTCGCTACTGTAATAATTTTAGAGCAAAGAAAGAGTCTTGGTATAACACAATGTTGAATGATATAGATTAAACAGAAAACCGTTTACCTATAATTGACTGTGTTGACAAGTGCTGAACATAAACTACAAATTGGTATAAGTATATGTTTTTACTACAATTATCACAGTGGTTGACAAGACATGCTTTGATAATTATATCACTGTTGTTATAATGTTACCTAAGCTTACTAAAAGCACACCTTTATCATCTTAGCTGCCAAAAACATATTTCATACCCATTTCTTACTGAAACCATATTATCTCTAATGAACTATGATTTCAAGCCTTTTAATTTTACTTATAAAATCATAAAAGTAATTAATAATTCATCATGACTACAGGCTTTTTTTTAAGAATAAATGGTTCAATCACGATTACTTGTAATCAGAAAAATGGATGATTATTGATTACTTATTAGTCTGTAATGGATTACAGCTGATTACAATTACACCATCCTTGAATCTAATCTGCCAAACTCGCCACATGTGCTTTTTTGCCCTGTCGGAAAGTCTTAACAAATCTGTGTAAATGTATTAAATATTTCCTAGTCAGCTATAAACTCTGCTCTACCCATGGTTTGCTTTGCTTCATCCTCATTTTGTTGTCTTAGTTCAATTTAAATAACAGATATTTTGCTGCCCCATCTCCCCACCACCCAAGAGGCTGTTTTATAACTTGCCCCCCCCCCCCCTACCTTGGTCGGAAAACGTGAGTAATTTTGAATTCTGTTAGTGTATTCATCGTACATTAATCAGCTGCAAATCTTCAGTTTGTTTTGTGTTTATTCAGTTTAAATAATTTGCCCCCACCCGAGGCTGTTTTATAACTTGCGGACCGCTACTATTGTCGGAAAACTTAAGTAACTTTAAGTTCTGCAAGTGAATTAAAACCCTGCTTTGCTTTCCCTAACATTTTTTCTTTACACCCACAGACCCTGCTTGGTTCCACCAGAGGTTTTTTGCCTTTGTTTTTAGAATCAAATCACTCAGACCCTGTCGAGCACTCTCCAGGCTTCTATGATATTATTTAGGTTTGTTGAGTAGCCAAAAGTAGCTTATTAAGTTTACAAATACTAGTAGCGCATTTTGTTTTGCCCTTTGTTTTTTTAATGTTATGTAAGTTCTTGTACACAATAGTTGTACTGTTTATGAAGCTATATAGATTCATATGCTGACAATTTGCACATTGCAATGCACGCATCTATCAAATCTATCAAATCTGGAAGAAGGTATGTATAAATTCCATCTTTCTTTTCTACCCACATTTACTTAATTGCGCGCTTTTTAGATGCGAAAATGTCTCTGTACCTAACAACATTTTTAAATTGATTGGTTTCCAATTCATTGTAATGCCAATAATCATATTTTTGGAAAATTGTTTTTCAATATACGGTTCAGATAAAACAAAAAGAAACCAAAATCAACTGTCTTACCTTTCCTGTAAATGACACACAGCATGGAGAATAAAATGATAGGAATAAGTACTCCAGCAAGAATTGGCATCATGAATATTTCATCATAGATGAAATAGTCATTATATGTTAGGGTTCCGTTTTTTTTTTCATCAGTGGACGCTGTTGTACTGTAATTCCTAGTGACAATCTCAACGTGTGTTGGTTTCGTTGTTTCTGGAAGACTGGTTGCTGTGTCTGAACTGTTGAAAAAAAGAAACTAGATGCTGTCATTAGACAGTAATACCCGCACCATGTGTTTGCCCCTAAATAACACTGTTTTGTACTAGTTTAATTAAAAATGAAGGCTACATGCAAACTCCGGTAATGCATTTAAAAATTATAATTTTCATAACTGAAGGATGAGATCCCTGCCCATATGATAATACACATCGTGACATGAGCAGCACTTTATGTGCAATTTGGGGTAGACCTGTTTGCAGTGAATTTTCAGTTAATCAATAATCTTAACATTTTATGTCATAGGAAGTATAATGGTCTATATAATTATTACAAACAAAAATTAAAAATTAAATTATGCCCCCTCCCCGTGGCGGTTGCCGGTTTTAGATTTGCTTCTGTGTGCCTACATGAACATCATCGTGTGCACAGATTTAGAGAAGGGGTGGGAGTGAGGGGTCCAGACTCCCCCTCCCCATGAAAATTCGTAAATTACCAAAAATACACCTTGGACCCCAATGCTCTTACAGACATGTAAACGCTCTAACCCATTGCGCTTCAATGTTAGGTAACATTATTTGGGGGGTAAATATTTAATCAATATTCAACATACTTTATTGTTTATCTCAATAGGAAGTATACATGTACATCACAATATGCAGGTGTCCTGCACCACCTTAAAGCTGTTATTTACCTAATAAAATAGTGCAAGTGGATTTGAAGAATAGGTCATAAAAATACATGCATGTTACAAATGACTGATCTTTGTCTGAAGTTACGTACACAACACAGGTTTGCATGTCTCATTAGCGGGTACTAGTTTTACCCAGCTCTTCGATTAGATGGGTCCACGTGTATACATACATGGGTGTTGCTAAAACGCGGAACGGAAAACGGAACGGAAGGAAAACGGAAAATCTTATCTACTGTTATTTACCTCATAGATTTGTTAAGTATGCTAAAACGATATACTTTATGTACCTTTTTAATTTTTTTTGAAAGATAAGCAATATTAGATTATTTATTCAAGAATATTTATTTCCTCAAAATTAACAGTACATGCATTGACCACTATATTCTGTCCCAAAATATCCTCGATTCACTTTTTGCTGTACATTTATATATACCTCAGGGTTCAAGCGATTCTCTTTTAGAAGCATTAAACATTCTCATTATTCTTTCTTTAAAACGTCCTCTCTAGCTTATCAGCTGGTATAAATACACGGCTAAAAATAAAGAAGTCTACGGGGTTTTGCATTTTAACAGACCTGGATGATAGTGTTGAAAAATTGTGCAAGGTCTTCTGAGTGACTTCCAAATGGAGAAAAGATGTCAACATTTTCCATTATAAATCGTCCAAATGTGCTGCATGAATATTTTGGGATCGACAGACTATAGTCCCAATATATAATCGGAAAATCAAACCAGGCAATGTCTAGAGCTCTCTATTCGGATCATATGTATATAGCTGCTTGAATAAACAACTGCATGCTTTGTAATGCAAACGTAAACAAAATTGCATTGCTAAAAATACTAGTTTCACAAATTACTAGTTTCACAAATTACCGGGTATTTTAATGTTTACTGTATTTTAATTTTTTAATGTCGTCAGTCCTACAGTTTTTTTCTTCCATCTCAATGATACTGTATCGTCTGTATGATAAAAGATCGTCTAGAACACCGAAAATTCAATTTTGATGTAAGTATATACATGTACATCATATTTGAAAATAATATAAAAATACTCAAAACATGCATAAAACGCTTTCACTAACTGCGTACGTTACGCTAATATGCCAGCAATACCATATAAGAGAAATAAGTAAAAAGTTATAGCTAATTTGCTCGTTTAATCATGTTAATGTTTCACAATTCGTATACATTTGATTTTTCCGTTTCGTACTCAACTAAAGCCGAATGAATACAATGCTATAATTGATAGACATTCATATGAATATTAATAAGATAGCAACATGTTGATAATCATTCATTAGATATAAATAAAAGATACAAAGTAAATCGTTTCTGGCCAGTCTATACCCTTTTTAAGCGACAAACGTGATGATATTTTCCAATCCGTTCCGTTTTCCGTTCCGCGTTTTAGCAACACCCATACATACATGTCTCATTGTCTGTGTTTTCCGTATGCAGAAAAGGATTACGGTAGTTAAGATCAGCTAAAGGAATTCATTATTGTGTTTTAATTGGATTATCATTATGATGTTGACCAATTTAGTGAAGCATAATACATGTAGTAGCAGTAGCACAATATAATAAGATGCCAGCATGGGATTCCTGCCAGCATACATACACATGTATATAAGTTCTACTTTCACTTTCTAAATGTAATCTCCCTTTGGCAGCATACTGTATCATCATCTTTTAATATTTAAATAAGCTTATCATCGTTACCTATCCTATCGCATTTGTAAAGTTTCTGTCATTTTAGTTGCAAAAGTTATTTTTTTCATTTGTCAGACTTCATGCACTGTTGAGTTGACCCCATATTGACCCTGTATAAACAATTTCTTATTAAATTTGTGTATTACATATGTAAGTAAGTGTAGACACTTATATTTTTTATATGAGTAATAAAAGGAAGGAAGGAGTATTTCTTTCTTACTGCATTATAATGCATCAAATACAATGTAGGTCATGACCTTATAGGACTGTTCTGACCCCACGAAACAGGAAAATACAAAATATCTTCTAAAGTCATTATGATGCATCAACTGGTGTAAAGTACATTAATGACCCTCAGGTGTTGTCTTTAAACCCCCCCCCCCCATCCCCCCATATTTATTATTATTAATTAATTTTAACTTGTCAATGAATACTACTTATTGATCCCAAGGTAGAAATATGACCTCTGATCGTATCTCAATAGATCATTTGTCAATTATGCAAGGTGTAATGTAATTTTTTTTAAGAATAACATTTTTTAACAGTTTATAAAAGTTTTTAGACACCCAAATTATATTTTGATTTTAATAGATTATTCGACAAGGAAGGGGGGGGGGGAGAACAGTTTATATTGGAGTTTGTTTGGGAGTGGGGGTTCAAAGTCATATATTTGACAATTTTTCAATGTAATTTAAAATAAGACTAAGCCATACTACAGTCATGAACATGAATAGTATAGAACAAAACACAAACTAATACATGTACATGTATATATACATAGGAAGTATTACAAAACAGATGATTGATCTATATCTGGGTTCTTAAATTGAATCATATATCATGTACATATTATATTATTGTTTCTTTGTTCAAGGCATTTAAGATGGTATGTAGGTCATGATCCCAAGTGCTCTTCCTGAAATTATCAAATATCATAAAAACCATTGAGATCCCCACCTTAATCCAAAGATATTATTCCTCCTTAGGTCATGCAGGCGCATCAGATCATTATGGCATGTAAGTCATGACCCTAAGGGGTCTTCCTGACCCCCTTAGAATCAGAAATTGTCAATTATCTTTAAATTATTGATGTTTGATGATCCTATCTCTATTTAATCTTTATTAATTATTAAGTCTCCTGAATGAAGTTTGGAGACTTATTGTTTTTGTACGGTTCTTAATACATGTATATATTCTTCATCTTCTTTTTCTTCTTTCCCGCTCTGAACTTGTTTCTCAGAGATGGCTGAACATAATTGTACAAAACTCTAGGATATGATAGGCCTGCAAATCTAGTTGTGCACCCTGGTTTGATTTTTCTCATTTTGGGTTAGACAACCACTTTTCGGGGGAGGGGGGGGGAGGGGAGGGGGGTGTCAAAAGGGTGTGGGGTCTAACATTGAACCTTGTAGGATGAATCATAGACTCTATTCTAAATGGTAACTTGAAAACGGACAAAGATAATAATATAGGGTTTTCATAATCATATTTTGGCTGTGACTGGCAATATATAAGGTTTATTAGATCTGACCCCTGGGGTCATCCCCACCCCCCAGGAATTTGAAATTACCATATATCTCAGAAACTGTTATAATCATGACCCCTAAACCATATATATTCATGTTTCTGATGTCAAGGGGCATCACATGTTATGTAGGTCATGGGCCCTGTGGGTGGTCCTGACGCCCTCAAACAGCAAGTCCCTTAATATCTTCAAAACAGTTGAGATCCCCACCCTTAAACCATATATATTCTTGTTCCTTGTGTCAAGGGGCATCAAACGGTATGTAGGTCATGGGCCCCGGGGGTGGTCATGACCCCCCTTGAACAGGAAGTGCACGAATATCTCGAAAACGGTTGAGATCCCCACCCCTTAACCATATATATTCTTGATCCTTAAAGGGCATCAAAAGGTATGTACCGGTAGGTAATGCGCCTCAGGGTTAAATTTAATTTTTCAAAACCGTAATGCACATCTATGGAACAGTTCCTTTCATATCCCAAGATATGATGTGTCTATCCATTAAATCATAAAAGGAGTTCTAGGATCTACGTTTTTTTTTAAGTGATAAACGTCAATTTTCTGCTACATTTTGACTCCCTGGATGAAATTTAAATTTTGAAAACCTTACTGCATATCTATAGAACAGTCCCTATCATATCCCAAGATATGATTGTCTATCCATTAAATCATAAAAGGAGCTCTTGGATCAATGTTTGTTTTTTAGTGATAAACGTCAATTTTCTGCTACTATTTGACTCCCAGGAAGAAATTTAAATTTTTAAAACCTTATTGCACATCTATAGGACAGCCCCAATTATATCCCAAGAGATGACGTAGCTACTCCAAAAGTTGTAAGAGGAGTTCTGGGAACGATATTTTTTTTGCCAAAAAACGTAACTTTTTGTTGCCCACTGATCCCCTTAATTAAAAAAAAAATTCTGGAACCTGATCATGCCTCAATATGACACCCCCAATCATATTCTAGAAGATCATTTGGCTACTGCTTAAAAAAAATGACGTTTTTTAAACCAGTTTTTTTGTAAAAAAACGTCATTTTTTAGCCATTATTGACCCCCAGGACAAAATTGAAAATTCCGAAACCTTATTGCGCATCTATAGGATACCCTAAAACATATTCCAAAAGATGATTTGTCTACTTTTGAAAATGTAGGAGGAGTTCGAGGAAGAAGGTTTTTTGTGAAAAAACGTCATTTTTTACCAATTATTTGACCCCCAGGACTAACAGAGAATTTTTGAAACCTTTTTACAAAACAACATGATACCCCAAATCAAACTCCAAGAGTTCAGTTTGCTGGTTTATAAGATGTAAGAGCAGTTTGAGAAAGTAAAACGTGACAGACGGACGGACGGACGGACGGACGGACGGACGGAACAGGGTAACAACAATATACCCGACTTTTCTTTAGAAAGTGCGAGTATAAATAGAAAAACAAGCACATATAGATTGCACTGTATGTATACTGTAACATGTCATTTGTAGAACACTTTATTGCAGTTCTTCGAATCAAACAGATAAGAATGGGACGATTTTGTATATTTTTTTGCTTGTTTTCTTTTGTTTGTATTTTTTTAAAAATCATTTTAAAATAATTTGTCACAAACACCGACAAAGCGTGCCTGCTACGTTTCTTTGCAACATATCGTCCGATTCTTTTTAGAGAAGGTTTAAAAATACACTAATATTGGTATATGATGTGTTTTTGTTTAAATTTTGTTTTAATTGTTTTTCTCACTTTGTCGCAATCTTTTTTAAAATACTACGATAATATGCGGTGATCAAGAATGGTGTTCAAAATCAAATGGAAAAACACAAAACAGGAGCAAGCACGGATGCTAAAAAGATGCTAGCTGACAGAGGAGGATAACATCTGGCCCCGATGTTATAAAACTTTCTAAAGTGTGATCTCAAACTCCAAATCGTACGCGTTCTCAGTAATCGAGATTATAAAATAGTTCATACTCATATTCGTACTTCGGCTGCGTAAACGGCGATTTTCTGAGTAAGCTTCGGAGCTTTCTCAAATTCGTACTCAAAACATTTAATCTAAAAAAAAGTAGTGTAACCATGTTCAAAGATTACATAGTGTAATGGTGCTGGTTATACACTATAATTTAATAATAATTACATGTAAGTAATGAAAATGCAAGATTTTTACTATTTTTTCAATGAAATATAATTGAGATAAATTTAAGAGAAAGGGAAAGCTGCAACCACCAACAAAAAGAATAACTTAGATATTTCGTTCCTTTAATTGAAGTACATATACATTTAAATGTACGTTCAAAATAATTTTATTGAATAGATCGGCTTTTTAAAAATTCTGTTTTTAAATAGTCAAATATGACCACCCATACTATTCATCTTTTAAAATAAAAAGAAAATTATGTAAAGAAGTGTACATGTATTGCTATTAATATCGATCGGATGCACTTGCGGGGTCCCCTCTTTGATTTAAGTGAGATTGTAGGATAGTTCTAAACATTTCAAAGGATGGGGATAGATAAAATGTATAACATTTATGTTATATGCAACAAACCTTGTATTGGAAAGGGAAGTATTTTATAGAATAAGCGGTAAATCAGTGGCGGATTCAAGGGGCGTATACCTTCCCCCTCCCCTAGAATTGTCAAAATGATTTTAATTCATAATCCTTCTGGCAACAAAATGCAAGTCTTAATTATACTTTTTTAACTCATGGAATTTTTCAAAATTAGACTGATATGAATGGTGTAGTATGAAGAAAACCCGTAGGTTAAATGGTGTAACGTACAACGTACATAGAGACTCAAGGTTCATACTGCTAACCTGATATACATTGGCCAAAAATCAAAGCAGCTTATTCAAAATAGCTTTCTAAAGTAAAGTAAAATAATATAATTTAAGCCAGTGGTGGTTGTGTGAACCATTATAAATCGTTTAAGGGTAAAAGAGAGTAACTTACAACATAACGAAACTTACCATGTACACAACTCTTAAAAAAGTAAGATATTGATAAAACTAATGTTGACAACTCTCCAAAAGTAACAAACTGTTATACAGATTTTGCTCGTAAAATGCTGACAATACAAAGTTTGTGACCAAATTTCATATAAAATATATCAGAAAGCGAATGTTAAAATTTGGATATTAGAGACAATTTGATTTTTGAGAAGAAGATTTTTAAACTGACTTTTTTCACTCGTTTCTTAATACCTCCTCTTTGAATGGAAATTAGCCCTTCACGGGACTAGAATGTTTAAATTTGTTGCAGTCGTAAGGAACGTTTTAAAATTGCGTTTTCTGCTTTATCGTTTTTAATATGCTATATTCAATATTATTCCTTAACTATGTTATAACAAAATTATAAAATCTGAAATTATGGTTCTTTAATTAAAAAACTATTAGCTGATAAACAATTGTATTCATAACTCTTAATCAGAGAGTTTGTAGTAAGCTTTTAAATGTGTAAAATATTGAAATGAAAATAACTAATATGGTAAAAGCCTTTAAAATGTATGCTTTAATACTTTTCCAAAGATTCTTACCCTTTGCAAGATGGTTCAGCAAGAAAACAACCATTTCCAATTGATGTACAACCCGAATCTATAAGAGAAAAAAATGATTGATTTTTTATAGATTTCTTTGTGAAAACTTAATTGTAGAACTTCATTGAATTTATGGGAGAAAATGTTAATAACAAGTTTCTGTCCTATAAAAAAAAGACTGCAATACGTGGACCATGTGCATGGGTTGTTAACGGAAACTCGAAAGCATTAAAATTATCACAGAACCTATTCTAGCTCATAGATCTACTATGGAGATCTCTAATTGCAAAAGAATATGTGTTGCATAAAAAATTATTAATGTAGCAAGCCTGGATTTAGTGCCTTTAACCATTAAATGTGTATATTGTTTCATGTATAGCACTGACCTCAGAATAACACATAATCATGAACTGTATTAATGAAGATTGCATCAATCGGCGAATTCATTACTGGCACATCTATCACAACTCTTTTTAAATCAAGAAAATATATGATTATCATTTATCAAAACACTCAGCGAAAATGATGATCACTGTAACAAGAACGTAAGATTATCATCTTATCTTTTTAAATATAATTGTTACAAACATCATGCCTAACTTCCGAATACGCACTGTACGTTTATTCAACGTCAAGCGTCAATTCTTTATAAGCGTGATCGTATAACTGTGTTTTACATGTTTATGTAGAAAAATATTGGCACTACATGCAATAATAAAGTTTTTCTGTTTTTCCTTCGTATCTTTTAACTTTGTAACTAAATGTTATTTTTGCGTGATATACAACACGATTATCCTCACTAACACCAACTAAACATTATAGCTTCTAAATTTTAAAGAAAGCTTCAGAGAGTGGAAATAAATTCATCGACATACATTCAAATCTTTATACTAGCATTTGAGAACATACAAAAACTGTTACAGAAAATTGATTTGACTACTGTGATGAAATGAAAAAACGAAAAAAACAATCCGTCAACCATCTCAAAAATCTTTAAAGCAGAGCAACACGGACCTCCAAAAAGATAGAGGTAGGATCGGGTGCCTAGGAGGAGATAGAATTCTCTGATGATCGGTAAATACTTCAGGAGTTTTGTGATTTCAATTCATGTATAATGTATTTGATAGATTGACTTAAAACATAAATTTGGCAAGGCAAAGAGCATGTGATCGAAGGGTGCACTAAAAAAGTTCTCGAATTCTCTTCACATAATATCGCATATATTTCGAGACAGTAACATTGTACGATATACATGTATTTGTGAGATATTTTTTCACCATTGACTAATCGGAAAAAAGTATGATAATGCACAAGCTTCAGTTTCCATGACCCAACATCGAGTTTCCCCCCCCCCCCAAGAAACAGATACCAAACTACCGATTAAAACTAAAGGATGTCATATCAGCTGAGGTTAAACCGTGTTGTTTTGTTTTGTTTTGTTGTGTTTGTTTTTTGCACCTGACGGTCATAAATTGTTTAATATTGATGTTTTCCAAAACCAAACGAAGAATATGAATAAGAAATAAAAGAAATTTTCAAAATGGTTCGTTCTAAGAAAGATTTTTTCAAAAGAATCATTAAAATGACTTTTATTGATTTTGAATATACATCTAAAAAAGGATTTTATAAGAAAGTGTACCATAGTTTCATTAATATTTGAAAATTTTGACAATTTCAAAATTTAAGTCACTTTCACTCGTAGACGATTGCTGTACCGAAAAACTTTTGTCAGAAATTTTAATCCAATGAAAATTTGATTTCGCGAAGAAAAATGTGTGCTTAACGAAAAATAATAAAACCACAAATGCTACTGTTTGTATGTTATATACATTACTCCTTCAGACTTACGTTTAAACAAATCATATGATGGAAAGGCAGAATTATGGCATCCGGATTGGAAACTGCTGCAGCTGTATGATTTTATCGGCGATTCATCTTTTTTTAGATACAAACAATATCCTAAAATGAAATCATATATTGATAATCAAAACAAGAAATAAATACAATGATATTGCAATGAGCACGCATAATTAAGAGGTATTGTAATGGAATTAATATGCTGATATTCTGTAGTTAAGGAGGCTTAATGTAATTTTTTGTAAATGTAATGTAGTTATGTCTTTATTTAGAACCGGGTTAAAGTTTGCTTTTGTTACCCGTAGTGATATGCAAGATTTATGTAATGATAGAAATTTGTTTTTCATATTATCTGTTGTAAAACCATGTTGTTACCAACTTAACAAAATCAAATTCTCGTACAGTTTTTGTTCACTCAAAAAAAGCTGTCGTATAAGTTTTGATTTCACTATGCTTCAAAGGCAATCGTGTGTTTATTTTTTATTTTATTTTGTCTAATTTATCAAAACAGCCTTTAGAGTTTATTTACGCTGTTGATAGAGAATGCCACGCTAGTAATTAGAAAAAAGTACATCAATATTTGGATGGTTCTTTATTAGGAAAAGTCAATAATTATCATTTTAAATAATTATTATTCGTGTATTAAGACCGAATTCGAAAAATTATAAACTATTGTTAAACTAGCCCGAATTTTTTTATCGATAATATTACTATACTTTATATATAGCAGAGCATTCAAGTATCTCTTTTAGAAGAGAAACATGAGGTGCCAAGGACCTTCTTCCTGTAATCAATTCAATGATACACTGGTAATTGAACATTATGATGATACGATTCGTTAGTCGTCCACTCCTTGTTCTCAAAGAAAGGATATCATTATCCATTACTGTTCAGAAAGTAACAAACTAAAACTAATCAAAATCGAAGTCCAAATTAGTGACTTATGTGCGTTAAGTGTTTCCCTAATAAAAATCAAAGTACTGAGTGTACTGAAAGACGGGGTCTTGAAGGTTAAAATTTGTAATTGTCCTGGATTTCCTCGAATATGCTTCTAAAATTTATGAATTACAATCTATGTTAATTCGGCTTTTTTGGAATTGTGTGATACTTTGTCTAAATGTTACTCAATCCCGGGCTTCATAATTGTAGAATATTGACACAACGGTATTTTATGTAAAATATGACCCCAAGGAAAATTTTTAAAAATTACTACTAACCGGGAAAATCAAACAACTATCTCAAAGTAGATAATTTTAATCATTAGATTTATTCAATTTTGTGATCCAAGGGGAAATCCACAAGTCGGACGGTATCCGTAATAAAAGTTTTATGAAAACCCCGAAAACTCTAAAACTGCTGAATTAACAAACAAAGTGAACATTGGTATACCGATAACAAACACAGGCACCTGGCGTTACATTTTTTTTTACAATAAGATTCCAAGAACTTTGACAATAAAAAAGATTTGTTACGGTCGCCATTTTGATTTTTAAGACCGACTTATCTGACACGATTCTCTTCATTTGAGATTCATGCAAAATTAACAGGTAAAAAAAAACGTTCGCTGCTCACTACTTTTTTTTATGTAAACTTGTGCATCACCTATACGAATTACGACACAACCGTTCCTTTCATTAAAAATCATAATCCGAAAATTAGAGACATAAATAACAGAGATTGTCAACTCCGCCATTAGAGTGTAAATGTTATGGGACCAACCTTACTTTGAGAACTACAAGTGCAACAGCAATCTTGTATAAGTCATTAAATTTGAACCTGATTGTGAACATGAACATGAACCTGTAAATATTTTAAGTATTATGAAATATTTACAAAAACTCTTCATTAAGTTTTTAAATTACTTTTTTAAAACAAAGTAATGGTAATGCATTACTTTACTCATGTAATGATAATGTAATGCATTACTTCCAAAAAAATAATTATTGGTAATAATAATGTAATGCCCTAATTCATGAAGTAATGGTAATGTAATGCATTATGTTACAATGTAATTCACCCCAAGCATGATTCCAACTAAGCCGGAAAACATGAACATTAACATTTAACTTGGTTCTTCAATCGATAATATTGTATATATTGTATGATGTATAAGTTTTCCAAAATGTATAATCTATTATAGATTATGCTTACAATGCATTGTTTAAAATTTAAATTCAGTTCAATCAACTAAAGAGCCAACGAACTAGAAGGCAAATTCAGACTTGTTTTTATTTTCTTTGTACAAAATTCCTTTAGAGACGAACAACAGTCGTACCGCAAGTGGAGAAGCCAATGAAACACCTATTTAATTTGTCAAACATCTGTGTATAACCCGTTCCATTTCAACTTCGGCTTGCGCATGAAGTTTGGTAGTATTCAGGTGAAAGATTGTCAAAATAAAATTCACAACTTTTCAAAAATGGCACATTGCGTTTGGGAACTTTAATTTCGATTCCACCATCAACCTCTTCTATTGATTAATGAGCTCGTACACCAACTGAATCGTCAACGGCGCTGTGCATTCAGTTATGTAACTCATTCCACATTTGAACCCGAGCAAGAATATTTTGATCAATAAAACTATTTATTTATTTTCTAAATAGAACTTTGTTTATACACAGAGGACTTAAAAAGATTTAACGCGTGTTTAATTATACATATTAAGTGACATGCATGAAAACTTTCTGCACTATTTTCTTACGTGTTGATTCAATTCATGTGTTCTACGCGTGCCTTCCGGTTTGACAGTAAACCAATAGATGGGGCATTTTACTTATTAAATGAAAAAAGTAAGTTAGTTCAAATTTTGGAGCAGGTTAATTTTTTTTTTAGTGTGTTGCCACAAATTACAATTAAGTTCTACGCACCACTGTAATTTTTTTTTTACTAATATCTGAAATACTCAAAATAAATGGCTTAATTCTTTTTATTCATATTAGTTAAATTTTATCCTTTTCCTTCAGAAAAATAATAAAATAAACATTTCAATTCCATAAAGCAGAAAACAATGTGCCTTACATGAAATATGACAAATCCTTTTATTTAATTTTACATTTTTACAAACGTGTCACTTGTGGGTTTTTTTTAATGTACGGCATATAAGATAACATTATTATAGAATTTTAACTCCAAAAAATATTATGAAATATCGACACTTTATGAAGGTATAGCTTTAATTTCAGTTTATCAGTTTCAACAAAAGTTTCTTAAATGATAAGTGAATTAAAAATACTTCATCACGACAATTAAGTTTTTCTGCGATCAGAACTTCAAGGTCATATTAAAAGGTAAAGGATCAAGTTTTATGACGTCATCTTCTTTTTAATTAATTCTTACCTCTGACAAATGTTTCAAAACTTTAATATAATAAATTTAGAACTCAATATATTATTGTATTAATTGTTGTTATATCTTAATAACGGGGTCATGACAATTATGCTGTTGAATTTCATTTTAATTGAAATTATAATATTTCTATATTGATATTATTTTGTGTTACAAATGTTGCAAATTCTTACGATTGATTGATTCAAATTGACTTCATGAACAGATTTGTTGATTTTATAAATAGCAGAACAGACATGTGTTATATATTTGCTCATGCAATTGCAAATGCTGACAGTATATGTGTAACTATTTCATATTAAACTTCAATGAAAAAGATTGAAGCGATAGGATTGAGGCGATATAGGCTTTTCTGTAAATTTATCTATTGTGAACTCAATCATGGTATAAGTAATCGGAAAAAACTATTCCATTGGTTATCAAACAAAAACAAAACAAGAAAAAAATATATGCAAGCGTCAAAAATACGGCCTCACACCATTAAATATTACAAAATTAAATGAAAAACATTATGTTTAATATTACAGAAAAGTCCTGAGTAGTGTAAGTAGGTTTTTGGTCTTGGAAATCATTAAAATGAAAATAAACACAAAACCATGTTTTACGTGTGTTTACTCTTATTATTCCTTAGAATAACTGTCTTTAAGAGATCTCGTAGTCTCTCTCTCTCTCTCTCTCTCTCTCTCTCTCTCTCTCTCTCTCTCTCTCTCTCTCTCTGTGCAAAGGTGAGTTGCGTGAACAAAGTGTTGGGTTGAACTAGACGTGCAAACTAGCTCCACAGTAACGAACAACTACTTATAACATGACTAGCCGCCAATTACAATCTAGCAGCTTTATCGTTTAGTGGCAAATATTGTACCTTCCTGTATCCATATGAAACGAGCTGTATGACAGAACTCCAGCAGCTGGGTGAACTTTTCGTTCGGGAAACACAAGTATCCATTCTCCTCAGTACAGTTGATGGCAGATGACCTCTCGTTCCACTCTGTTTGATTTCTGGGACAGAATTGTGTTGAATATACTGGAAACTGGTAGCCATCCAGCTCTTTCTGGAATAAATATATGTCCTTTGTATTTACTATTTATATACTAAATGGTACCTAATATTTTACACTATAATAAGTACGTAGCATTAACTTCATATATTAACAGATTAACCTTTATATCACTTGTGTACATGACATTCTATGTGCTAAAAGTGTATTTATTCAAAAACATTTTTTTTCCTTTTTGAAGTAATAAAATTAATCAAAAGTGACCTTTAAATTTTATACACGTATATGATTATGCTTTTCATTCCACCTCTTTGAAAAAAAAAAATGCTGCATTATGTTTTATAACTTAATTCAAAATGGATGATACCCATAACATATTTTAGCGGCCCCTTTTTCAAGGTATAATATGGGTCATTTTTCATATGGACTACTTCTTTCAAGGCTCATACAGCAAGCAGTTTTCTGGGGAGTGTGCAGCCTGTTTACATACGAAAGGAAAACACTTGGTTTTGACGGTAAACCGGCTGGAGCTAGATATTTTTAGAAAATGACGTATATCGTGTGCCATTTTTTGGTGTCGGATAATGAGATAGGGAACACATAACATTTCCTCCGAATATTTTGTCAAGAGAAATACTTATGGTCTCATTATTTTTGTCCCTGTAAATGTTGTATAGTAAAAGCAATTACCGATGTGATACCTTTTATGCGATGACTTAAAGAAAATCGATCATGATTTTGATAATTTTAAGCAAAATAAGGAAGAAACTGTCACATCTTGTTTTTGTTATAAATATATAAATAGCTTTGTAAAGATAGTATCATTGATAAGTTATGATTTTTAGACCCACCGACGGTGAATTTCGATCTGGCTTGATTAAAGATTAGGACGGAATAACACAACAGGAAAATGTCATTCACATTAAAGGAAATTTTTTGATAATAACAGATATACGAGGGTTGTCCCAAAATAGCGTAGACAGGACATATAATTTATAATCTGTTCACTGCAATTTCATTAGACTTCTATGTTTTCTTCAATGACTCTTTGGCAAACAATACTGAAAAATTCAAATCTGTTCTTTATTTATTTCTCGAGAAAATTAATAATTAGTAACAACAAGTTTTGTCAGGCGGCGCAATCTGCGACGTCGAAAATTTCCAGTTTTACGTTGTTGCTAAACCTCCACATCGTTTACGATAACATTTACGTTTTATTTCCGAAAAAGTCTTAGAAAAAATATAATATTTGAACATGTACCCGGAGTGCACATTCAACATATATTTCTAGTTAAGGTCTTCCGTTGGAAACGGAAGACCTTATTGTTTTTGCTTTGTTTCTTTTCCTCTATTATTATTATTATTATTTTTTTTTTTTCTGTCACGTTTTCTCAAAAACGCTTCAGCCGATTTTCGTGAAACTTTCAGATCTTATTCATGACAAAATTTGTAAGAAAATTACACGAGATTTTTTTGGTCGTCACTTCCGGTACCGAGATATTAAAGATTTTATGTTTTTGCTTGTTCACAATTTTTCTCAAAAAGTATTCAAGAGAGGACTTTCAAATTTTCAGAGAAGGTAGAGAGTGAACGGCCGCAGTGCCCTTCGCATATCCGAACGTCCGCCGTCACTTCCGGTCGTCACCGGAAGGAAATGAAAAACCTTAATTTTTTAATTTTTTGGATTTGAATTTTTTTTAGTTTTTCATTCGATAGAGACGCTCTCAAAACTTCAAAATATGAAATTCGTTTTAAAATCAATCCACGCATTGTTGAGATTTTGGACTCCAAAGTTCTGAAGCGAGGGTCCGCGTAGCTCAGTCGTTAGAGTGGTGGACTTGTGCCCAGGCGACCCGGGTTCAGTCCCTGAGTGCCGAATCTTTTTTCTCTCTCATTTGTGTTTTGATGAATGGGTTTACCTTTAAAATGATGGATTTGAATGTTTTCCGTTTTATTTTTGTCATAAATAAAAATAGATAGCGGCTTTTTTCAGTACAAATATAGAGCTGTTTTCTGTCAGCAGCTCTCTAAATTACGACGCTCGTCGCATCGCCGACATCAAAGACATGCCGCCGAAGTGCCCCTGCAGTTCGACCGCATTAGAGTTCGCTTGGTCGCTTTGCCGGCATCAAAGAAATGCCGCCAACTCAATGACTGTATGCACACAACATTTAGCAATGCACCCACGTTATTCTACTCGGCTTAAAAAGGAGGACTGCTTAGTATTTAATCCCATATATAGATACACACATGCATGTATACATGCGTTTATTGACATAGGCTGCTTATACATTGATTTCCTGAACATTATAAAACGCTATGTAATCAATCTCTCTCTCTCTTTCTCTCTCTCTCTCTCTCTCTCTCTCTCTCTCTCTCTCTCTCTCTCTCTCTCTCTCTCTCTCTCTCTCTCTCTCTCTCTCTCTCAAGTACAAATGTTTTAGCATTCGAATAAGAATTAGTACAGGTAACGTGGAGTAAATTGGAAAGAAGCTAAATGTACATTGGCGTCCAAAAATTATACATATTTTATATCAAGTTACGGGATAATGTCTATGGATTCAAATAATTCGAGTTTCGATTGGCGTGCTTGACATGTACTGTAGAAAAAATTCTAACTCCCGAGCCCCTTACTCAATCCTAATGAAATTTTGTGTAAATGTACCTCGGACCCCATTCTTATTGTCTGCCAAATATGCAGCAGATTGAACAATTAAGAAGAAATTCCTGAGATCAAACGGCGAGTATAGCCTGTACGGGGACTTAAAATTTACACAGTACATGTAAGCTGCCGCGTAATATTTCTGTTGCATGTATATTTCTTGTTTTCCGTTTAATCTGTATCTACGATAGCGTGTGAACTACTTATGAATGTTAGAACTGTGGAAATTACTGTCATCAAATTTTTACCGAATAAATTTACGTGTTACTGATTTCGTTATTTCTACATTTATAAAGATTTTATCAATCTTGCTGAAATAAAGCAGTCAAACATAATAGTAAACGACACGAAAAAACGTTCTCAACACTGAAATACATGGGTAAAATGCATCAGTCATTGTTTTAGGACTTCCCCTAATTGTTGTTAACCGAATCCGAGATCCACACCTAAAAATTCTATTTTCGATTTATTTAAGACGAAAATCAAGCTCGGGTCTTTTCACCCCCCCCCCCCTCCAGACACAAACACGCATCAATATTTCAAATGACCTCGCACTGTTACCAAACCTGGATAGTCAGACATCTTACACGTTGTTTTTCATCTCATACAAAAACTCAACTCCTCTCCCGGGCGGAAACTCCCAAAATTCAAAGACAAATTCGGGAATTATTTCGCGTCAGCCATGTTTTGAGACACCTGCAAAGGCTCTGTGTTCTAATCTCGCCAGAGCCAAGATTTGTTCTTTCTCTCTATTTCTTTCTCTCCTTTTTGTCTAATTTTCTAACTAAAATATTCAACATAAAAGGGTGTTTGACTGTAGTACAAGTTGAAAAACACTCTTTAATTAAGATTTAGACAACAACAGTGTTTTATTATTAGGGTCTTCCGTCTTCAGCGGACGGAAGACCTCCTCGTTGCTCGCAACGAGATCGTGTCTAGTTTTGTTTTTCTTTTTTTATATTTTCTTTGTACAAACGATCTGTCGGCTCCAAACTTACCCTGTATTACTTGCTGTCTAACGTCCGTCTTGCCGAAATGTGCCGTTCAGCATTTTGACGTCCATTGATATCGTTCTGGGTTTCTTTTTTCCACTTATTTTCATCATACTTGTTCAAATATTTTCAATGTTGTTTAACTACTTATTTACAAAACGCATTTTTAATCCGATTTTGTTAATTTCGTTTACTTCCAAAGCCGCGTAGGATTTATTTCATTGTCTTTACAAAATTGTATCAGTTAATGCTGCGCCGCCTTAAACGCTGACATCGTCATTTTATTACGAGTTAACTTTTCAACTTGTCACAAAACGTGCTATAAAATATCTAAAAGTTTTGTTATAGCCTAAACATTTTCTGAGAAAATAATACAATTATTATCAAATATCAATGTATGTTTTATTTGAATATTTTCATTCGAAAAGTACTTTTCCTCGCAATTATCATTTCATTATGTTGATTTTAACTTGTTGTTTTTGACATTGCGCCGCACGTCGAATTTCTGATCTAACATGCTTTCATTTCAATAATTTATTCTCTAACAATATTTGATTTTAAAACATTATATGAATGCAAATTTCTTGAATCCTTTGTGGCACACATTTCATTTTCCTTTGTCTTCGATTAAATGAATAACGCCACTTGTCTACGCTATTTTGGGACAACCCTCGTAATGATAAATAAACTGTACAAATGTCAAATAAGCGAACATTTGCAGTTTGAGGATAAAAAATGAATATCTAAAAAAGAAAAAAAGTAAGTAACAACAAAATGTTCTGCGGGATTCGAACTCGGGATGTACGGATCACAAGTCCGACACTTTATCCACTCGGCTATGGAGTTAGTTACATGTTTGAGTCCATGAAATCCTTTTAATAAAACGAAATGTCTTTTCAATCAGCGGTCAGCCATTGTGTGATGATGTGTTATTCCACGTAAAGTTCAACATCATTAGTAAAATGTGTCCTTAGCACAAAACATATTTATAAAATAAATTATAATGACATAACATTGGATATTTTTGCTAGAATTTGATAATAGGCTCAAACAAAAATAGGCTTTTGGCAAAACATAGAACTTTGGACTAATTTAATTTCATTCCAGCAGAATAAGGTAAATGTAATCAGTATAATACTATATATGTGTTATATCATCTTTGAGATTTTTGTTTGATTGAATTAAAAAAAACTTCACTTGGTATTTGAAAACAAATACTAGTAGAATTTTAAGAAAACACTGGCTAGAGTATTCTTGAAAATTGTTTTTGAAAACCGTATTCTTTGTATCTATTTAGCTACACTGACATTCATAAATTGTTTTTACATTCTTTAATGAGTTTAGTCATTTGTTATATTTTCACAATTAAAAAAAATTCAATCGTAGTATAAAATTTGAGGGATTTTCCTTGAATTTTTAAAAATATATTCATTGGTCATTAACTAAAAGAGTAGGTAATTAACAACCTGTTTTGAAAGTGCAAAATAACACTACAAGTAATGGTCTGCAATAAATTGTTTTTGTCAATATCATCAGTATTATTTTTTTCATTCTGAGAAAATGGTCATCGTTAATGTTTGTGTTACATTTTAGCTGATGATCGGGCGAACAAATTTTCCTCGTATCGTCGTATCCGGTCGATCGATCGTCCATCAGCCGATTTGTCAAACTTGTCCAAAAGACCAGTCGACCCTCGGTGGATTTTCTTTCGTCAATCGGTGTTTCCCGCCGATATTTAAGAAAAATCCAAATGCCTATAATTAAGACAATCGACCGACGACAGACATTAAATCTCTCTGCTGATGATGGGACGTTGATCGAGAGTTGCTTGACTGACTACTTAACGATTGTTTCATCTCAATGAAATCGGGCATCGACGCAGAAAAAAAAATTAGAACTTGGCAAGACGGACACAAAATTGGTCGACCGCTGAAGAAAGGTTGATATCGGCCAAGACTGATGAGTTGCAGACTGTCGCCAGAACAACTCCATATTTGTGTCAAACATCCGTTGGTCGTTTTTGAAAATTTGACTAGGTTTAAGGAAATTTGACAAGACTCGTTTACACATCACACGAACTTATTTCATCGCAAAAATCTCACTAATTGAGGAAAAACTTAAAAGTAAATGACGGTTAATGAAATGTATAGTCATGTCTATTTACAATACTTTATATTATAATGCTAACATATTCATGTGTCCCTGTCTCTGATAACACTCAATTAAATTTGTATCACGTTGTCCAATACATTTCACAAATAAGGCACATGGCGTAATGCTCGGGCGCATAATTATACAAAGTATAAATAACGTAAAAAATGTCAATATTGTATTCAATTATATAACTTACTATACTTTGACCCGTGCGTGCACGGGTTGCGTGGTATATTATATTGGAGATTTAAGAAATAGATAGCCTATATCGATACACCCAGGGACGTATATACTAACGTCTTAGTATATAGGTCCCTGATACACCATACTGTTGACATTTACATAACCAGGCTTTAAGCCTACAAAACGCTATCAATGTCACTTCGCTCTGCTTAGTTAGAATAATCTAACAGTTACTGTGTCTCGGGACAGGCCTTCACCACATTTAAAATACCTCCCATATGCCCGTACCCGTAATAGAGCTGAAAATTGTAGAATCGCTTCGAAAGGATTTTGGATAAAAATTAATGAAGCTGCATTGAAAATAACAGTCAAATTATTCAAAACAAACCATTTTGAGGCAGTAAATACCTTTTATCTAAAAATTTAATTCATATTAATGAAGAATTCATCACTTTTTCACCAACGTTTATTTTACTCGCTTCGAATTTACACACCGTGTTGTCATTCGGAATTCTTTGGATTTTTCATATTAAATGAACTGAGTTATAGCTAAACTTTTCACCCGTATTCCTTTTGATGAATAGAATATATGACAAATTTTCAATTAAGATTTACACGTATGTGTAATATCATTTATGAGTTTTTCCATGCAAATGTGATATTGTGGTAACATAAAACTAAAGAGACCATGATTTAGCGTGAATGTAATGCGCATGCGCAAGATTGTAAAATCCAAAAAATCCACATGATTTCCGAGGAATTTTTCTTGATTATTACATGTAATTAGCGAAGCTTTATTGATAAAAAATAAAAACAAACTGGTAATCTTTAAGTACCATTAATGTTTAAAATATATAAAACAAAAGACAGTACTCTTCTGATTTCTCGGTATTAAAGCCCACAAATTCGAGTCTATTATTTTAATATAGTAGTATAGATAAGTTGATCAGATCTCTTACAGAAGTCTGAAAATAAAGCCTTTATGGGTTTGCTCACTCCCGACCAAAATTGTCACCTCATAAAACTCAACGAATAATTCCAAGGTTATTCATTAATAATGTATGATTTTGAATGTTTACTTGTTCCTCTATTCCCGTGTAAATTGTTATGTAGTATGGTTATATTTTCTCTGTTGTAAATAACAATCAAAGAGATATTCAAACTTTTTAATATCAAACACGCATACCGAAATGGATATCTTGTGACATGCGTGTTACAAACGAGTAATATTATGAAAGGTTAAGAAGGATTTGTGGCCATCTTAAACAGTTGAGTATCAAAATGTAAACATTTCTTGAACTGGCTTGATTCTGCCCAAAGCTGACCAAAACTGCTATCAAAAGATAAACAAGAGGCCAAGGGATCACATCACTCACCTGAGCAACAGCAGCCATAATTCTGATCAAATCAGCATTGCAATATATAATTCAAAATGACTTGACAATTTAGTAGAAGAGATCTTGCTCAAAAAGTTTAAAATCTTCCTATTTTTACATGTACCACATATTTTTATGTTAAAACCAGACTTCTTTTGGTTTATTTTTTCTCGGTATTTGAAAGACGATCATTCTCTATTCCTACATGTATTAAATCTCCACCCCTTTAGTGGCCCCATCTTTCTTCGGGGAACCGTGATTTAATCAAACTTGTGCTCTCACACAAGTTTCAGCTTTTTGGGCTGAATGCTTTTTCAGATGATTTTTAAAGGTTTTTCTCTAATATACATTCCTATCTAAAAATTCGAACCACCCTCCCCACCTCCCCCCCACAAGTTACAGCTTTATTGGACGACTGATTTTAAAGGGACTTGGACACGATTTAACTAAAAATTTTCAAGTTTTATTTTTTCATTGTCAATGTTTAAACTGATAAATATAGAAGTTTTTAATGCTATGTCAAAATTTGAAAGTCAAATATCAAGTTATAAGCAATAAAGAGATTTCATAATTCTTTGTTTTGTAAACAAAGCTCGAATATTGTCATTTTTTACATATGTATTGTATTGGTGTAAGTTTCATTCAAATGTATCTTTCTTTTGTTGATACTAGTATTTATGAACATATTGAGTTAGTTTAAATTGTTTTTTACATGTCATTTTGTCTAAGAAATGGTAAATCTCTACATTACATATTTTGTAAACAACTATAAGACTCGAGCTTTGTTTACATAACAACCAATTCTTACCTCTGTATCTCGCTTGTAACTTGACTATAACATTCAATATTATGGTCAAATATTTAAAATGTACCGGTAAACTATTTAATACAAAAAAAAAATAGAAATTAAATATTTGATCTCAGATCGTGTCCAAGTCTCTTTAAGAATAAGCTTTTAAAATATGTTTCCTCTTTTAATCTTTTGTTAAAATTCACCCCTTCCCATTGTGGCCCTACCCTACCCACCCTACACCAGGGGATCATAATTCTACACTACATGAGGTTTCTTCTACATAGGTCCCAGCCTTTTTGTCAAAATGGTTTTTGAGAAGTTATTTCAAGATTTTTTCTTGAAAATATAAATCTGAGCAAAAAATTAATCCCCTAACAGTGTAGCTCCATCCATTTTTCGAGGTTTATAATTTGAACAACATAATTTGAACAAACTTTAATCTACTCTACCTAGGAATTTTTTTTGTTCGTGTTTTTTTTTTTCGCAAAGTTGATTTTTATTTTTAAACATTTTCTCTATATAAGCATTTGTAAAATTTAACCCCATTATTGTGGTCCCATCTCTACACTATCTGGGGACGCTTCCCAAAAGTTTCTGCTTTTCGGGTCAAACAGTTTTTTAATAAGAAGATTTTTAAACATTTTTATCATCCCCCCGATGTGGCCCGATCCTTCCCTCAGGGATTGAGATTTGATTTGACTACATGAGGTTGTTTTCTCTATATATTCCTGTGTAAAAATTAATGCCCGATGTGGACCAATCACATTTCCGGTAATATGATTTGGACAAACTTGAATGTACATTACATGAGGGTGTTTTCAAACAAGTTTCAGCTTTTCTGGTCAAATGGTTTTTATGCGGAAGATTTTTTAACATTTTTTTTCTATGAATTCCTGTGTAAAAATTAATACCCCTGATGTAGCCCCATCCTACCCCTAGGGACCATTTTATGAACAAACTTGAATTTACTCTACCTGAGGATATTTCCAAACAAGTTTCAGCTTTTGACGATGTGGTTGATGAGAAGAATTTTTAAAAACATTTTCTCTATATAATTCTTTGTAAAATTTCAATTATTCGTTGTGGTCTAATCCTACCCCCGGGGATAATGATTTAAACAAACTTAAATCTACACAACATAAGGATGTTACCAAACAAATTTCAGCTTTTCTGATCAAAAAGTTCAAGAGAAGAATACTTAAACCATTTTTTTAAATAATATCCTATGTAAAAATTCATCCTCCAATTGTTGCTACACACTACCTCCCAGGGCCATGATTTCAACAAACTTGTTTTTACACAACCTGAGGATACTTCACAAACATTTCATCTTCATTTCATAGAGGGCATTGTTATTTATTTGAAAAAAAAATTGAATCCCCTTAACCCAATGATTCTTTGTGCCAAGTGGATTAAAATTGGCTCAGTGGTTCTGGAGAGGATGAAAATGTGAAAAGGTTACGACAACGACGCCAACGCCAACGACAGTCAAAGAACAAATCAGGCGAGCTAAAAAGGAATAAATATGATGTTTTACAATTTCGCAACAAGAACAGAGCAATGCCTTTTTAATCACGTAGGACAGTGTAGAAATGCGAAGGTGCATACTTATTTTGTAGATTTGAAATTCTGAAAAAGTATGAAAGAGCTTACTTTGTGTCCTCTCTACAACCATTTGTTGAGATAAAGCTTGAATCTTGCACAAAACTTAGTCACAAAATGTTGTGCCCTATTTTATTTGTCGGCACGATATCTATTTTAATTTTATAACAAAAAACAATCCAGTCTATAATTTGAACTCCTTTGTCTGGAGGCACATCGACGTTATATTTTTATTTTAAAAAAATGTCAATTCAACCTTTTTGTTGTGTGTTGAATGTTGAATGTGACAGAGACCCACGTTTATTTTTTCAGTTCTAATTTAAATTACAGTTTTAATTGCTGGAAATAGGGTAGAAGTCTAAAAAATAAATTGGATAGAATAAAAATTAACATATATTTTTCAATGAAAATATAACTTCAATGTACCTCAAAAGACGGGAAAATATATTTCATCCCAATTGAGACCAATTCAATAAATAGTGTATTCTATTTTAAGACAGATTTACAACTTAAATAAACAAGCTTTGACCTTTTTTCCACAAATTGTTCTAGAGTTGACAATAATGACCAAATTTTCTATTTTGTTTCCTTTGATTTTTAAATCCTGAATTTAAATCTGAAACTGCGCAGTTTTAGTGATTAAAAAAGCATTGATTTTCTTGTATGCGTAATTTGCATGCGTGACGAAAGGTAAAATCACATGAATAAGAGACAAGTCAACAAAAAATATGACAAGTTGACACAATTATCTGACAAAATAACATTAAGATCTGACAAGTTAATTAACTACACATATTTTTTTCAGTATCATTTCATCTGATTTGTCGGCATATATGATTTCAACAAAAATATAAAATCATATGATAAGTCGATTTATTGATTGTTGATGTTGATTTGTCAAATCTTTATATCAGAAAAATATGATACTAGTTAGATGGCAGAAATTATGCATGTACACTTTTTTTTAAATTTTAATTTGTTTGACACGCTGATAAATAACAAGTCGACATAACTTATACAGTATCTCTACGACATAAAGATCGGAAAAGTGGTAGCATAACTATGCCACCATAAACCCATCACATATAATTATATATATATTTATTCTTTATGATTGTGGTATCTCGTGAGTTTAAAATGAAACTAAAATTCCAAAGTCTATTTTTGTCAATTTGGCCATAATTCACATCATCCGAAGTTCACAAAATGTTACATTTCGTCAATTAAAATGAAAAAATAGAGATATGTGTTTACTTGATTATTCGGACAATAGCAAGGTAATGTTCCACAAGACAACAACTATTTCCCTGGGCTTTGCCTCGAGAGTAATCGTAAATTAAATTCAAATAGTTGGAAACCATTCAAGTGTGCAATGTATGTGCTGCTGCGTGTTTTAATTTTATCACCTGCAACGACGCAGGACTACAAGGTTAGCTTTTTAAAAAAACTAATAAAGTCAGTCAGCAGAATTAAAATTTTAGGGCAAAAATGAATACACATTCTATCAAAATACTAGATAATAGTTTTCAGAACAATAACTATATGCGGGTGCAGAACTACATGTAGTTTGCAGCCTTATTTTTTATGGCTGTACATGTAAGTGGGGAGTTAAGCGTGTAGAGGTGTACACGCAATGTATGAATGCACACATACTTATTACTTAAAATTGTAATTTTGTAGACATAGCTCTCTGAATTCATGGTCTGGTGGCAAACTACTTCCAATATATTTACTTTTCAATCTCCTTAAGAGAATGGGAAGATATACGCGGATTCCGGACTGTGGCTGCAGACGATTCCCATTAACAGTCTTCCAATACATTGATGCGCAGTTTGAACTAGAAACAGACTGGTTTCATAAAGTCTTCGAATTTTTCTAACACGAAGTGTCTAATTTCTTCCCAGAGTTCCAATTTACGCAAGCGCATTTTAAGTTTCATCCTAACTTAATATAGTCGCGGACTGACAAATAAACAGGGAACATGTGCACGTAATTACATAAAAGTATCAAGCCAAACATACTAATGCACCTTTATCATTAGTCTTTGTTGAGTTTTCTGAACACGTTACGTAAAGAAAATGTTTATACTTACACACTCATATAGAGGGAGACAAAAGGACAGGAATGTTCCTAGTAAAACAGACAACAATCTTATGTGTCCAAATAGCGCCATGGTGTGCGTTTTACCACATACGCATTTACTCCAAAAACATAACTCAAATGCAAATTTTCCCCTAGAACCAGTAAGGTCATCTGAATCAGCAAACAACACTGAATAACTTATTGATTATTTCTGTTCAATGTTCTTTTAATTGTCCAGGAATCACATTAAGTTTGGAACATTAAGTTTTATCAAGAAAAACCACTTTCGGTTAGGAACCTCTTCACACCGGCCCTTTCTTGCGCATTTCAAACTAAAAAAAAGTAAATTTCTTATGCAGATGATATACCGTATAACGGGTATTTTTTACGTGCTGCTAATTTTTACTAATTTTTACGAGTTTTATAAATCCGTAAAAATTAAACGCGTTAATTTTAACAGAAGTAAAGAAACACCGCACGTAAATTTCTACATCGTATGTATGAGAGTAATGTTCATGACCTTCAGCTCAGTCCCTGACGGCTGTACATGTAGGTATATTTTTGGTCACGTGGCGATAACAGTTCAGATCTTTCATTCAGTCTTGAGTATTTTTTAAAGCTACATATAATGCCACGTTAGTAGCTAGATGTCTTTTTTGGTTGGGAGAGAAAGAAAGAGAGACAGAGAAAAGAATTTGAATTGGAGTTGTCTTTCTTTTTTTCCCAGTAAATCGAACTGCGACGAGCACATGGTGTACATCAATGATGTATAAATAGATAAAAAGATAGATAAATATATAACAGATAAATAGGAATAAGTAAAGTGTATATCAAATATGAAATAACGTTTAATGTATAAAGTAAGGATGTCAACGAGTACCCAGTTAACCGGGTACTTGATCGAACGTCCGAGTATCGAATACTAAAATCGGTACTCAGTTACTCGGATGTATATTTTTAAATATTTCTAAGTTTATTAAATAATGCATTAAAACATTGGTTTTAAAACTTAAAATGTCCATTACACTTGTACTTAGAGTAATTAGGATTTCCTACGCCTCTAAATATGCTAAGTGACCGTAATCGCCTGTGGTAGTGTTTATATAGTAATTATCGTGACCAAGCACCTGTTACCTAGCTTTTCTCACCTTTGGCTGTCTTCTACCCTTATTTTTGGCTTACTTTAATGATTTGTTTTCACTGAAAATCGTTTACATAGTCTATTATATAAATTAAATAGCACACAGTTGAGAAATTGAACAGACCTAAAATGCCGCCACCGACTTCAAAGGTCTGGAAATATTTTAAAAGAACTGAAGATTCAAATACGTAAAATATCAGCTGTGCGAAGTAAACTTATTCTATACGAGGGGAACGACAAACATGTTAAATCACACTCGTCTTATACATAAGGAGGAATTTCTACAAAAGTGAACATAGATTTTACAGTTATCAATGTACTTGTTCATATTTATTTACACTTTTACCGAGTATACCCGGGTACTCGATCGGAAAAAACGCCCGAGTAACCGAGTACTAAAATTTAACCGATTTGACATCCCTAGTATAAACACAATCACAGATAATTTTAATTTTTACGGACTTGTCCAATTCGTAAAAAAATAACGCGTAAAAATTCAAATCACCCTATTTTATGACGAATTCGTAAAACATTAAAGCAGTAAAAATTACCCGTTATACGGTATCTAAAACTTTTATTCAACCTGTAAAGTAATTTTTTTTTTTTGCTGCAACAACGAAACTGTAATTATAAAAGAATTAGTGGTGTACTACTTTTGTTCTCAAATGGGCAGGGTAGAATAAAATATGTGATCCAATTTGCACGGTGTAATGTCATTTGGTATCATCTTCACAACGTCAAGGTTTTGCGATTACGGAATTTGTGTGGAGTTCCGTAATCACAAAACCTTGACGTTGTGAAGATGATTTAGTATGTGCATGTTCACGATTTGGCTGAAGCACAACTTTTCCTATTAAAATATTTTTTTGATATTAACAATGTCTCATCTTTACACCTATTGTTTACCCAAAAATCAAATGTTGGGATTCAAGCGAGATAATAAAGTTGGGATAGAAGACAGGTGCACACCATAAACCTTCCAGTTTATAAACGCTTCAGTGTAGTTATGCACTCAAGTTAAATTGATTATGACCTAAACACTACTGTTATCATTGACAAGTAAAACAATTTAATTAGTCGTTAGATGGACGTTGTGTTTATACGATTGAAATCTAATGAATTTTGCGATAACATATAAACAATATCCAGTTGATATCAACGTGTTTTGCATATAAGCGTGTAATCTGAAGCTATCTGGTATTCATACACTCTCAGTAGACCGGTTAAAGAGCCTTAAAATGTATATAACAATAGAATATAGAAAGACGCTGACATTGTGCTATAAATAGCCTCTACAAAATAAAACTAGATCATGTTAAGGTGCCTCACTATACTTTAAAATAGTTTCTCGAATCAGCAGAAAATTACTTTATTATGATAGAATTCATGATAATTTCCTGCTGATTTGAGAAACTATTTCAAGGTGTAGTACGCACTTAATATACGATTTGACCTCAAATATTGCCATTTGCAAACATCAGACATTTTCAATATTATAAAATATTTAGCTTAAATACATTCAAAGAAACGCAAATTACACAATCACCATGCTCTAAGAGTCTTAATTATCTTACACGACATCATTAGAGTATTCAGGTTTTATTAGGGATGTATAGGAAAGTAGTTAGTATACGATAACAATTGGGATATTTGACTGTTTGAAGCACTCTAAACCAAAGACATTCGATTAAAATTAAGTTCTACAGGTATTGTAGTACACGTTTACATTGAATTAGTTTTGGTTTAACGTGGTCTTCGTACTGAAAATTAGACAAATATTTCAATTAGTGTCGTTTCTAATACAATCATGTATATAACCATATATATTGAAAATGCAAAGGATGGAAATATTAGATGCGTGGCCTAGTGGTAACGCGGAGGTCTTTTTGATTTTGTGGTCGTTGGATCGAATCCACTAAGTAGTAATTTTTTTTTCAGTTAAATCGAAACATGAACAGAATAAAGAGGTTAAGTTACATGTATCTATTCGTCTGTGTTTTTCGCAAATCAAGACTAAACTTTTGCTATTCTTGAAGCTGTGATAAAAATGTACATTTTAAAGTTGACGTTGATGAAATTAAGTTTTAGCGTTAAATTTCAAACGATGGCAATTAAGAAAAATAAAAGGAGGAGGATATTTTTATTCATTTGATAAATTAATTATTTTTGTTTCTGACATAGCCCAGTATTTTTTTTTTTAAGATATCCTTTTCAAAGTAATTAATTTGCTGCATACATATTCACAAAGCAATTAAAGCGGGTTAAAATTGCATGGTAAAACAGTTGACTGGTAAGCATATTCTTTGTTGATCAAATGAATTTCACAAGTTGTCCTTTGTGTGTAAATTGTTGAACTTTGTATGCGTATCACCTTGATTGTTTTTTTTCATAATGCCTATAGTTTAACGAGGCCGGGTCTAATTTGTTCTGCCCTAGATTTTTTAATGAAATTTTTTAAATGAATTTCTACTGATATAATTATTATTATAAGGAAAAACAATCAGACATTTACCACACCGTTTGTTCAAGGGGTCATCTCAAAGTTTGTTAATCTTTAACATGGGACCCTCTGGGATTTTGCCTGAAATGTATCAATTTTGCACGTTTTTTACATTTTTTTTAAACTTCTGCCCTAGGGATTTCTTTTTCTGTTCTACATATTAAAGTTATTGCTTAAAGACATCAAATGGTCAAATAAAAAAAACCTTTTACCTCTGGTTTGATCCAGGGGTTTTATCAAAGTTGTTTTTTGTATGCCCAATTTCCCAGTTTGCCAGATAATGGCTATTTTTTATTTGACAAAGACGGAAATGGTGATCTTTATAGTATTATTAAAACTTCCAGACACATTTAAGTAATAAATAAATATATAACATATATTTAGTCGGGTAAAGAACACGTGACAGAGGGCTAGGCTTGCTGAACTCTCTTCACGTTTTCGAACCGAGCCCAAATATAGCTTATACTTCGAGACATTTATGTTTATTCCACAATATAATATCAATTTTACGCATCAATCGAGCTATTTCCAACAAATTTTGCTGAATATCTGCAGTTGAAACTATTACGCCATGGCGTCAACAAACCAAAAATATGACGTCACAATACAAATGAAATGCTGCGCGAAAGCGTGCGTACTCGTTCTGTACTTGGCCTCGTTAAGTAATATTTATTTAGTAATTAACATCATACATATTATAATAACAGTACATAGGAGATTGCAAAACACACCAAAAGGCTTATGTTAATCTCGCTCTCATAATACTAGTACTTTTTTTTATTTTTTGAAGCACCATTTCACATTTTTCAATTATAAAGATCAGTTGGAATTTTTACTCCATGAAGTACTGTACCAAGAAATGTAGAGAGATTCCGAAGTAAATACGCTAAAGGCGGAGAAGAGTGTACTTCATATGATCATGAACACGTTCAGCAATGCATGTGTCTTTAACTACATGTATACAGGCAACCTTCATTAATATAGTTCATGATTATGTTCAATTCTGAGGTTAAAGGTCAGTGCTGTCCGTGATACAATGTAGAAGCAAAAAAACCAGCCCTGCTACGATACTAGGCATCATAACACTTTTGCAATTAGAGGTCTCCTCTGTAGAAGTCCTCATATAAAAACAGGGGAATAGAGTTAGTCGAATCTGTGATAATTGTAAGGCTTTGGCGTTTCCGTTAGAAACAGATGCAAATGGTCCACGTATTGCAGTCGTTCTTTAAAAGACAACACCTTATTATTTCATATAGACGTATAACACAATTCGTTCATTATTTACAAATGCATTTAAAAAAGGTGTCTTCCAATCTTTTGTGGTATAAAATGTATGAATTAGAAAACGCTACTGTATGCATATTAATTTGCATAATTTAAGTCAAAGTTGTCTGAGATCCAGAGTATCCGCCCGATAGTAAACTCGCCTTACACTTAAATGATGTAATTAGTCAACTCGCGTTCCTTGTCATTTTTTTCTGGTATTTTGTTCCATAAAGCTTAAATTGCATCAAATCCTTCATTTTGTTTATTAACTTTTTTGTATTACCAAGATATCCAATATGTTCGCGATGCATGATAAACTCGTCCTTCGCTTTGCAGCAATGATGTTCATTTATAATCAACCTACGTTTTTGGTCATGCTTATCTTGAAAGTGATATCCTATTATCTCACAAAAGCCGTGCCTTGTAAGCGAAATATTTTTATCCATCGAAACTATAATCGTGCATTCAAGAGACTAATTCTCTTTTCTTTTTTTTAACATTTGTCACATATAACTGTCTATGTACACTTGAAGTAAGTTGCCATTAAATATATTCAAACTTATTGTAATCATTCAGTATTATTTCTTCGCAAGTATATAATTTGATGCAAACTCCTACTGACTTGGATTTGTCAAAACATGTCCACCACCTTCCTCTCATTTTGGCTATTTGGGCTAGCTTATCGAAAATAGAAGTATATTTTTGATTATTTTTCAATTAGTACTTATCAGGTAAAATTTAGTCATACTTTGGGACATCAAGTCGCACGTGTTGAAATACCAAAGGTGTAAGCCGGTATTCGTATGCAGGCGGTTTTTAGTTTTTGGCAAAACGGCTAAATTTAGACACGTAAGTATATATTTTATTATTCTCAGAACTGAACCCAAAAGTTTTATTTGGAAACCACGTATCACTGGATTTAAAAGGGTGACATTTAAAAAGTAGTGGAAATGGCAATTATAATCGGAAGAGAGTGAGATCGATTACAGAAATGAATACTTATTTTCACTTGCATGATTATCGAAGAAGACTGCGTATGATATAGTGCAGTTTTATGAATAAATTCTGTGCGGGTGGAGGCATTTATTAGAAAATTGAAACGCAAAAGTACATACTGTGATAATATTACCCCTCTTTTATAAGTTATTTTTGATTCACATTAACATCTGAACAGTTTTCCATGTTACATGTATTTATTCATGACGGAATAATCAACAGTTAATCAAATATAAAATATATATCAAATTATATGCAAACAGTTTACCATTGTTGTTTAAATAGGCTTTCTAAATAACCTAAGAAGGAACAATCGTAAACATATACTTACACATTCAGAGAGAAGGAGAGAAGACAAGATAAGTGTTCCCAATAAAACAATATGCCATCGTGTGCGTAAATAAAACTCCATTGCCAGCCGCCATGAAAGAACCAACACGTCATTAATCTAATGGAAATTCCACTTTCGGTTTAGGTTTTACACTATAGGGTTTGAAACGGACTATATTTGTTTCACCTTCCTGCGAGGGATTTAAACCGTTTCAACTGTTGGGGTAAAGAGAGGTGTGATAAGATAACAGAGTCAAGCGAAGTTCAGCTTTTAATCATAAATTATGCGCAGAATTAAAGTACATTTGTTTTTTGTGAGTCAAAAGTAACATGACTTGAGAGTGTTATATATTTACTCATCTTTAAGCTTTACTTGTTAATTCTTGATACTATTTCTGTCCAATTAAACTGTATAGTTTTTTTTTTAATTTATATTTCAAATAAGTAAATATTTCGACATACTACATGATTTATTTACAGCATGACCGTTTAGGCAATATTATAAATTACCAACAGTTTCAGCAAAAATATCGGCCGCATGAAAAAATACAAACGCAGTTTTTGCAATATCTAAACGATAACATCGTCTATAGGAAGACTTACGTTCATTTTATTTATGTTAGTTTAATTTACAAGTACGGATGTTCCTAAACAATTTACTATTTAAAAAGGTCTAAAATTTGAATACTCATAAAAATACTTTGATTTGATAATTTTTTAAGGTTCATTTTTTTGTTTGTTAAGCAACAAAATTCAATATTATTTCACTTCTTTTATCATGTTTAAAAAGTCATTCAAAAACATTTCAATGTCTGCATTTAATAAAACAATCACTTGTTCAAAGATTTCTCATCCTTTTAAAATAAACTACAAACGTAAACGTAATATTAAATATTAGCAATAAAAATGATAATATTATTATCATTTTTATTGCTAATATTTTGCGTAATTGTAATTTGTTTGCAGAAAACAAATTCTTGATTTGTATCATAAGATGTCACAATTATATTCATTTAATTATAAATTGAATTTTCTCAATTGTTTTAATGTAAATTTTAATCATTACTTTAATGTTTTGCTTGTTTTCAGATGAATGCCATTATGGTTATGATAAATACATTTAGTAAAATGAAACTATATTTCCTTGTATTGAACATTCTCTATTTGACCATTGTAATGTGCTCATTGCATTATCCGAATTCAAACCGTAATTAAAGCTATGAATGTCTTGTTGGTTTTAAGAGAAAATGGATCCTTTTCTTTTCTTGTTTCGACAACTTTAGTTTTAAAAAACTGTATAAAATAGCAAAAATTTAAAAAAGTACGCTAATTGTGAATTAAGGTTAAGAATGAGAACTCTAATAACTGGAAAGTGTAAATAAACTGTGAAATGAACTTGGTTCGTTGATTAAACTGACTTTAAGCAAGGTACTTTACACGTAAACAGGAAGAAGATTATAATTGTAAATCAAACATTGACAATGAGACAACAGCTTAGTAGCTTTTACAGCATTAAGTTTTATAAATCTATAAATCAAAAACCGCTATTAACACCAGCTTAACTACGGCTGTACCTTACAGTATATAAAGAAATACAAAAAGTCAAATTAAGATGTTAAGCATTTTTATATGTAACTTCACAAAAAGGAGCTAGATGTAATTAAATGCATACGTAATATAATCACTAGTATAGTTAGAATTTACAAACTCTTAGAAAATGTTCTTCTCTACTCCTGTGTACATTTGTTTAAAACTAAATGCATGATATTGATATCCATGAAGCCCTCAACCAAAATTGTGAAATTCATGACCCCTGTATCAGGGGTTCAGGTTCTAGAGTTATGCCAATATTGCAATATATTAAAAATGTATTAATCTATTAAAAACTAAATGCATGATTGTGATGTCTATGAAGCTCTCTACCAAAATTGTGAAGTTCATGACCCCTGTTTCCGGGGTCCGGGGTAGGGCCAATATGGCCATACAATAAAAATGTATTAAATCTTTAGAAAACGCTTCTGTGGGCAAAAAACTGAGTAGATGGTTATGATATCCACTATCTCCTCTACCAAATTTGTGAAATTCATAGCCCCTGGGTCAGGGGTTCAGGTCATCGGGGGGGGGGGGGGGGGGCAATATAGTGTTAATGCATAGACTGTTTAAAATCTTCTTTATTCTCAGACATCTGTATGAAGAACTGACTTCATAATTATGTTTACCAGGAAGTCCTCTACTAAAAATTTTAATTCCATGTCCCCTGGAGTATGGGTTTTGATTCTAGGGCAGGACCAAAATAGACAACATTATTTTGTGCATATTATCTTCTATGTTTCTTTAACAAAATCTTATTTTTGAGATACAAAAGATGGAAGATTTTGTCTTTCGGTATCATATTTGTAAGTCGTGTAGATATAAGATGAAAAATTTTGGTTCGGTTACATATTACAAAATATTAATAAGTAAAGAGCAATAGATAATACACCTTATTATTTACTATGTAGCCTGTAAATCGACTTGAGCAAGAGGTAATTAACGTGACGGCATAACGCGTTAGATGTAACTGCCAAATGCATTAAATACATAAATGGTATATCTTAAAATTGAAATATATCCTTGCTTGGGCATGGGAAACTGATTTTGTTTGGTTTACATAGAAAATTAATTTGTTATCCAGGTACAACCCGAGGTAAATCCACGTACACATTTGATAGCACATGGACCCCTTTGGGCCCCTAATGTGATGGGTCAGTCCATATTTCTTGACGTCAAATAAAAACTCACAAAGAACATTCACTATCTGAGGGTGCTTCCAAACAAGTAACAAATTTTACAAGCATTAAATGGGTCTGCGTAATTGTGTGAATAGAAAACGAATTACATTTGCAAATTCTTTTTATTAAATTGGGTTTCGCATTCCATTGTTTAGAATGTTATTTCAACATAACCACAGTCTGCATTTTGGAGGTGAACAGACTAGGTCGACGTCGATATTAAATACTGGGTTCTTTAATACTCTGTATAATAGCTATCAGAAGGGCTCAATTACACTATCACGATCTTCACTCATGTGTATCGGCGTTTCAGAAATCATCAGCAATCGAAAGCGGAACGTTTCGGTGCAGAAATTAAATATAACTGATAAAGGTGAAAACATGCAGTGTCTGCAAGAACTATCCCTCTAGGAATTAAAATGCCTTGATAACATTTATAAAACCATGTTTTGTATCTTAGACATATGCCATTTTTTTTAGAAAGCCAGGATCTTTGTTGTCGTTGTTCTTCTTGATGTGTATTTCGCCGCTATCTAAATTTAGATGTATAATAATTCAAATGTTTGTTCCTTTTAAATCAATGCAGTCGAATTAGAAAGTGGAGTTGTATAGTGAGATTCCCTCGGAAGACTGGCTATATAGTATCAACCCTCCCCCCCCTCACCTGCCCGGGGAATTCTTACTATACAGCCGTTCTTCCGGCTAAGTATATATACATGTATACTTATCTTGTAATGGCCTTTGTGTCCTTGTTTGAATACAATCCATTAATTTGTTGCACGCATCAAATGAATAAATGCGAGTACTTATATATTTAATCATTTGAATTTATATGTAAATTCCTTAAAGATATCCTAATATGGTGTGCTTGGCTCTACTATGTGATATCAAAATTGATTTGTACATCTGCTTGAATGAATGTGAATGTTTCCTCAATTTGTATGATTATATTTCAATGCTTAATTTTTGTTTTTTAACAATTTCTACATGTTATGCACATATCAATTAAAACCAAAACCCAACGAAAAGCAGGGACGTCTTATTAACAGTTTCTAATGAACCTTCAGTTAAATAAAACTCAAACCTAATACGTAAGTGAAAAACCTCACTATATTCGGATAGGGGAAGACTCACCACATAGCCTTCTCTCCGTCAAGGCGATGACTCACTATATAACAAGTCTTCCTTGAAGAAGTATCTCCATGGTATTATATGACACCACAATGTTTAACCTTATTACGATTGAAATTATTTCCCGGTAACACAGAGAAGGGAAGAAGATATATTCAAGAACATGACATAGCATGCCATGTATTGAATGACAGATATGTAAGATATCTATTTGAAATATTCGAAGCACCATGGAGCATTATAGATTAACAAGTTATAAATTGCAAGATTAAACAATATGCGTTTAATCTGTTAGAATTAAACATAACCCATGTAATAATAGCGTTTACTCAATTTAAAAACAAAACGTCTGGGTTTTTCTTTAATGTAAATCAAAATTTTACTTTAGAAAGCTGGCGTTTCCTGTCTATAATCGATATGGGTGCATGTTATATCACATGAATGTACGTAGAGCATAGGCAGAACTATAAGAATGATTCGATATGAATTGTAAATTCAGAGAAATGTTTATTCAAACACAACATTGTGTATAAAAGTGGACAAAATGTAACTTGTTTTTACATTGAATGTAGTTGTAAATAATGTGAATCTTAAACAGTTAATTGATTTCTTTAGTGATATGAATGTAGCGACATTGCACAGACAATACATAGCCCATTTTGGGATATTGTGTCTGACATCATCATTCATGCAGTCCGTGATATTTTTTTAGGTTGCAAAAGGTTTCGACCGATTGATAAATTGGCTAAAACTGGATACTGTAGATTTTAATCTTGTCAGTTTCTATAAATCTTTGAATCATATAAGTTTACTGAAGATATATAGGAGAAATTACACAGTATATGTAAATATTGTGATATAAACGATACTAACCTCATATCATATGTATACAGTTCTGATAGATTAAAATAGGAATATTAATATATTCATGGTTCACATGTACAATTGTGATTGATAGATATTAGTAGATAAATCTTATACTCACACACTCATACTGCCGCAGACCAACAGACAGTAATATTCCTAATAAAGTAGCACACAATCTTATTCGAAGCTCCATGTTATAACCGTAACCAAATCACTAGTTTTTTGTGTGTTTTTTTTTTCACTAAACTCAGTGATTGTCCCGTTAGATGTGCGTAACTGAAACTAAAACCGAATCTAAAGTACCCGGCACCTGTCACACTCGGGTGATTTGAGGAGGTATCACTTTATTACCGACGGAAACGCTTGGTTTCAAATGTATTTTTTAAAGCATTATTTTACCTAATACCTGTATCTATTAAAAACACAGGCTTTCCTTTACGTTTTTGCATTCGTAAATTAAAAAAAACTTCATTGTCGATTTTGATGTTAAATTTTAGGAGATCTTCATCGTAAAAGATTTTTGAGGAACTGATAACGCTTTTTTATGAACAAAATTTTAGTAATTGTATATACCAAACCAATACGCCATATATTGGTAATTTACGATCACCTTTAGGGCCATGAGATACCATTGTATTTTAAGTTGAAATCATTCAAATGCATTCGACGAAGTGTGTATCTTTGTACGTATGTTAAGATGCATGTTTGAGATATCAATATGCTAATGGGAATGAAGAGTAATTTATACATCACATTAAAGTGTAGCTCTTTACTTCAGCTCTTGTCAGGAGTTAAATATATTTTACAATTAAGTTAGATACATAGTATACTACTCTCCTTTAAGTTGTTAAAAAGTCAGAAGGTACAATGTAATAGATAACAAGTCATTCTACAGGTAATGACTGTGTCATTCACACATATGAGGGTTAGCGTATTTTTCATGCCTGTTCTTTTCAACTATGTATCACAAATACAACCTTTTCGTTGTAAAACATCTAGGTATTCTTCTTTCACAGATCCGCCCAAGTATAAACAAATCTAAGATACAAATCGCATCATTAAACAAATCCGTGAGCTATCCACCAGATTGATTATACAATGATTAGCTACCTACACTGTCAGTAAGAATGCACAGAATTTGTAGTATATCATTATTTAAGCCTGATGTGTGAACTCAACAAAGTGCAGTTAATATAAGTTAGGCTTTGCTTGATTGGACGTACCACTGATACATGTATCCAATTCCAGAAGCTTCTTAAAAGTATACATTGCATTAACATGAGGTCATATGAAAAAAAAATGTCTCACAATCTATGATTACACTAGATCACTCATTGAATAATTAAAATTAAAAAGTTGCTACCACGATATATGAATGCATAAAACATTTTGAAGGAATAATGTAAAAAGATAAATAAAAAGTCCTCTCTTAATCAGCCCTTTTATATGTTTAATATTTTAGAGAATGATAATGCCATGAGTAATGTCCATCATTCGTAATTTCGGATTTTCAGAAAATGTATGCTCATTCATTATCAGTTGCAATATTGGTGAATGGAGGTAATGAAGTGTTTAGCAAATGATGTAAAAATAATGGATAATTGTAAGCAAATCTGTAAAATAAAGGATTTAAGTAAAGTATAAAAATTAACATCTTTAATTGTTATTGCTAAGTATTAGTATAGTGGGATTCATACATAACATTCTGATGATGCGGATGTTTTATTTAAAAAAGATACAATATGCGAAAATGTGGTGGGCGATTTGTACCTTTTCTTTTATTTGCGCGGGTCATTTTTTACCAATTTACAAAGTTTCTCATAGCAAATAATACTGGATATAATTTCTGCGTATTGATAACCTTGCGAGCATAAATGGATATACGGTATGTTACAGAAGACTTTAAGCTAAGACGAATTAAAAAGTTCGAGAAATCCAAAGGTCTTTTCAAAGTGAATTTTGTAGGGCATTTCATCTTTGATTCGTGGAATTAAAAAAATAAAGTAACAAAGAAATTCAAGTGCATCATACTTTAGTTTAAAAAGCAATTATAAATCACTGTACGTTTTATCTAACGGAATGTTAACAATGCAATTTTATTTGCCAGATATATACAATATTAAATCATTGTAACAAAGAATTTGGAGTTTAACTTCATTTTTAAAATAATAACTATGTTCTGTCAAAATAACATCTGATAAACTGAGTGCACATTTAAGCCCTCACATAGAAAAAAGCAACAAGTATTTCAATCAATACGTTTTGAATCAGTACGTTTAGAAATACGTATGAAGACGCAAAATACACCGTTTCCTTTTAGAAGAATAATGTCAGAATAAAATTGACCAGTTGTGATACAAAACAAAAAATGAAAGAAGATGATATAAGCTGATCGATGATAGTTTTTAGTTTTGATGCAAATAAGAAAGAACTCGTTTTAAGTTAAATTACTTCTATCTACAATTATTTCAAATTTGATAACGTATTTTTTTTTTATATAGTGTGACCTTATTAATGATATTGATAAGAATAATGCTACGTTTGTGATCATCAGCAATAACTAAATTTATGCATTTAAGATTGAAAACGGTTGAAAAACAGTTGTAACGGTTGTATTTTATACTTATAAACTACTACACATTCTATCTTAGGCCACACATTTTACAAACTTCTCCAAAGATTTAAAATATGAAGAATATGGCTTTATTGTTATAGTTTCATGTTCCATCACATTTCTACGTATACTTGAGTGGATTATTCGTAATATCATTTGACACCGAATTTTTCTAAAACTCTATCCTCTGATTGTACTTTGTCACGCTTCTTCACAGTTTACATTTTAGTTAACATGCATAAAATCGCCAGTGCTTTCGGCTTTAAGACAGTGGCTTTAATTTGAGACTTCACCTCAGTTAGCTTTCGTAATTTAATTTATATGTACAATTGTATCATCTCTCTCTCTCTCTCTCTCTCTCTCTCTCTATGTATATAGATATAGTATTTTGATATCAATGTGAAACAGCGAATTGATTTTTCACAATATGTGTTGAGCTCTTTTGATTAGCTGTGACTAAGAAAATTATGCTTAGGCTGATATATACTAGTAATACATTTCTCCGTATTAATACTTTTCCTTTTTATCCCAAATTACGACAAAGAGCACACAGGGGGTGTGACGGTCAGCAGAGGATGCTCATTCCTCCTTGACACCTAATTTGTATTTCGTTTAATGGATTTTTGTGATGGTTTGTTAATGTCATATTTTTTATTTCTCTCATTGAAATTGAAAAGAACTTCGAATTTCTTTAACATCGAGTTATTTTACAGGTAGAGATATATGAGGATATTTAAATTAAAACTTGATTGTTTAAAAAAGATCCGGTTTCATCAGCAGGCAAAACAGAACATTCTAGAAAATATGTTCCTTTTGAGTAACGACGAGAAAAGTTAAGGGTCATTTAAAAGTGGTACTGTGCAGGTAGACGTGTATTTGTACATTGACTTATATATGAGTGTTGGCATGTTTGTGAATACCACTATTTCTTTATAACGTTTCAAAAATTGAAAGTATTCGTTTAGACAGCCAACTAAAATTTGTTTGTTTACAACTGCATGAAAATCATTGAAGAGTTATACATAACACGCTTTTCATTAAAAGTTTCAGTATGTTTATTGAGACTATCAGTGTCTAAAAAGATATGAACAGATTCATTAACCGTTTTAAATAACATTTGAAAGGATAAATGAAAATGATATAATCCATCAATTAATCACTGAGGTAACTATTTATTGTTTGAAAGTCAATGAACGACTTTATACACAATGTATTCCTTATATTTTAATTGTTTAGCAAAACAAAAAGGTTTTAAAACACTGAATATAATATTCAAAATAAAACTTATTTAAAGTGTCGAAGCGTTAAGAAGGTGCTTATTGATGATTTGTATGACCTTCCATGTAGGAATGTTTGAACGTGTGATGATGTGGATATTTTGTGATTCATAATTATAAAACATCAGTCTAAAATTATCGTGTCTGCGTCTTATCGGTTAACAAGATAAACAAAATAACATAATATGATTCGACTGTAGCTTACTAAAGACTCTTATAAAAATAAATGGCAATGCAAAAATTAATTCGTAATAAAAGAAAACGTTCATCTTGTCACAAGTTGTAACAATAATTTTACGTTCCTTTTGAATTGTGCGTGTCTTTTAAAATATAAAACACACACTCGATGTTAAAATATAATATTTTGTTACATAATATTTTCAAAAAGAACAAAGGGTTTATTTGACACAGGTATTCTCTTGATGCGCAAATCTAGTGACAAAAAATTTAGACCCAGTAAAAAAGTCAGGTTTTTGTCTAATTCAGTAAAGAATGCTTAAGTATCTTTTAAAGGAGGTTTTTTAGGCCATCCCAACCTTGATTCTCGGAATCGAAATAAATATGTTTACTTAGAAACATAATGCATTTGACCTTGATTAAAAGGCAATCATGATTTACTGTACGTTTTCATCTAACAGAAATTAGAAAAAGTATCAAAGATATACAATGTGGATTATCCATTATATACAATAAACAATTAAAAAAAATCGTACTTGAACTCAATTTAAAGATAGTATACCAAATAGACCGATCAAGTCATCTTTTAGACTGGAGTGCACACTTGAAAACTTCAAATCTATAATACATAAGTCACGTATAAAGTTACAAAATATACCATTACCTTCTTATATCAAATTTGAAGTTCATGCAACATACCACCAATAGAGATACACATAATCCCGACAGGAAGAAGATAGTATACAATTAAATTTATCATTGAAGGACTCAGCAAGATTTCATTTCCCTGAGAGCAAGTTTATTTCCCAAGGCGAGGCCTATACTCACTCTCTCTCTCTCTCTCTCTCTCTCTCTCTCTCTCTCTCTCTCTCTCTCTCTCTCTCTCTCTCTCTCTCTCTGTGTGTGTGTAGTTAGCTTTATTTGTCAATATGACGAGAGGCACAACAGATCAATTCATCTATTACAATAGGTGTGTAGCTATTTACTTTACCTAAATAGGGGTAAATATGCTTTACAAATTTGTAATAAGTAATTTAATTATCGAATTACTTTAACGTCGTGAAAAAGGTTGATACACTATACGATAATATATGCAAAAAAAAAATCCCATTTCAATATGAGTTAAATGATTTGTTTTTAAATATTATATTAATTTCATACAACTACATGTATGACAGTATAAATGATATGAATAAGTATCATGCCAATTTTGTGATTATCAGCAATAACTTGATTTATATGATGAAAGTGGTGATTGGTTTAAAACAAACGTTGTTTTTATGACATACGCAGTATATGTAATCTACTACATAATTAATTTAAGACTGCAACTATAAAAAGCTGCAAATGTTTAGGATTTATAGAATTACGGAGTCTCTTTTGTTTTAGTTTTAGATTTCAGCAGACAGCTGCTTGAGTGGATAAATCGTGACACTGTTTTTGACCATAGTCTCTAAAGCGAGGTAAAATGTATGATACATGTATTCTACATCGTCACACACATTTCTCATGAACCACAATATACATGTTCGTTTACATATCCTGGTCAATCCCTCGGCTTCAAGAAGTGATTTTTTTTATTTCAATCTCTATTTACATCAGTTGATTTTCTTATTTAATTTACCTCTCTCTCTCTCTCTCTCTCTCTCTCTCTCTCTCTCTCTCTCTCTCTCTCTCTCTCTATTGTTAGATATATTTTTTCCAATACGCTGATTGGGACAACGAATTAATTCATTTATCACAATATATGTTTAGTTTTGAACTTTTTAAATTTGTTATACAAATATGCTTTATTCGAATTTAAATTGATTAGAATTTGGACAGTCATTTTCTCGGTAGAAATCGATGAAAAGATTACATGCAAAAGGAGGTCATTTGACGGGAATGTTATCCAGAAAACGAATGATCTTTAGTAAAGACGACTTCCAGTGAAGTAGTGTTACGGTGCAGTTAAATGAAAATTAGCATACTGACCTACAGTTGATTGCTTACGTACTTTTAAAAACTCAGATAATTTTAATATAATTCATAGACTACAAGCATTCGTAATAAAATAAACAACATTAGATACCATAAAATAAAATCGCGTCATACAAGTAAAATGCATATGATTTGTAGTACAGCATTGTTGAAGCGTTATGTATGCATTTCGTGATCAAGCAAGTGAAATTGATACTGAATAAATATAAAACACGAAATGAATTCCCATCAAAGAAGCTTCTTTTAATTTCCTTCGATTTTGTTTTGACCAGAAAAATCATCCATGTCATAATAAACGTATCCAAATGTTACAATAGCATTGCCACGCAATTAAGAAATTTAATATCAAGCGAATTTCTACAGCATTGTTTAGTTTAGATGATAGGATTAAATCTTCCCTCATATTGGTTTATCAACAAAAGCAAAATATTCCAATAGTAGTTAAATGACGTAATGTATATTTAGACCCGTAGAAAAATAAATAGAAACCATAAAAACCTATCCTTTAATAGCAGAATAAAAAGGAAATTTTATCCATACACGATACCATCAGTATTTTTATAAAATTTGAAATCATAACTAGGGACAAAATTACTGTTTGAACTGTGTAGGCTTTTTCTATATAGTTACAGTCGGTGAAGTAGTATCATGTTTCGCAATGTTATACATTTTTTTTTTGACAAACGTGTGGAGTTTTTTACTTGTTGCGAAAAACGTGTAACAAAAGATCTGTAAAATATGATGCAAGAAACATGTCATAAAAGATGTGTTAAATATATCAGATTTTACTTATGTCAGTGAACAACGTTAAAAGTTCAATAGTTTTATATGTGGGGATTAGAAGGTGCATCCTAGCCCCAATTCTCAGAATTTAAATAATATAGTTTTTTTAATGAATTTGAAACGTGTAAACTGGCGAATGTGTTTTTCTATTTAAATAACCTGAACATTAAGCTTACATTAAATTAAAAAAAACATTATTTGTTGGGTTACCTATACCCTTTACCCCAAAATGATCGATCAGATTAATTCATTAATTAAAATGCACATTTACATATTTTAAATTCAACCTACATAGAAGGTACGACGAATATTGTTTATACAATGTATAAAGTTACAAAATGAATCAGACCCTTCTTATCAAAGAATGTCAGATCTCAAATTCACGAGACAGTCTACCAATGGTGATACACAAATGATGTAGAGAAATAAAATGATCGACTACATATATTTATCTAAAACTAATTTTACTGACTTGTTTCTAAAAAAGATTTAACAACTGGAAACAAGGTATACATACATTTAGAGTGTGGTGTATAAATAAGTACTAGTATTATGCTACATTGGAGATAAATAACTATAGCTCAATGTTGAATGATATTTTAGTGCAAAAGTTTTGATAAAAACATTGTTAATTACTGTACGTAATGTTAACTACCATGTACGTCGGCATATTTCTGCTCGAATAAATGGATTGTGAAGTTAACATTTCACGTTCTGTCTATTCTGTTTTAAATCATGCGCTTTTATTAAAATATTTACATGAATTCTGTTTTCTTATTTCATATGAGAATAGGAGAATCTCGTTTTCATACTTGAAAACATTTTACGTGCAGTTATCTGTTTTAGTTTTTAATTAAGACTCTGAAAATGACATATGTCAAAGACATTTACAATTTCTTTAAACTTATTTAGTAAAATTTATTTGTAGATCCGCTTTAATGAATGGATGAATGAATGAATAAATGAATTATTTTATTTTTTTCAAATTTGTGTGATTATATTTTAATAATTTTCGTATTCTTTTAAAACAACTTTCAATACCACATACCTAATGCAAAGGGGGAAGGTCTAATAAACAGTTTCTAATGAACTAACAGTTAACTAAAACTCTAACTATGGTGTGATAGGTGAAATACACTATATAACCTTTACTCATGGCGATGACTCACTATATCACCGGTTTTCCGGGATGAAGCCTCACTACGATATTATATGAAAACGCTATGTATGTAGATATATTTTTTAGATATCAATATGCTAATAGGAACAAACAGTCATTTATAAATTAAATTAAATTATAGCTCTTTACTTTAGCTCTAGGCATGAGTAAATATGCTTTACAATAAAGTTGGATACATAGTACAACTTTCCCTTTAAGTTGATAAAAAGTCAGACTGTAATAGTGACCAAATCATTTCACCGGTAGAAATATATGCGACGATGTAATAAAACTTTTTTTTACTTGTGTACTGTGAGGCACGTAGCATCATGGGCGTAGCATTGGGGGGGGGGGGGGGGGGCATGGGGGGCCTTGCAAACTGATTTTTTAAAATGTACATATAAAAAATTGAAGTATCATGGAGTTGACCCCCCCCCCTTTTTTGGGAGCATGTAAAAAATTGATATAAAAACAAGGAAGTTATATAGTACACCAGCCCCCCCCCCCCCCTTCCCAGATTAGGATTCTGAAGATTTTGGGAAAGTCCTAAAATCCTTTTTTTTGTTTTGTTTTTTGCTTGTCAAGATTTTTTGGATTTGTCTTGTCTTTGCCCCCCCCCCCCTTAAAAAACGAAGTTACGTGCCTGAGTGTATTGACTAGGCAGAACAGAATGTTTTCTATATATAAGTGCTCTTGTGTAGCGGCAGATAAAAGTATCGATTTTTTCAAAGATGTGAATGTTCATGTAAATGTGTAATAGTGTACTGAAACATATGAGAGTTGGCGCATGTTTAATGCCATTTTTAATTATATATCACAAACAACAAGTGTCTGCGAATATTAACAATCACAAATTGTTCTTCTACATATCAGTAAAAATTATTTATTAAAAATTAAAATAAAATCGCATTGTAAAAGAAATTAGTAAACTATCAACTGGATGCGTTGTACAATGATTAGTAACTAACGTGATTTTACTATTGATTAAAACAACACCACAAATCATTGTGAAAACGTGTATTAAAGGATAAGGAAAACAAGATAAAAGCTGAGAAACCACAAGGACACAAGCAGACAACGTTTAAAGTGGGCCCGGCCTGGCAAACGAAAACAACAATACAAAACTCTATGCGGATCCCGAACCCAAACCCAATTTACATAAACAATTTCCCCGAAATATACTACACCCCCCAAATTTGAGGAGAAATGCCCCAATGCCGACCCCGAAGCCACTTATAATTACATCACAATTACACAATGATACATAAAACAATACTTAACCCTTTGATGGACAATTCATCATTAAACTACAAAAGGAACAAATATATTAACAGTCAATCAATCACATAACAAAGGAAAGTTCACATACAGTCACTGTCACGCCGTCCATCATTCTGTCCAGACACCAGGAAATGCAATGGGCTGAGTCACTGGCTCTGGGACACGCCGGCCTCTCACATCTGTAGGGTGGTCCTGGCGTACAAATGTCCTCCTGAAATCCAGAGGGTGAGTTTGCCTGTAACATGGGCATCTTGCTTGCTCCATCGCTGAGATCACCAGTGCTACAGTTAAGCTCCACCCCGTTCACATGCAGGAAATCCATCCCAAGGAGAATTTCAACCTGTAATGGCGCAATGTTAACATGGTGCAGGACATTGGTCCCTCCTATCTCTACAAGAACATACCAAGAGCACCCACCGTCATGCTTTCCCCTCCCCAAACTAGGTTTGCATCTTTGCTTTGGATAATTTCCGGGCGAGAAGACATATGATTATAACGCTTTTTGCCACAATGGTTATTCCAGCGCTCATCGGGACATCATTCACCTTGACTGGTGTTCGCCATGCACCTTCTGCATAACCTACACCCTAAGACTCGACTGACGGTGCAATTCCCTTTCGGTGACCCTTTTGAACTCGCATGCTTGCTCCTCATATCCGTACCTGCTGAGTACTCAGGACACCTCTTTAGACATTTCCTCCTAAAATGTCCCCGCTGCTTGTAACCTAAAGCAACAGCAGAACCACCGATGGCGTTTACCTTTCCCACAGGTAAATACTCCCTAATTAGGTGGAACCTTACCGCCAGAGGTACAATTCAGCCCTTGTGACTGCCTGTCAACTGTTACCTTGCGGACCTTCCTCCGATATGGGTCAAATACTTGATATCTGAGCTGGTATATCTTTTCCAAGTGAACTGCCTCATCTACACTGGAGGGGGGGGGGGGGCTTTTAATCAACTTCCTACCCGCTCTCGTTTCGTTTCAAACCATTGCAAATCGCAAGACTGCCTGCTCCTGGACCACTTCTCATGAGACGTTAGCCCTTAGAGCACGGTCACCTCATTGATCTAGACTCTCTTCTTCCCCTTGGGTCATAGAGTAGAACTCCACCTGAGACGCAGCCTGAAGTATTCCCTTACCAAATATCTGCTCAAATCGCGAGGCTATTTCAGGGAAACCCAATTCCTCACCCCGCGACGAGGGAATAGAGAAGTACTTGAGTGCTGATTCTTCCACAGAAACACTTAGAGCTTACAGACAGTCATCGTTATCTACCCATAATACATGGCAGGTGTTTTCAACTTATCATAGAAAAACCCAATTCTAAGCTACCGGTATATTGAAGACACTTAGCCTCTGCTTGGACATTTCGCTGTGACCTAAACGAACTGTGACAAATTTTCTCTAGCCAATGAAGGTGCTAAAAGAACATCACAATTACCCCTTTTATACTAGCTGCGAGGTTGTCATCAGTTGCCACCGCTCTGTCAGAATGAATCTTATGATACCTAAGTTGTCCTGCCAGAAAACATGAGTTGCCTTGGGTTAAAGGGGAATCCCTACCTTCATGCGAGCTGCCCATCTGAGGCAGATAAGCCTCAGATACCTTAAGGATGGACGGGTCCCAATCACTATATACAAAGGTTCCCCACAGGATAGTGCTACTCACGAACCAGGAACTCTTCTACACTGCCTAACAAACCTAGTTTTCCCTCTATTGCACAATATACAAACAAACAACAATGCAATGCCCTACCACAACAATTACATGACACAAACCCAAAACCGACCGAAATCTAAACATGGCCGAACCACGCAGTGTCCCCTAAGAACCACGCCGGTCTAAAAAGACCGCTAAAATACCTTACTCACAGCGCCAAGAAAACAATTTTTCTACTGATGTAAAGATGTTGAGGAAGCATATGGGCAATTTAGCGTCTTATTTTGACTTTTTATTCAAACTCGTGCGACTGATTATCTAATTTAAATCAGGTCAAAAACTTGGTATTATCCTTTAAAATAGATTTTAATGCAATAAAATCGGGTGTTACATTACTGCTTCATCGATGCATTATCACGTGACAACTATAAATAGCTTAAGTATTTTCCTTAACATTAAATGACGTAGAACAACACCACCCCGTGGCTTTCAAAACACAATAAACATACCATGTGAAGGAAAACATCTCAGTTTGATTAAAACCGTTGCTAGAATCCTATGTTATTCCTTATTAAATATTTATTCATCAAGTTCTTGAAAACCTTCCCAACTGTTGTATAGTTTGCACAGAAAACGGTATGTTGCATCAAAACAACGCAAAACATAGAATTCTAGCAACACTTTAAACTTAAGCATTATCACCCTTGCGAATGTGTTCGGAATGTTTTCTTTATAGTTGCTAAGTATGTAATAAATCCAGAGGTGCTCGAATGAAATTTCACGAGACTTCACCGAGATTTGTTCAGTTCCTGTGAAATTTCGAGCGGAAGTATAAGTGTTCGGATAATATTCTCAAAATACGTAAGTACTGGTCGATTTTCATATCATATCCTACTTTGATTTATGTAAAAACATCAACATCTTGTAAGATGTATGTCATGTTTGATGCTTGTGGTGTGCAATACCATGTTTTAAAAAAAATAATGGGTGAATGTTTTGCATAAAAACCTAGTATATCGAGCCATTTTCAAGGAACATTCTGCATAAAATAGTATAGTCTGTTTCACTATTGATGTTATTACTAGGTCAAGCGCGGATCGAAAATTAATTCTTTGGGAGGATCTCTATTACACATGTTAATTGTCGCAACAGCAGAAAAAAAATATTTTTTGTACTGTCACATTTATTTCTAGAACACATTTTATCTTCCAATTAATGAAGATTAAGTTTAAAATCAATAAACCTCTAGAATTTATATTTGACTACAAGTACCTAGATTCTCTAAAATAGACTATAAACACGAAGCACGATTTTTACAGCGAAACTGAAAGGGTCAAATAAAACCACGTGATCTAAAATTTAAATGACAATAACATTCGCAGGGGTGATTATTCAATCAATCGATAAGTCCAAAATTTGAGGCTCAATATATACGGAAAGTGTTGTTCTAGTCGGATTTTCATATCGTAAACAACGTTAAAGGAAAGCCTGGCAGATAAATAAAGGCAAATTTACATACCTTTTAGCGAATGATTGATAAAATTAACATATATCCTAGTTTTCCTATTTTCAATTCTCAATAAATCACATCATAATATTTTGTGTCCTTAGATTATCTATATTTTGAATCTGTTTACAATGCTCTCCGATCAAGTTTACACGACATTCAACTTTCAGTCATGACGCCATCAATTTTCAAATCTACGTAATATAATCTTATTTGTGAAAAAAATTGTCTTCAGTATTTTTTTGTTCGTTATTTGTCTACCTTTTGTTGATTTAATGTTTGAATGTAAGTTGTTTGATTTCACAGAGTTACATGTAACTTGGATTCCATATGCTTCCTTAACATCCATGCGCAACAACACAAATCACTTAAGTGAAAACGTATATAAAAGGACAAGGAAGAAAAGGCTAAAAGCTGACAAACCAAAAGAACACAAGACAGACAACGTGCATCTGGCCTCGGTCTTGCAAACGGGAACAACACTACACAGATTTACGCGGATCCCGAACCCAATTTACATAAAACATTTCCATGAAATACACTACTCTACCGACAGTCTGAAAACATAAAGTTTAAACGTTTTATGCGTGAGTCTCAGCAAAGTGCAAATAAGATGAGGTAGAATTCGTTAAAACGGAGTTCTGTCTGATGTCCAGTTCCTAAAGCTTCTATCTTTTATATCCTGCATTTGTTATGACTAAGAAAATAATCTAGCATGATATAATATTAAAATAAAAACAATAATCTACGTTATCAATGATTACACATTCAACAAGTAGACTTTAAACGTTTGCTACAACAATATATGAGGAAGTGTAGGAATCATGTATACTATAATAAGTCTCAATAAGTCCTGATATAGAATTGGAGATAATGATAATGCAGTTTGTGCCCTTCCTTTGCAAAAATGTACCTTTAATTTGGAAGATGAAAATCATTAATGGTTATTGTTAAGTATTTCAAATGGTATATGTGATCATTGATAAAGGAATTCAAACTCTGATGATGACGTGGATTTCGTATTGTCAACAACAAAGTGTTGCTTAATGGTACGCCTGAGTATTCTGTTTATTCGCAAACTCTCTTACAGAGGACCTATCAACTGTGTTATTTTTTTTTAGACAAGTGAGAAATTTAAAAGTCCTTTTAAAGTATATTTCGTGGGGCATTCCAAACCTAAATGGTGGAATCTAAATAAATAATGTGTCATCGAAACTCACATGCTTGAAGTTAAAAGGCAATTACAAACTATGGCACGTTTTAAATAAAATTCTGATCAATTTGTCAAAAAAATACAATATCAAATCATTCTATAAAAGAATGTGTACTTGACCTCATTTGAAAAAAAAAAATTATATACTTTGTTCATTTCTAAACCACTCATATAGGTGAAATGACTTTTTTGTAAATATTACTAACATTTTATAAGATAAGAATATGTTTTTTAGATTGACAGTATTAAACACATGAATAAATAAATTGGTGGTCATTAACAATAACAATTTATGATTTATGCAGTTTAGACGGTAAATGGTTTAAAAATAATGTTTTTTTACATACCCAGTATATAATATACAAATACACTTCATTTGTTCAGCAACAAATGTAAAAAAAAAAAACAGCTGCAAATGTATCAAATGTAAAGAACTACGGTAGCTCAAATCTGCTAGAGCGGACCAATTATGATACTTTTCTTGACCACAATCCCAATTGTGAGGTAAAACCAAATTATTCAAAGCGGGTTTTGAAATAAACATAATAAATCGTGACGCATTTTGATTGAGTACAGCCAAGCAGCCATATGTTCGTTAACAAACAAAAATCGGTGTGTACGGCTTCCTATGCGTTTCTTTTAGACAATTAAGATGTCTTATTCCAGTAGACAGGTAAAAGACTTTCTCTCTCTCTCTCTCTCTCTCTCTCTCTCTCTCTCTCTCTCTCTCTCTCTCTCTCTCTCTCTCTCTCCCGGGGTCAAACATAAACAATCATGCTTGGGTGCATTTCACTCGTTTAAGTTAAAAAGACGTCAGAATGTAATTGACACCGACATCTCTCACAGGTAGATGTAGATGGTCGATGTAGATGGGGATTTTTTAAAATCCGCGTTTGTGTAAAAACAGGTTATTTTGACGAGACAATACATAATTCTATCAAACAAGTTGTCCTTGAAAAAGAACAGCATAAAGTGAAAGATATCTGAAAGCGTTACTGTGCAGGTAAATGTGCATTTGTATATTTACTTATACATGTGGGAATATTGGCATGTATTCTGAATACCAAGGTTTTTTAATTTTATCTAAACAAATAGCAAGTATTTTTTTAATAAACAATGAAATAAAATTTGAAAGGTAAAGATCATACAATGGTCAGCATCCTATCCTCTCATAACCTGCATTTGGAAAAGAAAATGCATGATTTGTAGTGAGTCATTGTTTAAGCATTTCGTATGCGTCTCATCATTGTGCTTCTAAGATAAATTAGGCTCAATCGTAGTAGAGTTATAACTTAATATTCATACAAGATCCTCGCTTAATTTTCCTTTGAGTTTGTAATTAATCAAGGGTATAATCCAGTATAAATAAAATTGCATCACATTAAAAGGTGGATTTTAAACATTAAATATGTTACAACGATATCATCATCCATGTACATGTTCTAGAATACCATTAAGTATTATTAAGATTCTTCTGTTAATCAAGATTTTGGAAGTAAAGGTATTGGTTCTATCCTTCTCATGCACAAACATGTTAATCAATTTTTTTTATTTAAAGTTCCAATTAATATATGACATTTTGATATGTCATAGTTTTTAAAAGTGGTTTGCTATTTTACATACATGTAATACTTTAAGGCAAGAACAATGGGTTGTTATTTGACATACATGTGCATTATGTTGGTGTGCAGTCCTTGTTACAGACGACAGAATCAGTCATTGCTGTATCTAGAACAGTGAAGAAAGCTAAAAGTTCAAAGATTTTTTAAAGCGAATTTTCTGGTGCATTCCAACGCCGATTCTCGAAATTAAAATGAATAAAATAAGATATTCTTTATCTTCTCCAAATTAATGGAGAGTATTTCATAACCAAACTATTAACTCAGGCGATGATTAATAAGAAACAAAACATACTTATATATGTATACATATTGATAAACATTTATGAATTATGGCAATCCATGAAAAAAGAAACCTCTATTTTTCATGCATAATTTTTCTGTCTTCTAAAAAGCTGTAACAGCTTAATCAATGTATACACTGTATATTATAGTTATTTAAAGCCTTATGACAAAAAGAACACGTTTTACATACAGTATTTATTAATGAAACTTGTACTAAATAGTTGATCAACAATCTGTTTGAACAATCCTCATGAACAAACTGCCAGGCCTAATAGAGCACAACTTCGTATTTATTTTACTAAAAACTTAAAACTGATATTTGAATGGTTTTTTTTTATTAAAAACAATGTATTGTTGATAAGGATCACATTAAGAGCTTATATTTCTTAGAAGTTTTTTTTTAAAGTTCTTAGCTGCAAAAAAGGTAAGTTGCATGAACATAAAAAAGAACCAAAAAATCACATAGAGAGTTTTGGTCGGATCGATGAAGTCTGCCTAAAAAGTATATAAACATTCTAACAAGCAATTTGTTTTTAAAATAATGCATTATATTCAGTTACCCTAAATATTTTTTTAATAGAGATCGATCAAGTTAAAAGTGTTATTTTTAAAAGAATTCAAAGCCAACATACAACGAAAGCGTTAGTCACTACATTACTTCAAACACGTGTAATGATACTGAATGCAATATATCATTCTCATTACAACAATGCAAAAAAACGAATTCAGGCGACAGACCACCAATACTGGTATACAGATATACATAGAGAGACGTTACTATAAGCTGATCGATTCTAGATTTTAAAATTGAGGAAAAAAACAACTTTAAACGGACATTTAGTTAATTCTATCAAAAGATTATTTGAAATTTGATAAACAGAGAAGTGTATACATACATGTAGTGTGACAGTAATAATGCCATGAATAAGTAGTATGCTACGTTTGCGATCATCAACAGTGATTAATGATTTATTCAATAGAGGCGGTGAACGGTTTTGAAAAAAAAAAAGTTGAGTGTTTTAATCTACTACAAACCAAACTCACTGGCTGCAATCATTAAAAAACAGCTACAAATGTATAAAACTTAACAAAACTGTGTTATCTTTATTGTCATAGTTTTTAGCACATATCTGCTTGAGTCCAGAAATCACAGTCGTTTCACCCGGATGATTTATAAAATTGCCGAAAGGAGTGGTTAGTTTAAAATGAAATGTTTTGGAAAGTATAAATTTACTTCATGTACGTAACAATGCACAACACAGGCTCTTTTAAAAGAACCTTTAAATCTTGCAATACGTGAATCAGGTATAGAAATGCAAAATGTACCATTACCTTCCGTCTAAAATAATGTCAATTAAGTATTGAATCCTTATTTTTTGAAAGATATAGTCTCATAACTGCAACGGTGTGTGCATACAAATATGAAAATTTGTTTGCACACACCGTTCTAGTTATGAGACTACATCTTTTAAAGAATAAGGATTTAATGCTTATATTTACATTTTTTTACATTCTTGCCTTTTACGCAAATGCGAATTATACCTCAAAATTACTGTACTATCCTATGGGTAAGTTTAAATTAATGGAAGAGCCACTGTAACAGCCACAAGCGTGATCTTTGATTTTCGCTTGTGACGTTGTATTAATCAGCGTTCAACGTTTGTGACGTCACAATTAAAACTCGTCAATTAACCTGTTATTACCCTTTCTGTGTTATTGTGCTATATCTGCAGTAGCTTTACATGCAAAATATACGTGGAATGTAAATATCAATAATTATACACAGAAAACATATAGAAAGAATATAGTATTAGCTGATAGGATGTAGTTTTATCTGTAATTGCGAATAAGAAAAAAATAACCTTATCGATAAAAGTTAAGTGACTGGTAACTAAAATTATCTAAAGTTTAATAAAGTAAGTACTTGTATATGGCTATCACATGTATGAACTATCAGCCATCTATCTCTTACAATGCACACGTTAGTTAACATGGTCAGCTTTTCGGCTTCAAGACATGCTCAGTTATACCAGACGATACATCTATTATTTTCCTTATTTATATTCATATATAAAATAGTATATTCTCTCTCTCTCTCTCTCTCTCTCTCTCTCTCTCTCTCTCTCTCTCTCTCAAAACACGGAATAGAGTATTAAACATGAAACTTATTTAAAGATTTGAAGTGTTGTGAATCATTAGGCACTTATTTTTATATGTGTGATCATTTATGTAGATTCTTGTACATTTGGTTATGTGGATCAAAATTATACAACATCGGGATTTAAAAATACAATGCCTGCCTCTTGTTGGTACATAAATTAAAAACCAACAGATACCATATGCTCACTAAAGACATGTCAAATAATAAATAGCAATGCACATAAAGATTTATAATAAAATGTTTCTTTACACATTCAAAGCAGCGTTCTCATAAAAATTCAAAGTTGTAACTGAATACCCGATACCTTGGTCAACTGTGCATGTAATTTTTTAACAGATACGACCGATAAGATATTAAGATGTGATATTTTGTTACGTAATCCTTTCTTAACAAGAACAAAGGGTTGCTATTTGACACACCTGGGTATTTCCTGTGTAATTCTTGTTACAGAAGACACAATAAATCAGTTTTGTGTCTAGAACAGTGAAAAAAGACACTACACACAAACGTTGACTCTTACATCTCTAATCCAGTACACACCTAATTATTAGGCCGCAAATATTTAAACAAAACACAGCTGCAAATGTATTTATTTGAAATAAGAACGTAATGTTTACTTTTATAAATTTCTATAACAGCACATATCTGCTTGAATCCAATAATCGCAGTCGTTATACCCGGATGATATATGGATGCCTTTTTTTTTTAATTGAGTTTTTCACTTTCACAACATATACACATACATACATGACTTATCTTGTACATGTATTTATATAATCATCTTAAAAAGCTTCTAAGTATATGATTATTCTATATTATACAGTTCTTATGTAGTGAAAGTAAATTTTGAGAGAGAGAGAGAGAGTGAGAGAGAGAGAGAGAGAGAGAGAGAGAGAGTAAATAAAGGGGAGAGAGCAAGCGAAAGGTTTGGGGCATTACTCACCTATGGATATAAAACTTAAACCATAATCATGTGATAGATCCCTGTTCTACTGGGATACTTAAGGGAGGAACAAAACATAAAACACAAAAAAACGCATCACAGTTCAAAACAAGATTGAAATGGGACTTTTGAGATGGATGCCTTTTTTTAATAACATAAGGAGTGGTTGCATTAGGAAGTATTTTTTTTTGGAAAGTCATATTGTACTTAATTTCTGTAACCATTCAAAACTCTTGATTTTAGGAACCTTTCATATCTGTATTCTGAAATAAATAACTTCATTGTTTCAATGTTTATGTTCAATGTTTGGAAATCTCATCATCGAAACATATTCTTGAGCAACTGAAAGTGCATGGAATTTATGAACAAAATATTATTAATTGAAGGTACCAATCAGTGCGCCGTATGATTTTTATTTACAAACTAAGTTTACTCTCATGATTTACGATAGTATTTGAAGTTGTAATCATTCAAATGAATGCAACGAGACATGTTCCTCTGAAGGTATATTAAGATACATTTTTGAGATATCCGTACGCTTATAGAACAAGGGGTACATTAATATATCACAGTATACTTTAGCTCTAATTTGGGGTAAATATGATGTACCATTTAGCTGAACACACAGTGAAAATCTATCCTATTTGTTTATAAAAAGTAAGAATGTCATAGTTATCTAGTTGTTCCACAGATAGGAATATAGTTAAGAAATAAGAAACCATTCTTTGAGTATTATGAGGTGATAATTACGGTCGGGGCTTGGTCAAATCCAATAAAGCCCGAAGGGATTTATGATAGATAATTTTTCAAAGTTGGACACTTTGCAACAACAACGTTTTAAAACCGCTATTTTTTTTATTTAGCATATGCTATGTTGCACTACACGACACAGGCGATACCGTTTTCGGTTATGCTATAAGACACGCCTAGTCTGTGTCACTCATGTTTTATGAAGTTACTGGGTTACATGTATAGAGTTCAAATTTAATTTGTAATGTTATCACAGACAAAGACTCCGGAAAATGTAAATATGTGGGATTTAGATAAAAACCTTTTTGCACAAGTTAAGCTTATTGACAATGCAAAACGGAATGTTTTCGATATTAAAGTACCCTTGTGTTACAGCAGATAAAATGACGAATTATTAAAAGAGTTATTGTGTACGTAAACGTGTAATAGTATATAGACATGTATGAGGTTTGGCCAATTTCGCATTTAAATTCCTGGTTGTTTTAACTATATATCACAAATAACATGTTTCCGCTAAAATGAACTACTGAATATTGCACATCTAGGGATACGTAAAATTTATAAAACGATTATGAAACAAAATCACATTACGATAGAAATCAGTAAACAACCAAATGGATGTTACAATGTTCAGTTACCAACACCCTTAGTAAGAAAACGTATGATATTTTAGTATGCCATTGTTTAAGCTTTATGCGTTCGAGGCAACAAAGTGCAGAGAAGATGAGGTAGACTTTGTTTAAACGGAGTAACAACTTATTAAAACCCAGAAGCTTCTATCGCGTATGTCTTGTATTTCTTATGACCAGGAAAATAGTCTAACAATCATGAAGTCACTTAAAAAATGTCCTAAAATCCACGGTAACAGTACATCACACATTGATCAAGTAGATTTCTAACGTTTGCTACCATGATATATGAATACAAAAAGAACGTTTTGAAGGAATAATGTACAATACAATTTAAAAAATCCTCTTTAAATCACTTCTTGTATATAATTTTTAGATAATGATAATGTCATTAGTAACGTCCTTTATACCTCTAACTTTACAGTATGTCTGCTTATCGTCAGCTTTAAACTTTCCGTTCTACTTATCAAAGTAACAGTAAGTAAATCCAAAACGTCGAAGTATGTAAAAAAAAAAAGCAGATTCCTACATCATCTCCAATGTCTTTGAGCAGAATACATTGGTTTGATCTATCAATGTATCATTCATGTCGTCACTTTATCAAATGAGTTTTAATACAATGTGCAAACAATAGTTCGGATTTTGAGAATAGTTATGGTCATTTCATTATCCATTGCAATATTGGTGGATATTAAGATGATCAAGTGTTTAGCAAATAATATACATAATGATCATGAATAACTGTTACCAAATATGCAAATAAAAAGATTTAGGTGATTTTGAAAGAAATGAAATCATTAATAGTTAATGTTAAGTATTACTACTTATATAGGATAAATGTGATCATTAATAAATATATTCATTCAATTCTGATGATGTGGACTTCTTTTTTTTACACAAAAAGAAGTGTTGCTAAATGGCACACCTGTGTATTTCCTTGATGCTCAACTTGTGTTATAGACGACTTATCAAATATCTCATTTTTAAGTTTGGACAAGTTAGAAACTCTAAAAATTTAAAAGTCCTCTCAAGGTGAATGTTATGGAGCATTTTGAACAAGATTTGTGGAATTTTGATAAATGAAGTGACATAGAAAACCAAGTGCACCTGACTTGAAATTAAAAGTCAATTATAAACTGCTGCATTTCTTTTATTTAATAGAATGTTATAATTGTCAAACATATACAATTGTATTTGTCAAACATATACAATATCAAATCATTCTAGCAAACAGTTTGTTATTCATCTCATTTCTAAAAATAATATACAATGTTCATTTACCTAAACCATTCATCCAAAAAAGATCGATCAGATAACAACTGATAAACTGATAAACTGGAATGTAAATTTAAAGGCTTCAAATTTATCATTCAAAGAAACTACAACTCAAGTCTTTCAATACGTGAATCACGTAGAAAAAATCCAAAACGTACCATTACCTTCCACTGAGATAAATGTCGACAATAGTCATAAACAGAAAACCCATAGAAAGAATATACTATAGCTAATCGGATGTAGTTTTAAGTTTAAATGCAAAATAGAAAAAAAAACCTGTTCAATGTAAGTGAAATGACTTGTATCTAAGAATTGTATATAATTTAAAGCTGCTTGGTCCGATTTTTTTGTAATTACAATATCAACATTTTTTCCTACAAAACATTTATCTTAGAAAGTTATGGACTTTCTCCTATTTACACCAGCAAAATCAGTCTCCTTTCAAAGTTAGAAATATTCAAATTAAATAAAGATAATTTCTCTTTGGGCAAACGAAAAAACAAAAATGTATCACGGGAATGTTTAGAAAAGGAAACCGCTTGGTTTCGTCCCCCGAATGATTGGGGTTATTCAACCCGCATGCTATGCATCGATTGTAAATAAAGCAGACTTTGGAAATATATTAGCGAACAAAACGTACACATGTTTATATGTAATTTGTCTAATCATTTCGACCTTTATTTCAAGTGAAGTCAAATTCGTAATACAACCATACCCGTCTCGTCGTCAGGGGTGAAATTTAACATGAGGCGAAATAACCTTTTAATGTCGTTTGTTTTGTTAGCAAATTTTGTACGTATTTTTTTTCATTGAAATTTGGCATAATTGACGGGTAAAACTACTGCAATGTCTATTATTATACATATACTAAGCATAGCCATCGTTTAAAAGCGTGCATAAAATTTGATATAAAATCGGACCAAGCAGCTTCAATAAAGTACTTGTATATAGAGAGTGACCGTAGTAATGATATAGAAGTAGAATGCTACGTTTGTGATCATCAACAATAACTGAATAGTTTATGCAATTAAGATATTAAACGGTTTAATAACAAACGTTGTCCTTTTTATTACACAAATAATCATCTACACATCGTATTTTTTAGGCCGCAAATATAAAAAAAGAACAGCTGCAGATGTATAGAGTTTAAAGAATTACCAAGGATTTATTGGTATAGTGTCATTTTTCAGCACATGTCTGCTTTAGTAGATTAATCGTGACATTGTTTTTCACCAAACTCTCTGAAGCGGGGTTAAAACGAATATGATATGATATACTATAACGCATATTTTTGTGTACCACCTTGCACGTGTTAGTTAGCATGGTCATTCTTTTGCCATGCTGTGTTATTTCTTACTTAACATCATTTATTTCCTGTATGTAAAATAGTCTCTCTCTCTCTCTCTCTCTCTTATCTCTCTCTCTCAATAGATATCAATATTGCAAATCTTATTTAAAAGGATACATAGAATTGATATAATTCATCATTAATCACTTCAGTAATTGTTTCTTCTATGAAAGTCAATGCCCAACTTTAAATACAATGTGTTCCTGGTATTTTGATCGTTTTATGTCATCAGCATTTGCAATCGCAGTGCAGATTGAGCAACTAGTTTACAAATGGTGAATAATTTTGAGCGATGACCTGTGGCGATAACGAACAGTGTCAAGTTTAAAAGTCTAGAGGAAAATTTCAAAACAGGAGCAGAGCAAACACAGACATCTAAAAAAATAGAGGTAGGATCATTTGCTTAGGAGGAGTGAGCACCCTCTGCTAACCGGTCACACCCGCCGTGTGCTTTTTGTTGTGATCAAAAAAACGGAAAAGTCCGTAGACAAGCTGGTAAAAAGTTAGGGTCTCCCAGTTAGTCTTAAATACGTCAGTCATTATGTGACCCAGTGCAAGATTGTATTTGCTGATAGGGTCGTTTTATCCAACATAGAACTAACAAAAATATAACTTCAAACGAGACTGTTGATAGTCTTTTCTGATCAAATTGTTTGTCAGTAGCTTGCCTTTCCTTAGAAACTGTTTATACGAAGAGGATAACCTTGCGTATCGAATTAAATGAAAGACAAAAACTCCACATGCAGGTGATGAATGTATTTTCCTACATAGGTAAGGAAAGTTGAATATAGAAAATTGAAGTCATTACGTTTATCATAAAGTTTTGTTGTTAGGTTGCATTAATGTCCAATCCAGTAAAAATATCCAAATATGAAACAGATGACGCAGAATATGTGGTATCTGTTAACAAATCTTTATGCAAATGTCTATGTGACTGTGCAATTTGTTCGACAAAAAAGGTTTTTATAACACGGAATAGGGTATTAAAAATGAAACTTACTTGAAGTTTTGAAGTGTTGAGGAGTTTTAAGCACTTATTTATGATTTGTATGAGTAGTGATGTAGAATTTTTGCACTCCTGATGATGTGGATCTGTTTCGTAGGTCATAATAATTCAACATCAAATTAAAAAAAAGATATCGTCTGCTTCTCATTGGTACATAAATAAAATAAAATGAAAACACATGCTTCAACTGTATCTTACTAAAGACTCATAAAATAACAAATAGCAATGTATTTTTGATAAAATAAATCGTATTTATACACATTCAAAGCAGCATTCTCACAAAAATTCTGTATAATGTATAAGTTGTAACTAAATACGTTTTTACTTTATAACTTATGAATGGTTTTTTTTCTTTAAAGAGACGCGACCGATGTTTAGATATGATATTTTGCTACATAATACTTTTCAACATGAACAATGGGTTGTTATTTGACACACCTGTGTGTTTTCGTAATGCGTAAACCTTGTTACGGACGACTAGGTAAGTAAGTCAGCTTTTTGTCTAGATCAGTGAAGTACATTTAAAATTCTAAGGTTTTTTAAGGGGAATTGTTGGGGACATTCCAAAACTGATTCTCGACATTTGAACAAATATGTAAACGGTTACTTAGATACGTGGTTCATCTGACCTTGATTTAACAGACAATAATAAATTGATGTACGTTTTCATCTAATGGAATTGTGAAAAAAATTCAAAGATATATATTGCCAGTTATCAAATATAAACAAAACCAAAACAATTCAACAAACAAGTCTAAATTATAATAGTAAAATACTATTTTACGTACCAGAACCATTTACTCTTTTATTAAAATAAAAATCGGTCAAGTTATTTGATAAAATAGAGTGCGATTGTACATTTGACGACTTAATATCAATATACGTACAAATTAGAACAAGCCTTTTAAGACTTGAATCACGTATAAAGTTGCAGATTACAACATTACCTTCTAATATAAACAATATCAAATGTCAAATTCATTCCATAGACTACCAAAAGAGATAAACACAATCATGACATTAAGAAGTATATGGTATAAAGCTTAGGTATAGCGATGAGGTATTTAGATTGATTCCAGTTCCCTGGTAGTATTTTTCTCGAGCCCAGGCTAATTTCTCTCTGTCTTTGTCTCCATCCCTTTCATTGTCTCTGTCTCTGTCTCTCTCTTTCTCTCTTTCTCGCTTTCTATCTGTCTCTGTCTGTCTCTCTCGCTCTCTCTGTCTCTGTCTCTGTCTCTGTCTCTCTCTCTCTCTCTCTCCTCTATCTCTCTCTTTCTCGCTTTCGATCTGTCTCTGTCTCTGTCTCTGTCTCTCTCTGTGTGTCTCTCTCTCTCTCTCTCTCTCTCTCTGTCTCTCGCTCTCTCTCTCTCTCTCTCTCTCTCTCTCTCTCTCTCTCTCTCTCTCTCTCTCTCTCTCTCTCTCTCTCTCTCTCTCTCTCTCTCTCTCTCTCTCTCTCTCTCTCTCTCTCTCTCTCTCTCTCTCTCTCTCTGTAGACGATTCCAATATCTACCTGTAGCTCTTTACTCTGCTTAATATAGGGTTAACTTGCTTTACATTTTTTTATTCATTGGAGAATCAATAATGAAATAACTTTTAGGTAGTGAATAATAAGCAGAAGTATAAAAATGTATGCTGATCAATGCTAGTTGATCAAAGAAAAAGAAAACATGTTTAGTAATTCTTTAATGTGACTGTTTAAGTACTAATTACTCTGATAAACCATAAGATACTGTTTGTAAAAGTTATTCTCATTTTAATGTAAGCCAAATGACTTTGATTTAAATATTATCTAAATTTGATGAAATAGCTGCCTGTATGACAGTACATGTACAATATATAATATGAATAAGATTGCAACATAGGTGGTGAACGGTTTAAAGCAAATGCTGTTTTATTACATACCCTGTATATAATCTACTAAATACTTTTTTTAGACCGTAAATGAAAAAAAGCTGCCAATATATAAAATTTAAAATAACAACTACGGAGGCTCTTTTGTTAGAGTTTCGTATTTCAGAGTATAACTGCTTGAGTGGATAAATTGTGACACTGTTTTTGACCACATTCTCTAAAGTTGGATAATAATGTATGATATACTACATTGTACATTGCCACACACATCTCTCATGTACCACAAGACCATTGTTCGTTAAAATACACTGGTCTGGACTTCTGGCTTAAAGACATGATTTTTTATTTCAAATATTACATTGCTTAATTTTTTATTTCATCTTCTTGGTAAAGAACCGTTCTCTCTCTCTCTCTCTCTCTCTCTCTCTCTCTCTCTCTCTCTCTCTCTCTCTCTCTCTCTCTCTCTCTCTCTCTCTCTCTCTCTCTCTCGTTGTCGTACTTTTAAACACTCAACTTTCTTTGACATTATTCATAGAAAAAAAAACATTCTGAATTAAGTTCACAATTTAATATTGTTTTGACAGCCTTTTAAAGACATCTATGATAATGAAACGATTAAAGAAAAAAACTATATCATTTGTATTACTGCAATGCTGATGCTTTATGAGTGACATCAAAGGAAAGATTAGAGCCATGTTTACTTATCAAAGAGAAGTAAGCCTTGTTTAAAAGTTCATAACTGACATTTATATTTGGTTGGACATTTAACATACTTATCATCAAAACCAGCATTATTGACAAATGTGAGTAGCGGATATATTGGTTTTTATTATTATTATTTAGCTTGTTTCGAGAGCAATATATCCAAATTGTAATGCAATGAAGTCTATAAGAAAAGGGAAAATAACTAGTTGATTGATAATAATGTTTAACTTCCTTATCAGGGGATACAAAAGATCCACAGAGAAAAATAAGGTCGAGTAGAATTTAAATGCTCTTCTTTGGTAATACTAATTCTGTCGGTAAATTGCTTAAGTGAATGTGTAACTGTGTGTGACATTGTAGAGCAATCATAATTCAAGATAACGGTAAGGAGTCTATGAATTGTAAGACATGTCAAGTTTCTTTGACATTTACATGACTTCGCGTATTTTACATGTTAGATCAGTGCCTCCACCAATTACAGTCCGGGGCCAGTAGTCGATGCCTACTGTATCAGCGTGTGCCTGGCTCACAATCACGTAGTCGAACCCAACGCTAAGGAACGAGAGTGAAAATTACTTTAACTAAATCTTTCTTCGAAATTTTTAAAATTATCTTCCTCGTCTATATTATGTGAACTGTATCGAGTTTGCTAGAACAAAGCATGAATTTCCTCACCACATTTTACATTGCTATTATCAACAAAAACGTAAAAAATGTCCCTTATGTTTACATGCATGACAAAAGTAACTACAACTGCTGCGATGTATAAATAAACTAAAGTCGGATACAAGGTTAAGCCTTTTGGTTACACAGACATACCATATCCCTAAAACTGGTAATGTCATGACGGTTATATTACATGTACAAGACAATAACGAAATCAATATTAGTACATTTAAGTTAAATCAAAAGAAAAAAAAATTGATATCAACTCGAAATCATTATGCATCCTTACATATTATTCGATGACGATATTGACAATGAAATCGATCTTAATTTATAATATTTATTACCGATGTTTCATTCATAAATTATCGATATCACCTTTATCAACAGCAAAGGTTGTAAGTTTTTAGTACATTTATTCTGTACCCCTTTGGGCGTTACGTAAAATAACTATTAATTTATATCTTAACCAGAAGAGCATCCCGAGCAGTTAAGAACAGCTGATTTTGGTCACAGCGGCTGCTGAGGATCATGCCTGAAACTCTAAAAAAAAAACCCAGAGAAATATAGAGCCTTAGCGTTTTCCCAGCAAGCAATGAGAGGAAGTTGTATCTCTGTCCTATCCCCATTCCCCGAAAGTTAGCGCCCATTATCAAAGGGAAACAACTCATGGACGCTCGGTCTGAGACATCGGAAAAGGACCTTGACAAGGAATCTATAGACATCATTGCTAAACGTAACCTGAATCTCAGCGTCATAGGACAAGTCTCTCCAAACTGTAGCCCTTCTCCTAAACCGTTCCACAAAGAAAGACAACTCCTGAACATGTCACGTGTGTCTATAAGGGAGGAGGACAGGAGTAGACGTTCCGTGGAGTCGTTCCTCAGTGTGCCGCCAGCCATGGAGTACATCACTAACGTCAGTACCAGGAAAGTGGTCTACTCCTCGGGGAAATAATGGAAATTGTCTCACCACGTGACCATAATAGGGAATAATGTTGTATTTTGTTGAAACTTTTGTATCTTTATTAATAAACAGTTTAAAGCTATCATTATGGAATAATCCTTCAGCTTCCAAACTTTAGAAAAAAAAAATGTTTCAAAACTAAAATAAAAATGTATATAAAAATGAAGTGCTCGGAAGTAATGTGAATCATTTTACTTCACTGTTATCCTCATCATTATTCGCATCATCTTTATTAGCATGTGTTTTTAAGTAAAATTATTTCAAACCACTACTTTACATTTCCTTATGTTACCTCATGTTATTGTGGTAACTAACCACAGATCGAAATATCTGGAGTATTTTTATGTTTTGTTTATGTACGTGTGCACTCGGGGTTCACAAATTACGTACATTAAAAGATACAGTTATAAGACACAAACTGTATGGTAATGACCGCCATATTGATATTAAAGAAGGAATGTGACACTTTACATGTAACTCTTAGATTAACCCTTTTGAAATGAACAATAAATCTACCAACATATGAATATTATTAATAATATCTTTTCTCTCACAATCTAGATCTTTATAGGGCAATGATTTTGATCTTAAATATTTGCTACTGATTTTACAAGTCATGAGATAGAAACCCGCAGGTTTTTAAAAGCTTTTTTGTTTATTATGCATATCGTTGTAGAATATTGGACTTTATAGAATTGTTAAAAAATTTAGTGTACATGTTTGCCTAATGTTTAGATATGATGAGCATATTTTGTTATTCTACGTGACACAATTCAAACACCTTAGTAAGTTATAATATGTCGAAAGTAAAGAATCTATAGGTCCAGACGCGAATATGCAGACAAATATGCTATAACCGGCCTTATTAACGAACATTTGTTTAAATGTTGTAAAGAATAAAATTGCCTAATGATCGAATTTCTGTGTTGATATGACACATAACATTAAATGCATTAATTACAGTTTTCTAGGTTTTTTTCTAATGCTTTTCTAATGGTTATTTTACTGAATCACGCGATCAAGATGTTTCAATTCATTAGCACGATAAAACCAGTGCAAATATTAATTATCGATCTGTATGTGATTGTTTATCTAGGAACTAAAAACTAATTCATAACATAAATATCTGATACATTTAGTCTTACTTTTTGTAAAAAACACAAGAAACAAATTGTAAAAATGTTTATTACTTCTTTAGTCCATGTTAGTTTACAAACTTAAAAACAACAAGCATTAAAAAAATATCAAACTGTCGTAAACACGTACGAGTTTTCAAAGTTAGGAGCTACAAAGAAATTACAACAACAAGAGGCCCATGGGCCACATCGCTACACTAGACATAATAAAATTAGCTAAATATAAACCTCATAAAACTTTGAACCTTATATGTGGCACAACAATTATCCAGGACCACAGTCTAAACAACCGAGAATCAACAAATGTCAATATGATTGCATATTAGTAATACTATATACTAAATATTTTTGAGAATGATCAAATTTATTTCCAGTGTAAAAATTTGACCCCACCCCTTTATAATTTCATCCTTTTTTATTTGATTTTTAAAGATTTTTCTTTATAAATATAACACTACCTGAGAACGCTTTCACTCAAGTAACAGCTTTTCTGCTCAATTGATTTTCAAAACTAAGATATTTCTCTTTACATTCCTATGTAAAACTTGACCGCCCAATTGTGGCCCCACCGTACCCCTGGGGATCATGATTTGAACAAACTTGAATCTACACCAGCTGTTGATGCTTCCATGCATCTGGCCAGATGGTTCTTGAGAAGAAAATTTGAAATATATTTCTCTATATATTCCTATGCAAAAAATTCAACCCCCAATTGTGGCCCCACTATACCCCTGGGGATCATGATTTGAACAAACTTGAATATACACTATCTGAGCATACTGCCACGCAAGTTACAGCTTTTCTGTCCATTTGGTTCTTGAGAAGAAGATTTTTAAAGATATTTTTTATATATTCCTATGCAAACAATTTGACCCCCAATTGTGGCGCAATCGTACCCCTGGGGATCATGATTTGATCATATTTAAATCTACACTACCTGAGGATGCTTCCACGCAAGTTACAGCTTTTCTGGCCAGTTAGTTCTTGAGAAGAAGATTTTTAAAGATATTTTTCTATATTCCTATGTAAAAATTCGCCCCCCCCCCAATTGTGGCCTCACCGTACCCCTGGGGATCATGATTTGAACAAACTTGAATCTACACTACCTGAGGTTCTACAACGCAAGTTACAGCTTTTCTGGCAAATTTGTCCTAGAGAAGAAGATTTTTAAAATACACTTTTACTTTTTCACTAATTCCTAATTATCTCCCCTTGAAAGAGGGCGTGACTCTTCATGTGAACAAACCTGAATCCCCTTCACCTAAGGATACTTTATGGCAAGTTTGGATTAAATTGACCCAGTGGTTCTTGAGAAGAAGATGAACATGTGAAAAGTTTACAACAACGACGACGACGACAACGACGACAACGACAGACAACGGACAAATTGTGATCAGAAAAGATCACTTGAGCATTTGGCTCAGGTGATCTAAAAACACATTGGTCTGTTACAAATAGCTTTCGGAAAAAAAATCAAATTGCGTTACCTGTGAGATCAAATCAATGCACTTTTAAAACAAATAAAAGCAAGTGGATGTCGTCGATATAAGCGCACTTCAAAAACAAAATTGTCGATGGTATGGTAGAAATATTTAAGAATTTCAAAATCATTTTTACATCTTACATACTTAAACAAATTAAAGTGCTTAGATTTGGTCTAAAATATATGCACTTTGAATTTTTTTTTCAAAGTGCGTTGCTACATGGTATTTAAGGGGGCTGAATGATCATGGCCGTTTTGGACTATATTTTTCTCCTAAGAAGAAGAGCTTTGTCTATATTGAAATTCAAAAATCAAAATTATTTGCTTAATGATAATCAAAACATATACTAGTAAAAATATTGAAGGAATATCAGATAATAGTTTGTTTACTACCCAGACCTCCTTACTTATAGAGACGAGTAAAATAAGCATATGTATTCTATAAAGTCTATTTCATATCAACAAAAAGACCAACAAACGATTCAAATACTGTAAACGCATTATATTTGGCGTGTACAATATTTGGCGAAAATAAGTTTTTGAACAAGTTGGCGTAGATTTGAATTGGCGTATTCCTGAATGTTCCTTTTCTTATAATATGCGCATAGCATTTAGCGATGTACTTGATTTAGCAGAAGCCGTATTCCGCCAAAAGCGCTAAAAAGGATACACAGCCAAATGTAGTACGTTTACAGTAGTCTAATTTGATGCTGACCGGTCTGACGATTCAACGATAATAGTGAGTACAATGAAATACAACTCAATTAAAAATCCATCAGAATACTAGAATAATGAGTACAATGAAATACGCTGTACAGTTGTGTATAAATTGGATCAAATATTATTTTTTGCAAAAATAATTCATACAAAAGCGCATTTAATAAAAACTGAATTATTTACAAGTTAATGTTTACTCAGACACTGTCCGCGTTTGATTTAATGATTAAATATTCCCGACACACACGCCATTCTGTAACGTTGTTCATTAGAATTCTTATTGTACAAATCAATCAATTTCCAATACTTAGAGCGATGAATGATTTTTAATATATTTTTAAGCTTTGGTCTTAAACAACTGGAGAAATATAGCTTTATAATGCTGGATAAAATGGATCACATTAATTGATGTCTGCTGAATAACTTTGTAAAATTAGCACAGTGCCTCCATGCCTTTTTGTTCGACTCTATGCCAATAAGTTTCTTGGAATAAATTACTTAAATTTACATCTCCTTACTCAGAAAAAATTGAAAATCAATTGTTTCCGGTTTCTGGTTACTGTCTTTATGAAGAGAAGTTTCTTTGTGTTGATCACATAAATTAATATCTGCGTTTCGACTTATTTAAACTTCACACTACTATCACGTTCCTCTTCACTGGCTTTATAAAGTGAAGCTTATCCTTCCTAGATACATCAATAAAAGTTAACTCCTTTACCAAAGGAAAATTGTCAGTGCTTTTGTGTCCCTCTCCACTGGCTATATGTAAAAGAATTTGTTTTTGTTTTTATCAATACATGACTTAAGGTTTGCTGCTTTACTAAATAACAATAATTTGGTAATATGTATTTTCTTTTTGTTCTTGATCTAAGGAAAAGAGTTTTCCGTCGTTATCACGTTAACTTACGTCGGCTCCTTTACTTATTAAATGTTGCATAGTGTTACATGTATCACTCCTCCAATACCCGGCGATATGTAAAGGAGTTTTTTTCTTACTGTCACAAAAGTTAATATCTGCTCCTTTATCTAATAAAAGTTGAATAATGCTTCCATGTCAGCATTCACTGGCTTCATATAGAGGAGTTTCTTTGTTTGTGTCACAAGAATTAATATCTGCTCCTTTGTCTAATAAAAGTTGTACAGTGCTTTCATGTCCCGTTCTAATGGCTTTTTGTAAAGGGGTTTCTTTGTAGTTGTCATATGAATTAATATCTGCTCCTTTATCTAATAAAATCTGTACAGTGCTTTCACGTCCCCATTCACTGGCTTTATGTAGAGGAGTTTCTTTGTTTGTGTCACATGAATTAATATCAGCTCCTTTGTCCCCATTTACTGGCTTTTAAGAGAAGAGTTTCTTTGTTTTTATCACATAGATTAATATCTGCTCCGTTATTTATTAAAAATTGTACAGTGCGTCCATGTCCACATTTAATTGCTTTATGTAGAGGAGTTTCTTTGCTTTTGTCACATGAATTAATATCTGCTCCTTTATCCAATAAAATTTGGACAATGCTTTCATCTCCTCTTTCACTGGCTTTATGTAGAGGAGTTTCTTTGTTTGTGTCACATGAATTAATATTTGCTCCTTTATCTAGTAAAAGCCGTACAGTGCTTTCACGTCCCCATTCACTGGCTTTATGTAGAGGAGTTTCTTTGTTTGTGTCACATGAATTAATATTTGCTCCTTTATCTAATAAAATCTGTACAGTGCTTTCACGTCCCCAATCACTGGCTTTATGTAGAGGAGTTTCTTTGTTTGTGTTACATGAATTGGTATCTGCTCCTTTATCCAATAAAATTTGGACAATGCGTTCATCTCCTCTTTTACTAGCTTTATGTAGAGGAGTTTCTTTGTTTGTGTCACATGAATTAATATCTGCTCCATTATCTAATAACAGTTTAACAGTGCTTTCATGTCCCCATTTACTGGCTTTATGTAAAGGAGTTTCTTTGTTTGTGTCACATGAATTTATATTTGCTCCTTTATCTAACAATAGTTGTATTGTGCTAGCATGTCCTCCTTCACAGGCATAAATAAGATGAGTTTCTTTTATTGTGTCACTTGAATTAATATTTCCCCCGTTGTCTAATAAAAGTTGCACAGTGCTTTGAAGTCCGCGTTTAATTGCTTTAGATAAAGGAGTTTCTTTGTTTGTGTCACATGAATTAATATCTGCACCTTTATCTAATAAAAGTTGTACAGTGCTATCATGTCCTCCCTTACTGGCTTTATGTAGAGGAGTTTCTTTGTTTGTGTCACATGAATTAATATCTGCACCTTTATCTAATAAAAGTTGTACAGTGCTATCATGTCCTCCCTTACTGGCTTTATGTAGAGGAGTTTCTTTGTTTGTGTCACATGAATTAATATCTGCTCCTTTATCTAATAAAAGTTGTACAGTGCTTTCACGTCCCCATTTACTGGCTTTATGTAGAGGAGTTTCTTTGATTGTGTCACATGAATTTATATTTGCTCCTTTATCTAAGAATAGTTGTACTGCGCTATTCAGTCCCCCTTCACTGGCATATCTAAGATGAGTTTCTTTGTTTGTGTCACATGAATTAATGATTTCCCCGTAATCTAATAAAAGTTGCACAGTGCTTTCATGTCCGTATTTAACTGCTTTATATAAAGGAACTTGATTGTTTTTATCACATGAATAAATATTTGCTCCTTTATCTAATAAAAGTTGTACAGTTCTTTCATGTCCTCCTTCACTGGCTTTATGTAGAGGAGTTTCTTTGTTTCTGTCACATGAATTTACATTTGCTCCATTTTCTAATAAAAGTTGCACAATGTTTTCACGTCCTCTTTCACTAGCTTTATGTAGAGGAGTTTTATTGGCTGTGTCATATGAATTGATATCTGCTCCTTTATCTAATAAAAGTTCTACAGTGTGGTTGTTTCCTCTACCACTTGCTATATGGAGAGCACTCCCAAAATATGGCATGCATAAATTAATGTCAGCTTCATGAGTGAGCAAAAGTTCAACAGTGATATTAATTGGCTGATTTTTAGTTTTCGTATGTTTTTGTTCGCTTGTGTCCGTATTGAAAACTGCCAACATCAAGGGAGTATATCCATATTCCCTCCTGGTTCTCAAATTCACGTTATTTTTCACCTGTATCAGCTCCCGCAATATTTCATAATTATGAAACATGGAAGCAATGTGAATAGGATAGTATCCCCCCACGTTTTCACCAAAAACCATTTAATTTGTTCTTTTGGAAAGACATTGAACAAATCCATCGAACCATTGCAACATACCGCAGAAAAAAAAGAAGTATATTTAAGAGAATTTTGCATTCGCTGTAAAGTTTCTAAACAATGTTTTGATACATTTGTATGACAAAATACTATGATAGCACTAAGAATTTGCACTTTATCTTCTTTATACAGAAACTCAAGTTTGGAACAAAATGATTGTTTTAATTCTTGATTTTCTTCTTCCTTTCTAAACTTTTCCTGAAGCTGTTTTTTGCCAAGTAAGTTGTGCAGTTTTTCGGGGCTATCTTTTAATTTTTGTATGAAACATGTAGCCACCTTCTCATTCCTCACACATGGATTGAGAACAACATCCAACAGACGATCTCCAAATATATCATCAAAAAGTCTATCCGCTAGATTGCTAACATATTTATCATTTAAATATATGGTAAATTTATCAACTTCTTCTTTTCTATTGTCGTCACTGCTTTTTAAGTTTACACGTCGTCTAAGGAAACCAATATCGGCATACTGTATTGTTTCTGTCGGATAGTCTGTTCCAAACACATAGGTGGTAACTTCCATTACAAAATCGTGATAAAAATGGTAAGTATCGCCAATTTTCTTTACAAAAAATCCCTCCAGATTTTTAAGAGTGTCACCAATAGTATGAGGTGCTGTGTTTGTCTTCATTTCACATAATTTCAAAGCAAGTTCGAATTTTTCTCTTAAGCGATCGTCTTTATGTATATCCTCAACACAAAGCTGATTGTTACACAAAACAAGAAGAACTAGAGCACAGTAATTTTCTTTGCAGTCCTTTCTGAAATTTCTTATTTGTTCCTGACATACGTTAAAAGGTTCTTTAAAAAATCGCGGTCCAATTGTCTGGTTCTTTTTGTCGCTAAAATAAAGTTTGCATAATAACGGAAAATACTCCTCAGTCATCAAAATTCCATTAATATCATCTTTTAAAAGACCACTGTTTGATGAGTAACTCCTTAGAATGTTTTTTTTTTCTTCATTATTTAGTTTATGTTTGTTATCACTAAGATCAATGCTGCATGATTTATCGTTTAACATTCCTTTAACCCTATCATCAAGCAGAATATATTTTCTACTTGAGAGCAACATCTTGCTATTTTTTAAAAAAGCTTTTAACCTTTCATCGTGTTCCTTCCATGAATTATAAGCTATTTCGTCGAAAGATTCGTTGCCAATAGGATCATTGAATACAAAAAGGAGTCTGCTTTGTGATCCATCTACTGAGGAATATGTATCAGCGATTTCTTTCACGTTATATACGGGTTTAACCTTCCATCCTTGACTCCTAAAACACAACGCTATATGTTGTATGATGGTGGACTTCCCTGACCCCGAGTTACCAGTCACAACCACCAGGTTCTGACTTTTTATGAGCTTTTCTACTTCTTTACAAGCTCGTGTTGAAACAAATTGTCTGTTGTCATCCTGCCACTGCATAAATATAGCTCGATCAACTGGCGATTCTGAAAGATAAAGGTATTCTCCATTACATTTTGTTAGGCATTTGACAAGAACATTAATATCATATCATAATATTTAATTGTTTAACCCTTTCGTACAAAATCAATGATTATGATTAAATTAGATATTTAAAAGCCGTAATTTAATTAAGAAATATAATATAATCTGACGAAAAAAATTACAGCTTTAAAGTCACAACAGCAAAACCAATGCCCATGCAATATGAATGTCTAATGTTTTGTGACGATTTTGAAAAATTAAAGATTAAGGTTTATAATAAGAACAATTTAGGCTTGCTGATATCGGTCAGTAAATACTTTTACGGTCTTGATGAATGACATAGGATAAGTGTGTATTAACGACATCAAAAAACCGTGATCGGATAGTTTGTGCAATTCTGCGGAGGTATATTGAAAGTTTAGTTCAACCCGATGCTTTGTCTCAGCAATGCATCAACGCTATGCATTTCACACCCAGTTATATATATATATATATATATATATATATATATATATATATATATATATATATATATATATATATATATATATATATATATATATATATATATATATATATATATTTACCTCAGCGTTTAAGATTTTTTCTGTTATTGAAACTATAAAGCCATTGCTACTGTATTTCAACCTAGATGTGAAAAATATTCATTATAGTAGTATTATTGTATGTGTCCAAAGTGTGTTATTAGCCAAATTAAGCTTTTGTCAATTTTATTATCTGTGTTTGGTTAATTAAAAGAAAATGTTACATAAAAAGATTTATTTTCGTGGTTTTGTTACAGCACTGAATCATGATTTTTTGAAGTATACACTCTCATAACTGCAGCGGTGTGTGCATACAAATTGAGTAATGCGCGTTAGCCCGTTATGAAAATTTGTATGCACACACCGCTGCAGTTATGATATTGAATACTTCAAAAAATCATGATTTAATGCTTATATTTACATTTTTTAACTTCTTGCCTTGTCTGCAAATGTGATTCATACCTTAAATTTTCTTATCCTTATCCTTATTCTAAGGGTAAGTTAATATTAATGGAAGAGCCACAATAACAGTCACAAGCGTGAACTTTGATTTTCGCTTGTGACGTTGCAGTTTACAGCGTTCAACGTTTGTGACGTCATAATAAAACTCGTCAATTTGACCTTTGACTACTTGTTGCATTTAGAGGCATTTAAAGATCACAGAATTTAATGGAAAAACACAATAGAATGTAAATATAACTTTTTATTGATCAACTTATTAAGATTGGATTGTCGACTAGTAGATTAAAAACAGAATGTATTTTTTTTTCCAAAAAAAATTTCTCCCATGGATTGTGCATTTGTTTTTTTAATTGAGCTCTGACTGACTTTTTTCGTACTTATTGTTAGGCCATTATTAATCACCGAATTGTCTACGAATTTCCCCGTTTACCCGATTACCACAAAGAGCACACGCCGGGTGTGACCGGTCAGCAGAGAAGACTCACTCCTTCATGGCACCTTTTTCTACCTCTAAATTTTGTAGATGTCCGTGTTTGCTGTGCTCCTGATTTGTATTTTTCCTTTAAATTGTTAAGTTTGAGCATTGCTCGTTATCACCACATGCCATTTTTATAAAAGTTGTTGTCACAAATTGTATACTCCAAGATCATTATTCGTTTGTAGTGACTTCTCCCTTTACTACGAAGTAACTATTTACTGTTATCTCTCACTGGATCAAGCCATTAATGTTAACACGAGATTTGATCTGAAGTCACCGATGCTTTGGAAAATTACCTGGTTCGTCTGCATTTTACATGAAACTGAAATATGTAGAACTGCTGGTAACCTACTCTACAGTGAACCTTTGTCCATTAAGGGTAAACAAGACGGTACAGTTTAGTTATGGCCAATGGTCTTTTTTTTGTTTCTTTCTTTCTATTACATTGGAGCACGTCTTAACTGTCATGGTACATATATGATTGGCATTTTTATCGTATCAAATACTTATTTTAGAACTATATACATGTATGATGTTATTCAAATTTGGCCCCAATAATACGCCATTTTTAAAGAGTTTCATGTACATTAATTTGTTATGTTTATTTTTAGAAGAGTCGCCATAAAATATGTTCTTTGTCTATTTTTTTTAATTTATTTATATGCACTCACCGGCAGTATATGACGTCACAACTGACGCTATTTTCATGAAAATGGAAGACTACATAGCAGAAACAATAAAACATATAATATGTTCTTTGTCTATTTTTTTTTATTTATATGCAATCACCGGCAGTATATGACGTCACAACTGACGCTATTTTCATGATTGTATCAAAGTCAGTCAAAATTGACATTTTTCTGATTTTTTTAAATGGGAAATATAGAATGATACTTTGAACAAGAACGAATTTTTTGTCATTGTGTCACTGGAGAGATACATTTTTGGTAAAAATATTTTTTCAAGCAATTGATTAATGGTTTCTAATAGAAAAACTGTTTGATAACAAGCCGTTTTTATACTAAAAATCACAGGGCGAAAAACAATCTTTAAGCAAGTCCTTAAAGGTAGCTTAAAGGTGGCGTAAAGGCGGCTTAAAGGATATACAATCTTTAAGCCACCTTTAAGCTGAGCTTATAGGTCCTTAATGTCCAAACTTCTTTAAGTCACCTTTAAGCCATCTTTAAGCTACCTTTAAGCATCTTTAAGTGGTATTTACGCTCCCTTTAAGTTGTCTTTAAACCATCTTTAAGTTCCCTTTAAGTCAAGTTTGATCAAACTGAACAATAAAAACATATATTAAATGCAAAAGCTCTTTTATAGGGAGGGGAGGGGGTGATCTGAGTGATGATATAATTTCAAAAGAAGGGAGGGGGGTGTTCCAGGCGGTTTTAATTGTCGCTCCATTAAACACATTTCGCTATCATCAACAACGCTCCGATGGACGATTTGTTTGTCCAACTAAAGAAAACCCCTGAAACTAATACAGAATACACAAGATATACACAACAGTTGTGTCGTGTGCCCAGGTGCAAGTCAGGGTTTCTAAAGGCGTTGAAATCTTAGTATGTACGTGTATACGATAAGTCTAGTGAATAAAAGTTTATTTACATTTGTAATTCATTTTCAAAGTATTATTTCCTAGCTCTGGGTTTCAAAAATGTTACGTCTACAATATAAAGATACATGTATGTAAGAGTAAATGTAGAGGCTAATTAATGCCTGTACCGGTGATCATAAATAGGGGTTAATTGTTTAAATATATGTATATGTATATATACCCGGCCTGGTACATCATACAATAAGGCCTAGTAGTTTCAATGCATTTTTTCATCTTCTTCCTTGCATTTCATTTAGCTATGAATTAGATGAACGTTTATCTACTCAGTTTGAATTTATTTACTAAGTAAGCCTAACGGTTTCCATTAAGGTATAATATTTTTTTTTCACTGAAGACCAATATTTCCGTATTTCATTCTAAATATATGCATGCATGTAATTTATAAAAAAGATATGATTGATTGTTACAATTTGAATGGAAGTCAATATCTTTCAAGTAAAAAATACACATTGAATACATTAATTCAATATCCACTGATATAGTTGCCGTGGCGCAGAGAAAGTGGGGTGATGCTGGCAAACGAAGGGTACCGTGTTCGATCCTCGTCTTAGGCGTTGGATTATTATTTTCATTTTATTTTCTAGAACAAAAACCGTTTTTAATACCTTTTCTATCATTATCATATTGTCAAAATGTTGAATTAAAATATGTGTTAATGGCTTAAAGGTGGCTTAAAGGTGGCTAAAAGGTAGCTTAAAGGTAGCTTAAAAGTGGATTAAAGAAGTTTGGACATTAAGGACCTTTAAGTTGTCCTTAAATGTGGCTTAAAGGTGGCTTAAAGATAGTCTTTAAGCTGCCTTTAAGCCATCTTTACGCTTTCTTTAAGTCATCTTTAAGCAACACATATAGCTTAAAGGTGGCTTAAAGATCGTATTTAAGCTATCTTTAAGGAGAACTTAAACTATCTTAAAGGAGAACTTAAAGATGGTCATTCATCCTGTGAAAACGATATTGGCGGGAAAAAAGGTAAATTTTATGATGTCGTATTTTTAAGGGGCCGTATTAGGCTCAAACCATATATAGTCCTTTCAAAAGTCAGAGCAATCACATTTTGTTCCAGTGTTTCATACAAACCTTAAAACAGGGATCTAGGCGTGGATACAATGTCTTTTTTTAGAATGCAAAAATAAACAAATTTTAATAGAATGTGAATCAGGAAAGAAAAGATAATAAAGTCAGATAACAACAAAGTTCAAAAGGAAAAATAATACTTATTGTTTACACTTTAAATCAAATTAAACACGACTTTAAACACAACGGATCTATTTATATAGAGAATGTGTATTACACACTGCCTCTTTTAACTTCATGTAAAGTTTAACTTAAAGACACATTTTCATTGAAATATTTTAGTGGTTATTTTAATCGTATCGTCAAAGTTGTTTATTTTTCAAACACTAAAAATATGCATTTGACATGATTTTCAAAATTAAAAAAAAATATCGAATTCTAAATCTAAATAAACTTTTAACTAAGATGTGTTGTTTTCTCACGTGAAAGGTTTTTTTTTATTATTTTATTAGAAAAAAATCAAGAAACCCATCCGTTTCTTGTCAGACATATGCCAGAATAAAAAAAAAAACTTATAATTCGAGATTTGGGCTTAAAATATGCATGTCGAATATTTAGTATTAGGATAAATGGTAACTGTATTTAAATATTAATCTTCGCAATTAGTCCTACGCATAAATAAAATAAGTCACAATGTGATCCTTTTGTTTTCCTCTGCACGGTGTTAGTAAATATCCACTATAGAAGCCATTAAGTTAATAATTTAAAATTTTTCCACCTTAGTCCACATTCATATAGATAGCAAAGTCTTTAGTACATAATTAGGATTGAAATTACAGGAAGCTAATTTGCAGCATTATAATTACTAACCTAAACTGATCTTTATTCCTAACTTATTTCTAAATAGGTTTTTCATTTACGTATAACTTTGATGTAAGAAGGAATCTTGGATAGCATTTTTAAGCCTCTCTGATATAAAAGGTTTTGTTTTATTTTGATTTTCTATATTTTTGTTCAAGTTGGGTTTATTAGTGAAAGTCATATTAAGTGACGGACAAGTGTGACCGAGTGTGGATGTGAAAGTGGTGAAAATATACAATCTAATTTGTTCATTTGTTAATAAATTTCATCAGTTCAAAATGTCTCAACTGTTTTGTAGAAACGCTTGGCTCATCCACGTTACAATAGTATTATCACATTTTGTAAAAGTGTCATTGTTAAGAAGAAGGTGTAGAGTATTTATCATGTAGTTCTATGATGAATTTTAACACCTCAAGGTCCCCAGATTAATTTAGGGGTCACGGATTTATTAATGTACAATTTTTACTTTACACAAATCATGAATATAAATATTTTTATTTATTGTGATGTAGTTTTTGAGGAAGTATTTCACAGGGTTTATTCAGAAAGGATTCTAAATATTGTTTCTGCTATGTAGTCTTTCCTTTTCATAGAGATACTTTGTACCACGTTATGTTTAATTTGACCAAGTAGCAGTAAAGAAAAGGTAAAATATTTGGATTTTTTTAGAAGAACGGCAGGATCAGCGATATGTTATCAGAGAAGCGTGGTATCAAAAGGGTTTGTTTACAGAAGACAATTATCTGAATTGCTACTATCAAACCTTGTGCAATTGTTCCTGTTATATCATGTTGATTGATTTTGATAGATATTGAATGCTCCTCCTCCTCACCCTTCTCCTCATCCTCCTTTTCCTCCTCTTTATTACCTACGAATTAAGCAAAAAAGATAAAAAGTGAAAGACAAATATGCATTTTCAATATAATTTCTGAGATTTTAATATCTTGCTAATTTACAAATTAAAAAAAATGTTTCATGCTGCAGATGATCAAAAAAATTATAAACCATATTGAGCACATACCTTGTACAGCTAATGTTTCTATCTTCTTCTTTTCTTCTTCATTTACTTAGAATTAAATAAAAAAAGATAAAAAGTAGAAGACAAATATGTATTTTGATTTAATTTTCGGAGATTTCATGGGGGCTTTTTTATTTACAGATTGAAACATTCTCTAGTGTTTGAACCTTCCCAACTAATTCCCCGCAAAAAGTCGATGTCTTTTTGCTGCATACATTATATTACTAACACTTAATCATAAAAATACTGACATTCCCATTTTTTACTGATAAACATAGACATTTACTGACAATGTACTGACATTACTGATAAACTTAGAAAAGTACTGACGTTTTTACTGATGGTACTGATAAACTTAGAAAAGTACTGATAAACTTAGACAGTACTGAAACTTAGAGAAGTACTGACACTTTTTACTGACGGTACTGAAAAACTCAGAGAAGTACTGACTAGTACTGATATGTATTGAATTCATTGTTCTTACTCCCGCTAGAGCTTAAAGGTCGTGAAATTGATGAAATAATGTATTTTGAATTATAATCATGTATTAAATGGTTATTAAACTTATAAATAACATTTTTCTTGAAAGAAAATGTCAATTTGATATGTATTTATTTAAGTGGAGGAGAAATTGAGCCACGTTCTGAAAAGTACTGCCCCCGCTGTTTTTACTATTACTGAATGGAATTTTACCTGATTTTTTTTTATGGAGTTTTTCACCATTTATTAATTAAGCTACCTAGATACAGTGTAAAGTTTATATTCACTGATATTAAGTTTGAAGCATTAACTGGGTCTGTTATATTTAATTTGTTTAATGTTAACAAAATGATAATCAGAAAAATTGTCATAATTAAAAAAATGTAATACTGGGCTTTATTTGGTACACATAAAATTATGGTGTACAAATAGGATGGGGTGGAATTAGAGTTGGATGCTTGCAAATGACTCGGAATGCCACGGTTTTCTTTATTTTCAGACGTAAAACATTTTTTAATTCAATGTCCAAATATTTACATTTGCAAATATGTGTTCTCAAAATGAACCTATAGAATTGCGAAAACGTTCAATTCTGTGTGAATTTTTTGCAAAACGTCACAATAATCATAGCACGCGCTTATCGCTTGTCGCATGGATAATTGTAAACTTAAAATATCGGTAATTTTAACAGTTTTGAACGATATGTCTCTTTCAAACGTAAATATAAGTAAGAAACATCAATGTAAAAAAAGGCACCAGGACATGGAATCGGTTGGTACGTGATCAAATCTACTAAGAGGCCCTTCGGGCTTTACAGGATTTGATCACGTGATTTCACCAAATATTACATTATTAATCACGTCATTTGACACGTCATTTCACCAAAGATTACATTAGTAACATTAAAACCAATTCTAATTGTAGTTTACAATAAATATTCATTCTGGGTTAATTCCATAAGGGCAGTATTTCTAAACTTCTTGTGAAAATAAGTGGATTTCTTTCTGCATCTTCTTTGCAAAAAGAGCAGCAATCGTCAGTGCTCACATTACTTTTTTCAAGGTAGTATTTTGTAGGCAAAATTCTAAAAAGAGTTCTGTACTGAAGCCACTGTACTGAGGTATCAGCACTTGTTTAAAACATTCTTTAGAGAACTCTTTAACTGAAACATTAATTTCCAGTTCCATGGATAATTCAGTGTTCCATTTCTGAATGGAGTTTGGTATGTTATCTTTACTATGAATAAGATTGTACAAGATTTTCGAACATTTTCAAACAATAAAACATATTCAAAGTAAAATGGAATGTATGGATAGTGATCTTTTTAACATCAGATCTTTTTACTGAGAAAAATATTGTACATGTTTTTAAAAAACATATCTGAAAAATGAAAAATATAAGAGAGCAGTTAAGTGTTAGTTCATATCAATGTGTCAAATGCTGTTCCGAATTTAAAACTTTTTCTTTTCGTGTTTGAAATTCTTAGAACTGTTACATCCAAATTTTTAAATTATGTTTTTCTTACTTGAAAAACTGGGGGGAAAGTATTCAGGGGTGTTAAAACGATATATTGTATTATTGTTTAGCAGTACCAAGCATTCAGATCTTAGGACATGTGTGTATATTCAAGAAAATATGTCTCTGTCACCTCATTGTTTCCAACCTTGCTACCGTGCACTAAAAATTGTCAAGAAGGGCTGTGTACAGTAGCCATTATATAATCGCTGACTGGCCATTCAGATCTTAGGAAGTGAGTGTATATATACATGTACACGTGTGTCTGTCACCTCATTGTTCCCAATCTCGCTACCGTGCACTGCAAGTTGTCAAAAAGGGATGTGTACAGTAGCAATTATATAACCGCTGACCGTGTAATAAAAAGTCAACATTCTTTCCTTTGAAAACTTCAAATTCAATCAATCAGTTGTTAAATATGTGTTTTAGATTTTTTGATCAATTGGTCTGGTGTTAAATAAGACATTGATGGATAAAAGATTAAATTGACCACTCTAAGTTAATCAAAAAACATTATACATAATACAAACATATGCATTCATAAAAAATAATTAGGATTGCTTGTCAACTTATTGAGAATTGAGAAATCGATTTCTGGGTAAACTATTTATAACTTTTAATTCAAAATCAATGCAAACTCTCTCTTTCTCTCTCTTTCTCTCTCTCTCTCTTTCTCTCTCTCTCTCTCTCTCTCTCTCTTTCTCATGCTTTATTAAAAAAAGAAAACCAATGGTAATCATCGATTGCAGTTTACATGATTAAGATATAGTAAGTTAGTATCTTATCTAATTTACTTCCCGCCAAATAGAATCAAGATACATTTCATCGAGACTATGTTATTCTATGCATCATTAAACAAAGCAAACATGTCAAAATATAGGTGATCATTTCGATCGGTGTGTGATTATCTGCACGTGCTAATTATGTTATGTTACCTGGCTCCTTCACTTGTTTTGTTGGTTTTTTTTACAAAAAACGGTATTTTTCAAATATTAATAATGATATCTGTAAACGGTTTATCAGTATAAACAAGTCCAACTTGATTTGTGTCAATGTGGAGTCAGATGTTTAGATAAAATCTAGTCTCCTCAAGCTTCAATGTAGATGTATAGGGTTCAGTTCTAGATTTATATTATTTCACAAAGACAAAATCACAGATAAACACGTTCTCTCTGTCATAACCGCTTCGAGCTTGCCGCGATCAGAAGTATACGCTTCGATTTACTAGAATGTAAAATGCGTAGACCCAAAATCATAACTTTTAAAAAAGTAGAAATATTGTTTAAGTTTTCGGGTGTGTGTGTGGGGGGGGGGGGGGGGGTGGGGGGGAGTTCTGAGCAATATCTAATATTTATGCAAATGTAAGAAATTAGATTTTTCCATGGAGGGTGCAAGGGGGGGGGGAGGGCAAGTTTCCCCGTAAATCCGCGGGCGGGTAATACGGGTAGTCGATTGGTAATAGCTATGTTTTGTTATGGGTGATCACGTTTACTGATTTTTAGCTCAATAGTGTCAATTTTTTTTACTGACTTTTCGTTTCTAAATAATTATCAAACCTAATGCTAACAACATAAATATAATAAAATCCGACAGTTTCTTTTTTTTTTTTTTAAATAAGGCTCAATTTCTATTTCACTTATAAAATTACATATAAAGTTGACGTTTTCATTTAAGGAAAATGTTATTAATAAATTTAATAATTTTTTATTTTTAATTATAATTCACAATACATTATTTAATACAATTTCACACCTTTTAAGCTCTAGCGGGAGTACGAACAATGGTGTCAGTACTTAGCTAAGTTTTTCAGCAACATCAATAAAACGTGTTAGTACTTCTCTGAGTTTATCAGTACTGTCTAAGTTTGTCAGTACTTTTTCAAGTTCCTCAGTACTGTCAGTAAAAACGTCAGAACGTTTCTAATTTCATCAGTAATGTTATTACATTTTGAGTAAATGTATCAATTTATCAGTAAAAAATGGGAATGTCAGTACTTTTATGACTTAGTTGTGTAATATGCTATGCTGCACTAATACCTTGTTCAGTCAATACTGCATTATCATGTTTATCCGTTTGAATAAGTGGTGAAAGTTCTAAGGCTCTTTCTGTAAGTTGTTCTTCGTCATCACGTCTTTTCCGGCGTGGAATACCTAAATGTTGAAGAAAGCATAACAATTGCAATTACTAAATGTGTTTTTGATTTCTGTAATCTGTGCTTTTATTTCATTGTTTACAATTTTTAAACGTTATCCTTAAGTGATAAGTATGTTTTATTTTATTTAATTTAACCAATGCTAGGAGAAATTGTTCCGAAGGTTGCGGGTTAAATAGCTGACAAAAAAACAAAAAAAAAACAAACAAAAAAAACACGCACACAATAATTAATTTGATTTATAAATAGAAAGAAAATGTTTTTTGAAAAAAGACAGTCTTTATTTTTGGAAATGTCTTCTTCACTATTAAACATATTTTGTATTAATAAGGTAATGTTTTTCATCCCAAGACAACGTCTTACGTAGTTCACGCTTTATTATGTCTTACGATTTAATTAAGGCATGAACGATGTATATAACAAAAGAACTAAATAGACCCCAAAAAAATGATTTTTAACAAATTTATTTTTTAAAAGTGATGACTTCCGTAATCACAAAAAAGAAATGATTGCTTTGTTAAATGATAAATCGCTGATTTTTTTTCCATAAAACATTATTTTTGTTGACCTGAGTGATTGTTCCGATGATTCTTTGAACATTAATCATTGAAATTCCATAAACATATCAAAATCCTGACTGAGATCGAAAACATGCATCAAGGCGAATAGATATACAAAGGGGGATCATTCAAACGTCATACTATAGCTATACAGTCTCTATTCTTTACGCTTAGGGACAATCATACTTATATTCTCCTCCAAAATAATCGTTAGAATTAAACTACCGTCGAAGAAAATTTATTTCATTACTTTAGAACAGTCTTTAAAAGCAGTGAATATTTTTTTTTCTTGAAATCAATTTTATCTGCACATGTTGCTACAATTTCTAAATACCAATCTCAATCCATTTAACTTACAAATATCCAAAGAAACAGCACTATGCGATTTGAATATAGTTTTATCAACGGTTTGTTTATAAGAAAAACCTACGTTCACAGTGATGAAAAAATCACTAACAAGATATTTACCAATGTGATCCTGAAAAGGCCAACACGTTGTGTAGTTTAATTTTAATTAATAAAGGGCTTCAAAAAGCTCCAATTTTTACCCAAAATGTTTTATTTTAGCAACGGTCCTGACTTTTACAAACCCGACGGACCATCCAACTACCTTTTTGTTAAATAAGCACTTTCTCAATGTACATCTTCTTTCCTTTTTAAGCGCTAAGCGTACGCAGTACGCAAAGTGCTTACTGGCATTGCTTTTCGGGGATACCACTTCCGAATAAGGTCGGTCAAAGAGCATACGTAATTTTATAAACAACATGTTGCAATGGGGTTCCATACAAAAGTTCACGGGCTGTGATGTCGGTAAAAAGGCAAATAATTCCTAGAACAGAATTGCCAATATATCGTGGATCTCACATTTTGTTAATCATATTGTTTATTAAAACATTTACTTAAAATCCGTGATCAAACTTACAAATGTTTCATAAAATATAACTTGCAACAGTATATGCAGCTTTACCCGCGTTGTAATACACCATTTACAAAGGAGAGCGTGGGTCGGCATTTTGTAAACACAGCTCACCGATAACAAAATTGAAGCAAAAAAGGCTGGACTAATTCACACTTGACTTCACAGCTCAGGAAAATTCATAGATAACCTTGTGTTATTTGATTAGAAAACCGCATTCATAAGATAAGTAAAAAGAAACGGAGTCGATGAAGTGTAAAGTAGTTCTAGCGAGCGAGTAAAGCAGTAGGTTTTTTTTTTATTGCAATATATTACAGTATACATTGTATTGGTAGTAGGACCAATTAGAAATGTGACTCTTTAGAATTGTTTACACATATAGCAGGAACAGCTTTAATATGTTTAGTGTTGCTATTCATGATATGGTCACATACCACTATTTTTACCCCGTGCTCATTGACCAATGCAAGTAGTTCCATTCTAAAAATGTATGTATTATTTCAAAAATTCCTAGGGGTACTAAATGGTCGAATTTGGTTCCTTTTATGGCATGGATGGAAAGAAGAAGGTTTGAAAAAAAATACAGGCAGGAAAAAATTTAAAAAAATTATCTTTACAGGCGCAATAGAAAGGGTGTAAAGAGGCCAATGTTTACACAAATTCCAAAGTGAAAGTGAATTTTTCATGGTAGGGGTTATTTTAGGGGCCATATCCCAGTCCCCCCTCGATAGATTTTCCTGTAGGTTGGATATGTTGTTGGACTAGTGTCATTCTATAGGTATGCTGTATTTGAACTCATTTGAGCCGGTGGAATTTTTTATATGATTTATTTTTGTATAAAGGAATAAGAGAAAAAAATAATTGTGGTCTGTGTCCTATCAGGTCAAAGGTCAAAATCCACGTTTATCAACTTAAGTCTAATTTTTCGTTATTTTTCAAACAATTAGGATGAATAATGATATTTTGTGGGGTTCTTTTTCAATTTTGGCAGATAATATGAAAAAATAACGGTAAAAATTGTGTGAAATGGATTTGAACGGGCTGCTACTACATGTATTATGCTTACCTATATTGGTCGGCATCATATTGATAATCCAATTAAAACACAATAATGAATTCCTTTAGCTGATCTTAACTAATCCTTTTCTGCATATGGAAAACACAGACATGTATGTATACACGCGAACCCATCTTATCAAAGAGCTGGGTAAAACTAGTACCCGCTAATGATACCTGCAGACCTGTGTTGTGTACGTGACTTCAGACAAAGATCAGTTATTTGTAACATGCATGTATTTTTATGACCTATTCTTTAAATCCACTTGCACCATTTTATTAGGTAAATAACAGCTTTAAGGTGGTGCAGGACACCTGCATATTGTGATGTATACTTTCTATTGAGATAAACAATAAAGTATATGAAATATTAATTAAATATTTACCCCCAAATAATGTTACCTAACATTGAAGCGCAGTGGGTTAGAGCGTTTACATGTCTGTAAGAGCATTGGGGGGTCCAAGGTGTATTTTTGGTAATTTTACAATTGATAATATAAATGAATTTTCATGGGGGAAGGGGGGGTCTGGACCCCTAACTCCCACCCCTTCTCTAAATCTGTGCACACGATGATGTTCATATATATGCACACAGAAGCAAATCTAAAACCGGTAACCGCCACGGTGAGGGGGCATAATTTAATTCTTAATTTTGTTTGTAATAATTATATAGACCGTTATACTTTCTATGACATGAAATGTTAAGATTATTGATTAACTGAAAATTCACGCAAACAGTTCAACCCCCAATTGCACATAAAGTGCTGCTCATGTGTATTATCATATGGGAAGGGATCTCAACCTTCAGTTATGAAAATTATAATTTTTAAATGTATTACCGGAGTTTGTATGTGGCCTTCATTTTTAATTAAACTGGTACAAAACAGTGTTATTTAGGGGCAAACACTTGGTGCGGGTATTACTGTCTAATGACAGCATCTAGTTTCCTTTTGTTTTCAATTCAGCCGGTTCAGATTTTAACTCACTATTTGTTTTTAATCCATTAATTCAACTCAGTAGCTCTGCATCAGCTGAAGGCGTATCCATTTTGAATATTGTTGTTGTTGTTCTTTTGTATTCATACGCGCCGCTTGATTTACATCATTTACATTTTTGATCAATGACACTTAACATTTTTTGATTTGAAAATGTTTTATTAAATGATAAAAAATGAAGATAATAATTTTTCTATTGATCGACGTATCAAAGAAAAAATTGACCGGAAAACTTCATCATTGCGCGTAGCTTTAATTTCAGCAACCTTGGTGCATTACAGCAAAACATTGCAATTTCATTTAAACTTCATCAAGAATATTATGTTATTCCCCATAGAATATATATTCATTCATATCTAAAAACAAAAAAAAAAAACAAAAACAAAAAAAACAAAAAACAAAAAACAAAAAGAAAACAACAAACAAAAACAAAAAAAAACAAAAAAAAAACAAACGAAATATACAAAAAAAAAAAACAAATTTGTTTCCATTTTATGCAATTTGCAAGAATAATGTTATGGCATACCAAAAACAATACAAAACGTGAATTCTAGCGGCACATCTTAATCAAACCAACTTTAAACTATCGTAAGGTGTTAAAAAGGTTCGGTACTCAATAAATTAACCATCAGTTCTGACTTAAATTTTCAGATATTTTATTAGTTACAAACTATCACTCAGTAAATAAAAATCATTTAATTAAGCTTTGAAATTTGACAATTTTCCTCTATCTTTATACAGAGTTTATCTTCAAATGAGATAAATATAAAAGCATCCAGCCCTCGTATGGGTTTTGATGAACATTTACATCGATAAAAATAAAAGGTTTATTATAAAGTTATTCCTGAATTCTGTAGACAGAACAGAAGTTGTTAAAACACTCTTATTAAGTATATGAAAGTCTGTATCGATAATTCTTGGACTTTATTTTTATTTTTTTTTAGAGGGAGCTGGTTTTTGCTGCATTTGTTTTTGTTGTTTCTTTAAATATTTAAATAAATGGTAAGACAATGTTGATATTCTTACAATTAAAGTAAATTTGTTAATAAATGAATTTATAAAAACAAGAATAGAATTCCTGGGTCCCCCGCCGGTCAAGCAGTATACTAGTATCGAGTCCATCGACCAAGGCTGATTTAGGAACTTGGCCAAGGTATTAGTGGTATAAACATTTGGTATAAATTTAATGAAAATCCGTCAAAATTTGTAGGCATGAGGGCGCTTACAAGGTCAATTTTTGGATAAAACGGAGTCATTATTGAGGTCAAAGTCCCATAACGCCAACAGAAATATAGACTGTAGGAGCTGATTTTCGAACTTGACCAAGGTAATAGTGGTATAAACATTTGGTATAAATTTAATGAAAATCCGTCAAAATTTGTAGGCCTCAGAGCGCTTACAAGGTCAATTTTTGGATAAAACGGAGTCATTATTGTGGTCAAAGTCCAATAACTCCAACAAAAAGTATCGACCAATGCTGATTTTCAAACTTGACCAAGATAATAATGGTGTTAAAATTTGGTATAAATTTAATGAAAATCCGTCAAAATTTGTAGGCATGAGAGCGCTTACAAAATAGTGTGACGGACGGACGCACGGACACACGGACGCACGGACCCACGGACCCACGGACGCACGGACACACGGACGGACGCCCGGCATTTCTATGTTCCCGCTCCGCGTTGCGGAGGGTGACAAAAATAGTGCGAAACCATAGAAGTAGACTGTAGGAGCTGATGTTTGATATATGTTTATTCATTTGTTTACATTCGAACTAATACAACTGTTTTATGGTTGCTTATGTTTTCACCTGTAAAGCTATGACCTTGTTCATCATATGGTATCTTCTGATTATATTATATTACCTCATAAATAAATACATACATGGTCTTTACTCTCTATCCAATACATAATATAAAAATCACCTATTTAGTTTTTTTCTAGATAAGCAAGGGAAAGCAGGCCTTAACGGTGACCTGGGTACCATAGCCCACACACAGACATTTTTAGGATGCTACGAAAACTAACATCTAAAATATGGTAATGACCACCACCTCCCTACCTGAAATCTTACATCAAGGACATTGATAGGAAATAATTGTCCCATATTTATTAACTATCAAGATAGTTTTAATGATGTTCATGATAAATGTATTATCGCGTTAGACGATTTTCACGATTAGCCTAACAATGGCAGAATTCGAGAACAAAACATGTACAAATCAAGATTTACGTAGAATTTCTTGTTATTAACAAAATCAGAATTGTTAATCAACACTGCCTTATTGAAGGAATGTATAAAAACGACCAGGTGAATACTTTAAACAAAAATTATGAGCTTAGATAATCAATTAACGATCTTTATTGCTAACATAATTTTTATTACCGTACACCCTACAGATCGCCGCGAAGATTTCAACCCAAGATCAAATCACACGGAAAGAAGCGGGTTCAATTAAAATACAACTGTAGTTCTAAATAAATGTAAAATCTATCATTAAAACATTTCTTTCTGTATTGGAAAATTATGTATTAAAATCGAAGTATATAATTACATACAAGTGAAATAAATATTTACGCAGATACAAATTCCGCGTACAATTTGTTAACATTGTTTTCATTACCGCAAATCCTAGCCGACCGCCAAGAAGATTTCAACCCGAGAACAAATATATCACATGGAAAATAACGGGTTCAATTTAAATAAAAGTCTCGTTTTTAGTAAATATAGATTTTATCATTAATACTGTTGTTTCTGTAAAAATGTATTCATAAAAAACGAATTATATTACATACAAGTTAGTGTTTACGCGGGTATACACTCCGCGTACGAGTTAATGTATTCGATATACAGGTAAATATGGTACCTTGTACAGTCTGGGTGGACTCCGAAAACGGAGTAACGGAAGTGATTTCTCAAAAGTAAAAATACTCCGAAAAAGGAGTTCGGCGCATGCGCAGTTAATCAAAATATCACATTTTTACGTGAAAACAGGGCATTCAGGAAAATTGATCGTGCAAAGCGGATTATTCATATGCAGGTCTGAAAATACGTTTAAATGCTCTATAAGACATGTTTCAAAAGAATGTATTTGGCAAAAATATAGGTTCGTTGGGCAAATCAAATTTTATTGGCTGTCAAAGTTGGTCAATTCTGTTTCCGATGACGATGTCAATAAAAGTGAAAAAATTAATGTTTTTCCATGATTTCACTATTAATAAGAACTATTTATGTGCTAGGGTGTGAATTGAACTATTCATGTGAGTTTTATATCCCGTTTGTAGTCAATACACCGTTCTTTTGATCACGCGATGACTCGCCCAGTCGGCACTTCTTAAAACCTTGTATACATCGTAATTAGTCGTATTAAAAAAAACATCACCTTTATTAAAGGCTTAAATACTTACATGAGTGCAACATTTAAATGTCCATCTCCTTACTTCCAAGTTTTAATTTGAAGTCTGATTTTCTTATCCTATAAGTCCTGGTCGACCACGTGTGAGTTTAAATTTTTGTATGTATTTTTCCTGTTGTTTACCGAAACATATTTTCACATTTCTTTTGAGGTATGAATTTAAAATAACCATCTCTGAGTCGTTTCCATTTTTTTTTCACGCTCTTGAATGATTTCAATCTATTTTTCAATCACGTTTTTACGGGAAAGGGGGGCAACTCTCCATTATTTACATTAGCTACAAAGCGGAAGTTGAGAAAATTGCAATGCATGACGGTGCCAAATACTCCGTTTTCGGAGTTTACGCCGTTTTCGGAGTCCGCCTAGACTGTTGTACCCAAGAACTTCGATAGTGTACATTTATTTTTCATTTCACTGCTTACGAAGATAATTTACATGTAGTATTGGTTAATTTTGATCTAAATATTAAGACATTAGTATCATGATAGAATGCTAGACAGGATTTTGCATTTCTTGTTCGATAAATTTTCGTATACGGCGCACTGCACGACTTGTATCATTAGAATAAATTTACTTGCTTATAAAAAGGCGTGAAACGATTAACACGAGAGGATAAACGGAAAACTGTTATAATTGAACGATAAACCTGATAGTATTAACGCACGATAGAACAGTATACACGCACGATACGATAGGATTAATATATCTGAATCGGGAACGAAATTTCATGCCATGAACACAGTCTGTTCAAAAGTTCTGAGATTATAAAGGTGTCGGTAAACCGATTAGAAAGCAATGTTAACACGTCCCGGGGCTAAAATACGGCTGCAAAACGAGCACAGGATGAATGACCATCTTTAAGTCCTCCTTAAAGATAGCTTAAAGGTGTTTAAAGGTAGCTTACAGACGATCTTTAAGCCACCTTTAAGCTATATGTGTTGCTTAAAGGTGGCTTAAAGAAAGCGTAAAGATGGCTTAAAGGCAGCTTAAAGACTATCTTTAAGCCACCTTTAAGCCACCTTTAAGGACAACTTATAGGTCCTTAATGTCCGAACTTCTTTAAGCCACCTTTAAGCCTCCTTCAAGCTACCTTTAAGCCACCTTTAAGCCATTAAAAAAAATTTAATTCAATATTGTGCTTAATTTCCAACAAAATATATTAACTTTATGAAAGAAAAGGTATTAAAACGGTTTTTGTTCTAGAAAGAAAAATGAAAAAAAAACCCACAAAAAAACGGCCACGGCGAGAATTGAACCTGGGATCCTTAGTTTACTAGCATCACCACACTTCTTCTACGCCACGGCAACTTACATATATATGAGCGTTTTTATATCCTATATATCAGTGGATATTGAATCACTGTATTGAATGTGTTTACTTGAAAAGATTTTGACAAACCATTCAGTTTGTAACAATCAATTATATCTAATTTTTAAATACATGCATGCATGTATTTAGAATGAAATACGGAACTTGGTCTTCAGTGAACAAAAATATATTATACCTAAATGAAAACCGTTAGGTTCACTATAGTAGGCTTTCTTAGTTGATAAATTTAAACCGAGTAGATATACGTTCATCTAAGTTATAGCTATAAAAATGTAAGAAAGAAAATGTAATCATTTCTTTTATTAAATGCATTGATATAATTAGGGTATTTGTTCAATTTCACGCAATTTCCCGGTTTTCATGATCGCGGCGCCGTTCCAATATGTTTAAATATTTACATGTAACTGCATGTATGTACATGAATTTTAAACCATCAATTCTAAAACAAACAAAATTACCAATTACCGGTGACGTATTTACTGCATGTGGCAATTGCAAATGACTTGTACATACAATTGTATGATGTGCCAGGCCGGGTATATTTGACATATTTACCCTTATATATATATTTAAATAATCAAACCCTATTTATGATCACCGGTACATTAATTAATTAGCCTCAAGATTTTACTCTTACATACATGTATCGTTAATTTGTAGACGTAACATTTTTGAAACCCAGAGCTAGGAAATAATACTTTGAAAATAAATTACAAATGTAAATTAACTTTTATTCACTAGACTTATCGTATACTCGTACATACTAAGATTCAACGCCTTTAGAAACCCTGACGTGCACCTGGGCACACGACACATCTGCTGTATATATCTTGTATAGTCTGTGTTAGTTCCAGGGGTTTTCTCAAATTGGACAAACAATAGACTTTAATTAGATATACACAAACATGCACCTGGGCACACGACACAACTGTTGTGTATAGCTTGTATATTCTGTGTTAGTTCCAGGGGTTTTCTTAAGTTGGACAAACAATAGACTCTAATTAGATATACACAAACGAACAAAACTATGCCTAGACAAACAAAGCAGTAATATCCTGCCCGATATAACAAAGGCAGTTGAGAGTCTTTTCATCTTTAACATGTGTCTAGTAGATCTAGAGTTAGAAATAATGAAAATTGAAAAAAAAATACAAACCTCAAACCGATTATCAAATTAAATCATGCGTTTTTGGTTCATTACCTTTATTTTGTTTAATAACCGGATGAACTGAGAGAGAGAGAGAGAGCTCGAGAGAGAGAGAGAGAGAGAGAGAGAGAGAGAGAGAGAGAGAGAGAGAGAGTGATTTTTTTCACCGATTAATATATAATAGGAAACAAACATACTTTAATTAGTTTTATGCACATATTAAGATACAGAGACTGCGCTCATCCCTACAATAATTTTGAACCCCCCAAAAAATTATAAAGAATTTTATAACGGCAATATGTGTCCATCGGAGCGGTGCTGATGATAGCGATCTGTGTTTAATGGAGCGACGATTAAAACCGCCTAGAACATCCCCCCCCCTTCCTTGGAAATTATATTATCACTCGGATGACCCCCTCCCATCCCTATACAAGAGCTTTTGCATTTAATATATGTTTTTATTGTTCAGCTTGATCAATATTGACTTAAAGGCCACTTAAAGACAGTGTAAAGGCAGTGTAAAGAGGGCGTAAATGCCACTTAAAGATGCTTAAAGGCGGCTTAAAGGTAGCTTAAAGAAGTTTGGACATTAAGGACCTATAAGCACTTGCTTAAAGGTGACTTAAAGGCGGCTTAAAGGTTGTATAGCCTTTAAGCTCCTTTAAGTCACCTTTAAGCCACCTTTAAGGACTTGCTTAAAGATGGTTTTTCGCCCTGTGGAGATTATTTAAATCATCGCAAAAACCCTAACCCTAACCCTACTTGTGGTAAAGGGCTTCAAGGACATCATAACCATGCTTTTAGTTGTTCTCAAATATCTATAAGAGAAGAAAAGAACATTTTGAAGATTTAATATATTTTTAGTTTATGTTCATATTGGTCCCACCCTAGGGCCCGAATCCCTGTCCAACGGGTCATAAATTTCACAGTTTTGGTAAAGGGCTTTATGATCATCATTATCATGAATTTAATTTTTCTCCGGTGTATATTCGAGTAAAAAAGGGAGTTTTTCTAATATTAATACACTTTTACTTTATGACCAAAATAGCCAAGTAGAGCCATGAATTTCACAATTTTGATTCCTCTGAACATAGAGATGCTTCACATCAAAAAATTCAAAAGTTGCCTTGCAGTTTTTAAGAAGTTAAAAATGTAAAATGTTTACCGCACAACGCACACTGCACGACACACGACGACGAACGAAGACCAATTGCAATTGCTAAAAAACAACACTGGTCATTTGGTTTGACCTCAGAATCGAATCAAAATACTTTGTCCGGGAGTATTTCTTCAAATCTATGATACATTTATTGACAACGATGATAAAATAATATTTGGTGCATTTTCGTGACGTCATATGCTCTTTCTGTAATTGCATCGGCGCATGTGATTAATGGCATTAAATCATAAATATTTTTAAGAAAAATCCTTTGTTATGTTATATTTATAAAATCTTGCTTGGGCTCAAAATAGATATTTTGTTTATAAAAGATATTGTTGAAACATTTCATCAAATTATATTCAAAATAATGCACAATTTTGCTAATCAAAAGCGATTCACAAACAATCGCGGTAAATCTGTAGATTTCCCTAGTACGATTCGCATTGGTACTTATATTTTCTACCAATTTTACGTAAAATATTATAAAATTGTGTTGATCTTTCACCTGCGCCAAGTTGGTTTTTACATGCATTAAAATGTGTTCATTTAGTTGTATACATGTAGCAGGGAGAGTCTCCAAACCACTAGTTTATAAATAAAACTGTCGATTATTTGATACCGGTTTCTTTACGTCTAGCTTTAATGGCAGCATATATGTAAATGAAACATGGGGTTTTATTACTGGTTTGATATAATTCACGTTTAACGTTAAGATACATTCCTTGATAACTATCGACAGGAACGCAGATCGTGATGTCTAAGTTAATTATGACGTCATGTCAAGTACAGACAAGTGACTTTCTACACATTGCTGTAAAATCAGTCGGGAAACCTTAACATACCAGCAAAAGTATTTCTTTTCAAGAGATGATCAACATGTGATATAAGCTGTCAGCAGTATATGTTATGCCGAAACTATAGCATGCTTCAAATACAAAGCATCAATCGCAATTGCGATGTTTTCTGTTGTTGTTTTTTTTTTAGATAGCTTATCTTAACTTTTACGCGAGGCTTATGTTATTCCGATAAAAAACAAAATTTTGACGAGGATTGGTTTACCTGTCTTATTAAAAACAACAACAACAACAACAACAACTCTTTATGATCCCCAGGGTCCAGACAGACAATATCCCCATTAGAACAAAAACCACCATAAGTTATTTTGTTATATAAACTCTCATGTTTTACCTGACTGTTCAATTATCAACCATTCGTTCAATGACACCACCTGGCATTTATTCAAAAATTATTGTGCACACACCACACTTCAGTGTTCTTGTCTAGACAATTTTTACTTTACTATCACCAAGTCTACTGTTTATTTGAACCTGGGGAAAAACTGTTTTAATTGTTAATTTAAATAAATGAAAAAAAATGTTTAACACAACTTATAGTTTAGCTTCTTATTTTCATTATTTTACAATGATGAATTATTTAATATGAACAAGCAAGGGCAGATAATTCCATTAACTGTTACACTCCTTATCCAAACACTTGCCAAAGGCTTTCATGATATTTTTTAATTTTTATAGACAGCTTCATTCATTCTTTTGTCTAAATATTTACTCATTTCGTTTATTCAGGAGCTGAGTAAAATAAGTTAAAAAAAACAACCCATAATATACAGCCCCCCAACACTCATTATATGGATTAATTTAACACTATATGACTATTTTGGCCCAATCCTTTATTCAAAACCCCTTCCCAGAAGAAACCTAAAATTTACAATTTTGGTAGACGGCTTCGTTGTCTACATAATTATAAAATCATCTTTTTCTTACAGATGTGTGGAAGTACAGAAGAATATTTTGTGAAAGAAAAGTAGATTTTCTAATATAGAACACATGTTTATCTGCCAATTGAAAATTCACCACGTAGTTTTAAAGATGAAGTTAAAAGTGGTTATGAATGACAATCAGCAATTATCCTATATAAAAATAAATTTTCTATTCATCGTCATATTTACTCCCCCTCCCCCACATCAAATTCTCTCCCATGGTCTGGGAACTACGAATCTAGGCATTTAATATCAGGACATTTTGAACACAACAATCATGCATAGCCACGAACCATATAACACCATGACATTTTGAACATAATAACAATGCATAACTTTATCTCCAACAATTATGATAGTGCAGAAAAAGTATTAAATCAATACAATTTTACTATGTGGCCACATCAGTCCTGCCCTTAGATCTTAACCCCTAACCCAGACACCATGAATTTAAAAATGTTGGTAAGGGGCTTCAAGGACGTCATAACCATTCATTTAGTTTTTCTAAAATATATATGAGAGAAGAGAAAATGTTTTAGATTTAATATATTTTTAGTATGTGTTCATATTGGTCACACCCTAGGACCCGAGTCCCTGTTCAAGGGGTCATGAATTTCACAATTTTGGTAAAGTCTTCATGATCATCATTACCATGCATTTAGTTTTACTCCTTTTTCTAAGATTCAATACACTTTTACTATATGGCCATTTTAGCCCAGTAGAGCCATGCATTTCGAAATTGTGATTCCTCTGAACATAGAGATGTTTACACTAAAAAAGTAACTAGTGGCTTTGTAGTTTTTAAGAAGAAGTTAAAAATGTAAAATGTTTACAACACAACGCACTCTCCACGACGCACACCGCACACAACAGATGAAGACCAACTGCAATTGCTAAAAAAAAAACACTTCGAATGTTCAAATACTCAATTAATTCACCCACTATTCCCCGCAACTCCATTTAAAAATCAAATATTATTTTTTATCTGAAAATGTTCAAAGACCTGTTTTTAGTTATACTTTAATCTACTTAGTATTGATTTTACTCAATTTCATGCTTTAGAAAATAATAAATACATGTTTTGTTGCTGTCAACAAGGCCTTAAAAGCCTAAATTTAAAATTACTCCATTAAAACTTTTGGCATATGTATATTATCAATTATTTTATCTTAATTTGTACACTTTAACTATTATCATACATAATTTTGTGGTAGTGAAGGTTGAATAACAGCTAACCAGGGATGAGGCCGATTACTTTTAAAATTAATGGATTACATTGCAATAACTTAAGATTTTAAAGGTAATCGATTACAAATTGATTACATCCAATTCTAGAAGTAATCGATTACACTAGATTACTTTTCTTTTTTGTAATCATGATTTTTTGTGATTACTTTACATTACATACCCAATATTTGCTGGGTTTTTTTTAATTAGTTCAAATAATTATGTTTATGTAAAAAAAAAAAACAATATATTTTTGACATGCGTATTGATATGAAGCTTTTCCGTTACATTTTATGATTATTACCATTCTGGTTTCGTTTTTGTATGTGTGCATCTATTGCCACTTGAAATGTTTGTTTTCTAATCATCTTTACGAGTTGCAATTTAGAATATATCTGTGTTTGTTTTAAAAAACGAGAGAGAGAACATTAATGTATCCATCAAATAAAAATGACAATAGCAAACTCTCACCCATCTCAAAAATCTATATAGCGATACAAAAAAATCAAAGCAGAAAAACAGAGACCTCTAAAAAGGTAGAGGTGGGATCAGGTGCCTAGAAGGAGAAGACATCGCCTGCAGACCAGTCACACCCGCCATGTGCTCATTGTCAAGATCATGAAAAAACGGAAGAAACCGTAGCCAGTCCGGTGTATAATGATCTACTAAGAATGGAAAACGCCAGACAGCATTGTACTTGCTGACAAGGTCGTTGTTTAGACCATAAATCTTGCGTTAAGATGCTTTTAATGGAGGTTCTTAATAGTCTTGTTCCAACAACTTGTTTGTTAGTATTTTGCCTCGTTTGAGAAAGTGTTTGCATGTAGAGCATGCTCTTGCAAAACGAATAAGATGAGAGACAAAAACCGCATAAGCAGGTGATGATGGTTTATTGCTACATCAGTATAGGAGGTCGACGATGGAAAAATTAAAATCATTTAGTTTGTCATATAGTTTACCATTAACTTTTTTTCTATTAAAAAGGAAAGGACATTAATGTGTCTATCAAATGAAAAATGACCATAGCTGTGAACCATCTCAAAAATCCATATAGCGATACACAAATTCAAAGCGGAGCAACACAGATGAAACAAATGTCTCAGGTATCTTCAATTCAAGCTCACTGGGATATAACATAAGAGTGAAAGTAACTGTTTTAAGAGGATAAAACATTATTAATTTAATTAAATGTCGAGTTCAAGGCCACAGCAAGTGTTCTATTTTTGTCTTTCACAAGGTTTGGAATAAACTCTGCTTCATATGAATATAACAATAAGTCAGTCAATAGAAGTGCACAACTTATACCCATGGAAATTCTGACTGGTTGTTGGATGGTCTGGTCTCCAAAAACTACATAGATGTTGTCTATCATAAATTCAACAGTTTGTTTTGTGTTTATTCAGTTAAAATAATTTGCCCCCACCCGAGGCTGTTTTATAACTTGCGGACCGCTACTATTGTCGGAAAACATAAGTAACTTTAAGTTCTGCAAGTGAATTAAAACCCTGCTTTGCTTTCCCTAACATTTTTTCTTTACACCCTCAGACACTGCTTGGTTCCACCAGAGGTTTTTTGCCTTTGTTTTTAGAATCAAATCACTCAGACCCTGTCGAGCACCCCCCAGGCTTCTATGGTATTGTTTAGGTTTGTTGAGTAGCCAAAAGTAGCTTATTAAGTTTACAAATACTAGTAGCGCATTTTGTTTTGCCCTTTGTTTTTTTTAATGTTATGGAAGTTCTTGTACACAATAGTTGTACTGTTTATGAAGCTATATAGATTCATATGCTGACAAATTGCACATTGCAATGCACGCATCTATCAAATCTATCAAATCTGGAAGAAGGTATGTATAAATTCCATCTTTCTTTTCTACCAACATTTACTTAATTGCGCGCTCTTTAGATGTGAAAATGTCTCAGTACCTAACAACATTTTTAAATTGATTGGTTTCCAATTCATTGTAATGCCAATAATCATATTTTTGGCAAAATTGTCTTTCAATATACGGTTCAGATAAAACAAAAAGAAACCAAAATCAACTGTCTTACCTTTCCTGTAAATGACACACAGCATGGAGAATAAAATGATAGGAATAAGTACTCCAGCAAGAATTGGCATTATGAATATTTCATCATAGATGAAATAGAAATTATATGTTAGGGTTTCGGTTTTTTTTTCATCAGTGGACGCTGTTGTACTGTAATTCCTAGTGACAATCTCAACGTGTGTTGGTTTCGTTGTTTCTGGAAGACTGGTTGTTGTGTCTAAACTGTTGAAAAAAAAGAAAATAGAAAAACAAGCACATATGTATTGCACTGTATGTATACTGTAATATGTCATTTGTAGAACACTTTATTGCAGTTCTTCGAATCAAACAGACAAGAATGGGACGATTTGTTATATTTTTGCTTGTTTTTGTTTGTTTGTATTTTTTTAAAAATCATTTTAAAATCATTTGTCACAAACACCGACAAAGCGTGCCTGCTACGTTTCTTTGCAATATGTTGTCCGATTCTTTTTAGAGAAGGTTTTAAAATACACTAATATTGGTATATGATGTGTTTTTGTTTAAATTTTGTTTTAATTGTTTTTCTCACTTTGTCGCAATTTTTTTAAAATACTACGATAATATGCGGTGATCAAGAATGGTGTTCAAAATGAAATGGAAAAACACAAAACAGGAGCTGGCACGGATGCTATAAAGTTGCTAGCTGACAGAAGAGGCTATCATCTGGCCCCGATGTTATAAAACTTTCTTAAGCGCAATCTCAAACTCCAAATCGTAATCCGTGCTCCAAATCGTACTTGTCCTCAATAATCGAGATTATAAAACATTTCATACTCATATTCGTACTTCGGCTGAGTAAACGGCGATTTTATAAGTAAGCTTTGGAGCTTTCTCGAAATTGTACTCAAAACATTTAATTTTTAAAAAAAAAGTAGTGCAACCATATTTAAAAATAATATATTGTAATGGTGCTGGTTATACACTATAATCTAATAATAATTACATGCATGTGATGAAAATAAAAGCCATTTTATCAATAAAATATTATGGAGGTAAATTTAAGAAAGAGGGAGAGCTGCAACCACCAACACTATCAACATAACTTTGAGATATTTCACTCCATTAATTGAAGTACATATACATGTTAATGTACGTTCAAAATAATTTTATTGAATAGATCGGCTTTTTAAAAATGCTGTTTTTAAATAGTCATATACGACCACCCATACTATCCATCTTTTAAAATAATAAAAAAAAATTGTACAAAAGTGTCCATGTATTGCTATTTATATAAATCGGATGCACTTGCAGAGTCCCTTCTTTGATTTAGATTGTAGGTTAGTTCTAAACATTTCAAAGGATGGGAGATGCATAAAAAGTATAACATTTTCTATTACTTCCTATCAACTATTTATCACCTAGGGTACATGCAACAAACCTTGGAAAGGGACATATTTCATAGAATAAGCGGTAAATCAGTGGCGGATTCAAGGGGGTATCCCTTTCCCCTCCCCTGGTATTGTCAAAATAATTTTAATTCATACTCCTTCTGGCAACAAAATGCAAGTTTTAATTGTCTTTTTTTTAACTCGTGGGATTTTTCAAAATTAGACTGATATGAATGCTGTGGTATGAAGAAATCCCGTGGGTTAAATGGTGTAACGTACATAGAGACCAAGGGGTCATACTGCTAACCTAATATACATTGGTCATAATTCTAATCAAAGCAGCTAATTCAAAATAGCTTTCTAAAGTAAAATACTATAATTTAAGCTAGTGGTGGTTGTGTCAACCATTATAAATCGTTTAAGGGCAAAAGAGAGTAACTTACAACATAATGAAACTTACCATGTAAACAACTCTTCAAAAGGTAAGACATTGATAAAACTAATGTTGATAATTCTCCAAAAGTAACAAACTGTTATACAGATTTTGTTTGTAAAATGCTGACAATAAAAAGTTTGGGACCAAACTTCATATAAAATATATCAGAAAGCGAATGTTAAAATTTGGATATTAGAGACAATTTGATTTTTGAGAAGAAGATTTTTAAACTGACTTTTTTTACTCGTTTCTTAATACCTCCTCTTTGAAAGGAAATTAGCCCTTCATGTGAACACACTTGAATGTTTAAATTTGTTACGGCCGTAAGGAACGTTTTAAAATTGCGTTTTCTGCTAATATCGTTTTTAATATGATATATTCTATATGATTCTTTAACTATGTTATAATAAAATTATAAAATCTGATATCATGGTTCTTTAATTAAAAACCTATTAGCTGATAAACAATTGTATTCATAACTCTTTATTAGAAAGTTTGCAGTAAGCTTTTAAATGTGTGAAATATTAAAATGAAAAAAATTGATTTGCTAAAAGTCTTTAAAATGTATGCTTTAATACTTTTCCAAAGATTCTTACCCTTTGCAGGATGGTTCAGCAAGAAAACAACCATTTCCAATTGATGTGCAACCCGAATCTATAAGAGAAAAAATGATTGATTTTTTATGGATTTCTTTGTGAAAACTTTATTGTATATCTTCATTGAATATATGAGAGAAAATGTTAATAACAAGTTTCTGTCCTTTCAAAAAGGACTGATATACGTGGACCATTTGCATGGGGTGCTAACGGAAACTCGAAAGCATTAAAAGTATCACAGAGCCCATTTTAGCCCATAGACCTACAGAGGAGATCACTAGTTGCAAAAAAAAAAAAATATGTGTTGCATAAAAAATTATTAATGTAGCAAGCCTGGATTTAGTGTCTTTAACCACTAAATGTGTACATTGTTTCACATATAGCAATGACCTCAGAAAAACACATAATAATGAACTGTATTAATGAAGACTCCATCATTCGGCGAATTCACTACTGGCACATCTATCATAACTCTTTTTAAATCAAGAAAATATATAAATATCATTTATCAAAACATTCCGCGAAAATGATGATCACTGTCACAACAACGTAATGTTATGATCTTAATTCTTTTTTAAAATTTAATTGTTACAAACATCATGCGTAACTTCCGAATGCGCATTGTACGTTTATTCAATGTCAAGCGTCAATTCTTTTTAAAGCATGATCGTATTACTGTGTTTTACATGTATATGTAGAAACATATTTTCACTGCATGCAATAATGAAGTTTTTCTGTTTTTCCTTCGTATCTTTTAACTTTGTAACTTAAAGGACACATCGCATGTTTTTACAAATTTCGGAATTTTTAAAATAAAATCGTTCTATACTCATTAAAAATGAAGTTTATTATCGTTTTCATAAAATATTCTGGCTAATTCGTGAGTTTGAAAGCGATGAAATTCAAATGTCGCGATATGCATATTTTCACTCTCGATCTACCCGCCATGATGTGTGACGTCATATGCGACCTCGAGCGAGAAGGTGCTGTTAGCCATCTTTGTAATTGGATTAAATTTAAAAGACAATTAAACTAATTATCACCTATTAAATTGCCGATAACGGGACATGATGGTGTTTTGTGCTTCCTGTGGGTGTTCTAGCCGTCAAAAATGGGAATTGGACTGTTGGTTTTTTTAAGTTTCCCTTACGAAAGTATGCGGAAATCTTGCGACAAATAGGGGTTTATCTGTCGACGAGAGGATATATAGATAAACATTCAATACGTATAGTTTCATAAATAAATCGTATTATTTTTCAAAAAGAAAAAAATAGAAGTTGATGCACAGGAGCCTGTGTACAAAACGCAAGTTTATCGGAGAAAAAATATAACAAGAGACGACGCCATTTTGGATACCGCCTCGCTTCATTAACTGTTTTCTTATTGTTATTGTTAAACTATACGTTCATGTATTCGTTGGTTTTGAATAAATTATTTCTTCATTCATAGCTCACCGCTGAAGAAATCATAATTGAAGTACAGGTGGTAAGATTTCTGTGAGTTTTATTTTTCTGTGGGAGAAGTCAAGGATCGAGTTGTCGATATTGAATGTTTACGCGAGAAATAGACAGTTTGTTGGTATACATTTATACGTAAATGGATTAAAAATACGGAGATTGGATCTTACAGAAAAAAATAATAATAAAGAAAAACGTGTTTGCCTGCTTTTATAATATACAATGTATATATTTATACAGTGTAATATGAATTAAACAACCTTAGAAAGTTGTGACCAGTTACGGTCGAAGAAAACACTTCTTGTGCACCACAGTTTCACAATAATGGGCATTCTGAGTCGTTAGGAACGCCAACAAGCATGACTATTGTATATTTCAATAAAATAATCATCTTTAACCAATTTTTTTAAGCTAGAATCCTTACTAAGTTGTGTTTTCAATGTTTACACGTCGATCAATTTGATCAGTATTGCCGACTTCATCGTCGCTTCTTCGGCTATATCATCGTTTTTTATCAGTACTGGTGGCTCAAACATGTACGACTGAATAATAAGATTCTTTTACTTCAGTCAGCATGTAAAATAAACAACGTACATGTTGAATAAATGTCAAAGATAATGCTAATTCTACAATTTGTTTACAATCAGCTGTTCGAAGAAGGTCGCATGTGACGTCACTGTACCACGTGACACGCTATCTAATTAACGAGTTTTTAACCGATGGGGGCTATAATTAGGGCTTTTCGACTTTCGGTCGAAAAGACCTATTGTTTTCGTCTTTTTTTATTATTATTCTCGACAGGATTTATGTCAGCGATTTTTTGAAAACGAACAGACATATTGAAACAGTTATGCAACTGCCTTAAAGCAATTGTTAATGACACGCGTATGTAAGGTTTTGGACTTCCGGTTCCGTTACTTCCGGTTTTTACAAGGATATCACTAAAAATTGAATAAAACGCAATATCTTACTTACTTTTTGAGTTAGAGCATTCAAATTTTTGAATAAGATATATCTTGTCAGTTGTACAAATTTGTCAGTATAAGGTGTTTCTATATCTTATCGTTTTTAAGATATTTGACCTCAAACTTCAGAAAAGGGGGATAAAAAAGCAAAAAAATTCAAATGACCTTAGAAATTTAAGAGACGCCTTAATATTGTTAATGCAGTAGTAGTTAACATACATTTTAAGTCTTAACAAAAAATATGTAGTACTTCCGGTTTTATGGGTTGATAGAAACTGTCTATTGGAGTTTCAATGTTAAATTGAAATCACGCGTTCCACGTTTTCTCAAAAAGTTTTCAAGTTTACATTACAATATTTTACCAGTATAATGACACAAACAATGCGCGGACCGGAAAAGGTTTTGGGTACATAATTTTGAAACACTAGGGATTTGCAGGGGTTAACGTTCAAAACAGCCCTTTTGCTGTAACTTATTTATTTCTCTTCCCATTTTCAAAATCTGTTGAGTCTATTGTTCAGAATAAAGAGTACAATCTTAAAATTATGGTCCGAGGGGCTACTTTTTGACTCCTTGTAGGGGTTTGAAAGGCCTGAAGATCACAACTAAAACATTTTTAGAAAGAGTTATCTCGCTTTGCTCTAAGAGTATAGAGCATAAATACTGTAGGCATACCAAATTTGGTGTTTGGGGAATGAATACTTACTTCAATATGATTTTTTGAAAATATTCTTCTGGAAATTAGAAGTGAAGCTACCTGTAAAGTTCTGGAGTTATCTTTCTTTTCACATTGCACTACTCATAAGTTCCTATCTAAGCAACTGGGGATACCAAGGCGTTTTGAACACTTGGAAATAAATTAGAGAATATTTTTTTGAACATTTAATTAAAAGGGGGCTGTCGAAAAGCCCTTACTTTTTGTTGAAGACAAAAAAAGTTCTAGTTTAAATTGATATTATGGCTAATTACATGTACCGCTTTTCTAACGTTAACAAACTTTTAGAAGTAATTATTTGGTACACAAGGAAGCCAAAAAATGTAAAATGTCCCATACTTTAGAAACATGCTATATGTCCTTTAAAGTTATTTTCGTCGTGACATACAACACGATTATTCTAACTAACACCAACCAAAAATTATAGCTTCTAAATTTTAAAGAAGGCTTCAGAAAGTGGAAATAAATTCATCGACATACATTCAAATCTTTATACTAGCATTGGAGAAAATGCAAAAAATGTTACAGAAAATTGCTTTGACTACTGTGATGAAATGAAAAAATGACAATAACAAACCATCAACCATCTCAAAAATCCATAAAACGAAATACATATTTAAAGCAGAGCAACTCGGACCTCCAAAAAGAAAGAGGTTGGATCAGGTGCATAGGAGGAGATAGAATCCTATGCTGACCGGTAAATACTTAAGGAGTTTTGTGTTTTCAATTCATGTATTATGTATTTAATAGATTGATCGAAAGGGCACTTAACAAATTCTCAAATTCTCTTCACCTAATATCACTTATATTTCGAGACAGTAACTTTGTACGATAAACGTGTATCTGTGAGATATATTTTGACCATTGACTAATCGGAAAAAAAGGAAATTACGTACAAGCTTCAGTTTCCATGGCGCAACAACGAGTTTTCCCCAAAGAAAAGTTAGCAAACTACCGATTAGAACTAAAGGACGTCATATCATCTGAGGTTAAACCGGTTTTTTTTATTTGTTTGTTTGTTTGTTTGTTTTTTTTTTTTTGGCACCTGACAGTCATGAATTGTTGAATATTGATGTTTTCCAAAACCAAACGAAGAATATGCATACGAAATAAATTTTTTTTTTCGAAACTGTTCGTTCTCAGAAAGATTTTTTTCGAATGAATCATTAAAATGATTTTTATTGGTTTTGAATATATATTTTAAAAAAGGATTTTATAAGAAAGTGTACTATAGTTTCATTGATATTCAACAATTTTGTCAATTTCAAAGCTTAAGTCACTTTCACTCGTAGACGATTGCTGTATCGATAAACTTTTGTCATAAATTTTAATCCAATGAAAATTTGATTTTGGGAACAAAAATGTTTACTTAACGAATCATAATAAAACCACTAAAGCTATTGTTTTAATGCTATATACATCACTCCCAGAGACTTACGTCTAAACAAATCATATGATGGAAAGGAAGAATTATGACATCCGGATTGGAAACTGCTGCAGCTGTATGAATATATCGTCGAGTCTTCTTTTTTTAGATACAAACAATAACCTGAAATAAAATACATTGATTATTAAAACAAGAAATAAATACAATGATATTACAATGAGCATGCAGAATTAAGAAGTAGTGAAATGGAATTAAAATGCTGATATTCTGGAGGCTTAATGTAATTTTTTGTAAATGTAAATGGTTTTGGTTATATTTTTATTTAGAGCCGGGTTAAAGTTTGCTTTTCTTACCCGTAATAATATGTAAGATCTATATAAAGATAGAAATTTGTTTTTCATATTATCTGTTGTAAAAACCATGTTGTTACCAACTTAACGAAATCAAATTTTCGTACCATTTTTGTTCAATCCAAAAAAGCTGTCGCATAAGTTTTGATTTCACTATGCTACAAATGCAATCGTGTTAATTTTTTGTTTTATCAAAACAGCCTTAAGAGTTTATTTACGCTGTTGATAGAGAATGCCACGCTAGTAATTAGAGAAACAAGAGGCCCAGGGGCCACATCGCTCACCTGAGCAACAATTGCCTTAATTCTGATCAAATTAGCATTACAGTATCAAAATATCTTGACAACTGAGTACAGTAGATCTTGCTAAAAAGAAATTGAAAATCTGCCAATTTTTATCCACCTCTTATTTTTTAGTAAAGCCCCTTTTGTTGTTGTACCTGTAAGAAGATTCCTATAAACCCCCCTCCCCATTTCGTGGCCCCACTATTCTCTAGGGAATCATGGTTTCATCAAAATTAAATCTACCTTTAATCCCACAACCTGTGCTTTCACACTAAGTACTGAGTTTTGGACCGAAAACTTTCCCAGAATATTTTTAAGGATTGTAAAACTTGATCCTCCAATTGTGGCCTCACCCTACCCCCGGGGACCATGATTTGAACAAACATGAATCAACACTTCCTGAGGATGCTTCCATTTTAATTTGAGCTTTTCTGGCCTAATAGTTTTTAAAAGAAATTTTTTAAAAGATTTTCCCTATATATTCCTATGTAAAACTTGATCCCCCAATTGTGTGGCCCCACCCTACCCCCGAGGACCATGATTTGAACAAACTTGAATCTACACTTCCTGAGGATGCTTCCATTTTAATTTGAGCTTTTCTTGCCAAATAGTTTTTGAGAAGAAAATTTTTAAAGATTTTCTCTATATATTCTTATGTAAAACTTGATCCCCCAATTGTGGCCCCACCCTACCCCCAGGGACCATGATTTGAACAAATTTGAATCAACACTTCCTGAGGATGCTTCCATTTTAATTTGAGCTTTTCTGGCCAAATAGTTTTTGAGAAGAAAATTTCTAAATATTTTCTCTATATATTCCTATGTAAAACTTGATCCCCCAATTGTGGCCCCACCTTACCCCTGGGGACCATGATTTGAACAAACTTGTATCTACACTACATGAGGATGCTTCCACTTAAATTTGAGCTTTCCTGGCCTAATAGTTTTTGAGAAGAAGATTTTTAAAAATTTTCTCTATATATTCCTATGCAAAACTTGATCCCCAAATTGGGCCCTGACCTACCCCCGGGGACCATGATTTGAACAAACTTGAATCTACACTACCTGAGGATGCCTCCACTCAAAGTTGAGCTTTTCTGGCCAAATAGTTTTTGAGAAGAAAATTTTTAAAGATTTTCTCTATATATTCCTATGTAAAACTTGATCCCCAAACTGTGGCCCCACCCTACCCCCGGGGACCATGATTCGAACAAACTTGAATCTACACTACCTGAGGATGCCTCCACTCAAAGTTGAGCTTTTCTGGCCAAATAGTTTTTGAGAAGAACATTTTTAAATATTTTCTCTATATATTCCTATGTAAAACTTGATCCCCCAATTGTGGCCCCACCCTACCCCCGGGGACCATGATTTGAACAAACATGAATCTACACTACATGAGGATGCTTCCTTTTTAATTTGAGCTTTTCTGGCCTAATAGTTTTTAAAAGAATTGTTTTAAAAGATTTTCTCTATATATTCCTATGTAAAACTTGATCCCCAAATTGTGGCCCCATCCTACCCCCGGGGACCATGATTTGAACAAACTTGAATCTACACTACCTGATGATGCCTCCACACAAGTTTAAGCTTTACCGGCCTAATAGTTTTTGAGAAGAAGATTTTTGAAAAATACCAACAAATTTTCAATAATTCTCAATTATCTCCCCTTTAAAAAGGGCGTGGCCCTTCATTTGAACAAACTTGAATCCCCTTTACCTAGTGGTGCTTTGTGCCAAATTTGGTTGAAATCTGCCCAGTGGTTCTTGAGAAGAAGATGAAAATGTGAAAAGTTTACAACGACGACGACGACGACGACGACGACGACAACGACAACGCCAACGACGACAGACAACGGACAAATTGTGATCAGAAAAGCTCACTTGAGCATTTGGCTCAGTGAGCTAAAAAGTACATCAATATTTGGATAGTTCTTTAATAGGAAAAGTCAATAATTATCATTTTCAATAACTATTATTGTTGTGTAGGTACACGGTGTGTTAAGACCGAATTCGAAAAAACTATTGTTAAACTAGCCCGAATTTATTTATCGATAATATTACCATGCTTCATATACAGCAAAGCATTTAAGTATCTCTTTTAGAAGAGAAACATGAGGTGCCAAGGACCTTCTTCCTGTAATCAATTCAATGATACACTGGAAATTGAACGTTATGGTGATACAATTCGTTAGTCGTCCCCTCCTTGTTCTCAAAGAAAGTATATCATTATCCATAACTGTTCAGAAAGTAACATACTAAAACTAATCAAAATTGAAGTCCAAATTAGTGACTTATGTGCGTTAAGTGTTTCCTTAATAGAAATCAAAGTACTGAGTGTACTTAAAGACGGGGTCTTGAAGGTTAGAATTTGTAATTGTCCTGGATTTCCTTGAATATGCTTCCGAAATTTATGAGTTTGAATAATTTGTCACACTCTATGTTAATTCTTTTTTGCAACTGTCTGATACTTTGTCTAAATGTTACTCAATCCTGGGCTTCATAATTGTAGAAAATTGACACAACGGTATTTTATGTAAAATAGGACCCCAAGGAAAAATTTTAAAAATTACTACTAACCGGGAAAATCAAACAACTATATCAAAGTAGATAATTTTAATCATTAGATTTATTCAATTTTGTGATCCAAGGGAAAATCCACAAGTCGGACGGTATCCGTAATCAAAGTTTTATGAAAACCCCGAAAACTCTAAAATTGCTGAATAAACAAAGTGAACATTTGTATACCGAACACAAACACAGGCACCTGACGTTAGAAAGATTCTTTTACAATAAGATTCCAAGAACTTTTACAATAAAAAGATTTGTCACAGTCGCCATTTTGATTTTTAAGACCGACTTATCTGACACGATTTTCTTCATTTGCAATTCATGCAAAAATAAAAGGTAAAAACTAGATCGTTCTCGTTGCGAGCAACGAGTGGGTCTTCCGTCCGATTTATGAGTAAATGAGATAAAATCCTTCACTTTTAAGATTAAATTGTTAATCAACTCAAAACATTAGGGGAAAAAATTTCGACACCCGAAGCTTGAACCCGGGTCGCCTGGGCACATGTCCACGACTCTAACGACTGTGCTACTCGAACACTCGCTTCAGGACTTTCATGTTTAATATCTCGGGAACACATCAATCGATTTCAAAACAAATTACATATTCTGAATCAGTAAACGAGTCTCTATCAACCCATTAGAAAAATATATAAAAAGCAAAAAGCTGAAAAAACCTATTTTTTATCTTTGCTTCCGGTGACGACCGGAAGTAACGGCGGACGTTTTTATGACCATGTTGCAACAGGTTAAATTAATGTCTATCCTCACTGAAAATGTCAGCCCTATATCTTTATTCGTTCTTTGGATCTCTAGCCGACAAAATTTTACGTTTAAAAATCGTAAACGGACGATAACTTCCGACCGGAAGTGGTTATCAAAAAAAGGAAACGGCGGTACAAACTTCAGATGCCGACACATCAACCCTTAAAATTTGAAGAAAATCGAATGACCCATCTTCGAGAAATCGCCTGCACAAAATTTGTAAGACAAAAAAAGAATAAAAAGAATAATAAGAAAAGTGAAAAAGAAACAATATAATAATAGTAGGGTCTTCCGCTGAAGACGGAAGACCCTAATAAATCCGTTCGCCATTCACTAGTTTTTTGTGTAAACTCGTGCATCACCTACACGAATTACGATACAACCGTTCCTTTCATGTAAAATCATACTCCGAAAATCAGAGACATAAATAACCATTGCCAACTCCGCCATTAGCGTGTAAATGTTACGGGACCAACATTCTTTTGAGAACTACAAGTGCAACAGCAATCTTGTATAAGTCATTAAATTTGAACCTGATAGTGAACATGAACATGAACCTGTAAATATTTTAAGCATTATGAAATATTTACAAAAACTCTTTATTTAGTTTTTAAATTACTTTACGTAACTCATTCCACATTTGGACCCGAGCAAGAATGTTGCCACAAATAACATGTAAGTTCTACGCATCACCTTAAGTTGTTTTTACTAATATCTGAAATACTCGAAATAAATGGCTTAATTCTTTTTGTTCATAATAGTTAAATTTAATCCTTTTTCTTAAGAAAAAAAAATAAACATTTCAATTCCTTAAAGCAGAAAACAATGGGCCTTATAGGAAATATGACAAATCCTTTTATTTAATTTTACATTTTTACAAATGTGTCACTTGTGTTTTTTTAGTTTATCATGTACGGCATATAAGGTAAAATTACTATGGTATTTTGATATACAAAAATATGTTGAAATACAGACACATTATGAAGGTAAAGCTTTAATTTCAGTTGATCCGTATTAACAAAAGTTTCTTAAATAATAACTGAATTGAAAATACTTCATCATGACAATTAAGGTTTTAAGACGTCATCTTCTTTTAAATTAATTTTTACCCCTGACAAACGTTTCAAAACTTTAATATAATAAATTTAGAACTCAATATATTATTGTATTATTTTTGTTATATCTTAATAACGGTGTCATGACAATTACGCTGTTGAATTTCATTTAAATTTAAATTATAAAATTTCTATGTTGATATCATTTTGTGTTACAAATGTTGCAAATTCGAATGATTGATTGATTGATTGATTCAAAATGACTTCATGAACAAATTTGTTGACTTTATAAATCGCAGAACAGACATGTGTTATATATTTGCTCATGCAATTGCAAACGCTGACAGTATTATGTGTAACTATTTCATATTAAACTTCAATGAAAAAGATTGAAGCGATGGGATTGAGGCGAAATAGGCCTTTCTATTTATCTATTGTGATTAACCTAAACTCAATCATGGTATAGATAATCGGGAAAACTATTCCATTGGTTATAAAACAAATACAAAACAAGAAAACAGTCTATACAAGCGTCAAAAATACGGCCTCACACCATTAAATATTACAAAAGTAAATGAAAAACATTGTGTTTAATGTTACATGAAAGTCCTTAATAATGCAAGTACGTTTTTGGTCTTGGAAATCATTAAAATGAAAATATACATAATACCATTTATTTTCGTGTGTATGTTTTTTGTTTATTTCCTAGAATAACCTGTCTATCGTAGGTCTCGTACAATCTCTCTCTCTCTCTCTCTCTCTCTCTCTCTCTCTCTCTCTCTCTCTCTCTCTCTCTCTCTCTCCCTCCCTCTCTCTCTGTGCAAAGCTACGCTGTGTAGAATAAGCGTTGGATTGAACCAGACGTGCTTACTAGCTCCACAGTAACGATCAACTACATAGAACATGACTAGCCGCCCATTACAATCTAGCAGCTTTATTGTTTAGTTGCAAATAGTGTACCTTCCTGTATCCATATGAAACGAGCTCTATAACAGAACTCCAGCAGCTGGGTGAACTTTTCGTTCGGGAAACACAAGTATCCATTGTCCTTGGTACAGTTGATGGCAGACGATCTTTTATCCCACTGTGTTTGATTTCTAGGACAGAATTGTGCTGAGTAAACTGGAAACTTATAGCCATCCAGCTTTTTCTGGAAGAAATATAATTAATTACATCCAAAAAAAAAACCGATAAAAATAATTTTAAAATAAAATTATTTTTTTAATTTATGAAAATGATAGCATCATTTTAATTATAGTTTTTAACTTAGATAATAGATAAGGTGATTTTTGAGTAATCTAAATATACAGAACATATTATCTCTCTAGCTTTTTTATTCTTTCCGTTTTCTATTTTTATTCAAATCCAAGTCAAAAACAAAAACAAAACAAAAAACAGACTACATGTAGAATTTTAATTAAGTAGATTGCCTTTAGTTATTATTATTGAATAAAGCACATATTTAATTTATTCACCCTACATCATATTAAATTATATCTTATGTAAAATTTAAAGTTAAAAAGGTTTGAAACAAAATAAGACATTTAATTACTGCTATTGTATAAGTAGTTCATTTCTTTAAAATTTTCAAATCTTATGCTTTCTAAATAACTTGAAAACTTTAATTTCGATTGCAGTTTTTCAAAGATTAATAAATATTTTTTTTTCAGAAGGACAAACTTTAATGAAATATTCAATTCATGAAATTAAAATTGAACAACTACGTTTATTTTGATTTTGATATGTTTTTACGTTTTAACGTTAACAAAATTATCATCTGAATTAAAAAAAGACATCTTGGGTAAATATCGCTATCGTATTGAATCACAACGTGTAGATCATACCGAATAGAGCAAAATATATGTCAACAAATGTTTTTGAAAAACATAATTAAGTTTATTCCTTAATAAAACTTCAATCAATATGCTGCTGAGCCGTGTGAACATAAAATTGATTAACTCTAAGGAAGTGTATTTTGTCAGTACAAAAATAAAATTCTAATGTTAAGAATTACAACTTAGTTAAAGAACAGTCCGTAGTGTTCATGATAAACGGACCATGTGTATATTTAAGACGGGTTTTTCTTTATTAAATTCACAAAAGCTGGCGGACAGGCTCAATTACATTATCACAAAAATCTCTCAAAAATAATACGACCTTAAATTGAAAGGATATTGTGAACAACTATACATTTCATCGCCGAGATTTATATAAAAAATTGTTATTGTTGCCAAAGACTGTGACGGCGAAGTTTGCCGATAAACATTATTTCACTTCGTCAGCTTAAATTTGTCAAAACCGATATGCATTTTCTTTCTTAGTTTGATTTATCATTACAAATCAAAAGCTGATAGACGTGAATGCATATTATTGTTGCAATTATCCTGGCCAGTTTACTTTTAATTTCTTGCAAGATGTGAAAATGTGTTGTAGGTTATGTTGTTATCTGTCAAATTAGAACCAGATAACTTTGTCGAAATTTAATAAACATTACTTGCCATTATTAGATTTTACTTTGCAACTGTTTTATGCAACATTTGTTGGGCCATTTGCAAAATATGTCGCAGTTGTTTTTTTTTTTTTTTGCACTTTTACACAGGTTCAAATCGTGTACATTGTCAGTTATCTTCTAATTAATTATTTAAAGGATATGAGGGTTTAAAATAAAACCATACGTCTTTATTATTTGGATTGCAATAATTTAAAGTCTTCAATAATGTGATAATATATATTTTGAACACATCTCTCCTATCATAATTTTATTGTTACGAATATTGTTACGTTAATGTTACGGATCTAGATTAAAATGTATTTTATTCAAAGACATGTTTGTCTGTGATGAAATCATAAAGTTTTGATATTGTCTGAAAATGCTTTCTTCATGAGGACATACACCACCATTTAAAATTATAAGAAATAAAACAAAAACATTGAGGGAGCTATTTTTTCCATTGGATGCAAAAAATAAATCAGTGATTGTATTTTTTAAACGTTTCGTAATTTTTTATCAGAAAATATACCTATCTAAGTTAAGTCTTAAATTTTCATTTAGATGGTAATGAGGTGTTACACATATTGTTCTAATTAACTGTTAGACACAAATACACATACATGTACCAACGTGTGTTGCATGGAATTTATCACATATGATTTATCTTACTTTTGTAATTCAAATTATTCAGGATATTAACTAGATAAGATAACATAAACTAGATACAAAATGTAACTACTACTTAGCTGGTTAACTTTGTTATGTTAAGGGATAATATTATATATATTTCAATATCAATGTTCTAGGAACTTAATGTTTAGTTTTGGGTTTTTTTTTTGGGGGGGGGGGGGGGGAGGGGGGGGGTTTTTTTTTTATACAATGAATTTGATTTAATCAATATTGTCTAATGAATATTAGTATAATTGTTAAACTAAAGGTTTAAAATCGCTCTATAACAATTTATATATAGTTTTAAATTCGCTGAATTTTAAAACATTAATGTAACATGAATGTGGAGGAGGGACAATTTTTTAAACAATAAAAAATCCACCATACTGCTCAACATACTATTTTTTTTCAAAGAGAGAAGATAACTGGTCTGGCCTTTAAAATGTCTTTGAAATTTCACTTCACAAGAAAATCAGCGAGGCAATATCTGTGTATAGTATACATACTTTCAGTAGATCAAAAGGTGTGAATGTCGCAATATTCAACCTTGTAAATTGTCAGTCTGACACTTCGTTCAAGATATTATGTAAGTCCCTTTTAGGGGTATTTGGGGTCTTTGGATTTTTAAATCCAATTAAAATATATTTAAAAACTAGAGCAGAGCTCGTGGCAAAGCCACGAGTAGGTCTTCCGTTGTTGCTGTGGGTTGAAAATATATGTGATATGGTGTCAAATGATTATAATGACTAAACTTTCAGTTCTGCTTTTGTTATAAAAACGTGTTGTGATTGAAAGCCTGTATATAAAACGTGTTTTGAAAAAGAAAGGAAGAAAAAGTTTTAGGAAAACTATTTGTCGAACACAGTTTGTGTAATCGTTTCAAAAATTCTTTAAAAAATGAGATGTTTAATGGCAAGTTAAATTTTCAAAGGGTAGCAAGCATTGTTATAAACAGTATGTTCTCATGATTCATATCAGGAATTGTATTTTTTTTAAACCGAACCCGCCTACAAAACACGTAAACTTTTCTCTGGGATAACTTTTTTATTTAAATCTTTCTAAATTTTTGAAGACTATGTGCAGGTTTAGAATTGTTACATGCTGACATCTGATCACGTCTGATATTATTTAATGATACGAGGAGACTTGGACATTCAAAATAATATATAATCAGCAAAAAAAAAAAGATCAGCGGGAGAATTTATGCAAAAGCGAGCATATAAATTTTACACCAAATGGTGCTGTTTCATAGAGATACCGCTTTGTAAAGTGAATTGAATAACTTTATTTACAGAAATGAATATTACTTCTCTCGACAATGTAATAATATGCAAAATCCTTATTTTTATGTCAGTGAATTGATTAATTAAATTGAAAAAAAACTTCAATTGCACTTGCGTAAATTGGAATTTTGGAAAGGAATTAGACGGTCCGTATTAGAGAATTTCGAAGAAGTTATGAAACTGGTCAGTTTCTAGATCAAACTGCGCATTGATGTATTAAAAGACTATCATGGGTATCGCCTGTACCCACGGTCTGGAATCCGTATGTGCAGTCATACATTGTTTGTGCATCGATACACCTTTACCTCCCCACATACAGCCATACAAATCAGGGTGCAACCTTCATATACACATGCATAGTATTTCTGCAAACTATTTATCTTGTATTTTAATATATTGGGTATTCTTTGTTCAGCTAAAATAAGTATTCCACTGGCTGTAGCTAACCTTGTAAGTAAATTTAGTTGCATTACAACCTCGTAATACACAACTTCAATTAAAAGGGTTTTTTTATCAATTGTCATACCATTATCAATAAAATCCCCAATAACGCACATCTATCTCACTTAAGTGTAATTTGAGAAGCAGATAGCAGATTTGGGAGGCAGATATGTCGCTATATTATAGTCTGCAAGTCAAGTGAATTATCATGGTCTTTCAAAGAAATAAGAAATCTGTCGACACTTGCAGTACTTTGATGATTTCTATGGCGATCGACTGCATTGCATAATGTAGTCATTTTCCCAAGAACAACATTTTCTTTGACTTCAAACTTTTAATTATAATACATTATGAATCATTCTATTCATAACCATAAAAGTTAAACGTGTTTAACAGGTTAATTTATGAGCCACATTCTCAGGTTACGATTTCACATCTTCAATGTGAAGATGATTGACTTCGAAAAATAGTCTTATTGTTTATAAAAGCACCCTTCCAACTGTTACTCAATTACATATGTTCTGAGAAGCGACACAAGATTTTCGGTCGGACGTGGCAATAGAATTAACACAGACTGACCGAATAAACAAACGGGTGGGAAAATGAAATACGTTGAGGAGAAAATGTTACACATAAGAAGTCACAAAAAATGATTTTCGACAGATCTGGATAACTTTTCGCCAAATTAAATAAAATCCAGCGCGAGCACTTGTCAGCGGGGCGGGAGGAGGGGGGGGGCGCAGCAATGAGTTCGCTTCCACACTGAAACGGACAACCATGTAGGAAAACTACAGAGTGATTAATATGTGACCGATAGAACCTAATCTTAAGTTGTTTAAAACTCATGTGAATATTCTTTAAAATAATCATCAAATGCCTCAATTCAGGACAATTCAGGACATTCTTTTATCGTGCTAGCGCCTACCGCAAACATGTAACATGGAACTTTGATTATAATTTGATTTGATTTTTAAACTACCTTGTACGCTATCGTATAATTAAATCAATGCTTAATCAACTGTACAAGTAAAATAAATTTATCTTTTCATCTTAAACCTATATAATAGTTGAAAACATAATAAAATATAGTTCTGTCCGTGCAAAATATGAAACATGAACGCGTGATAAGATACATGTAGAAGAACACAAGAAGAACACTCGCGCTGGATCTCCTCGGCCATGTGCGAGGGATGATCATCATTCAACATTGGGGGTAGGGGGGGGGGGTTAAAATTGTTAGATATACAAACCAACCATTAATTTATGTCTGACGATGTTTCCGATTTGGAGGAATATTGTTCATTAATATTCACTTACACTCAAATTTTTAATAAAATGAATACAAGATGGACAAACTTTTATAACATAGATTTAAAACAGTTCTTGTATTTATGGCTATATAAACTCAAACACGTTCATATTCATCTAAGTGTGCGTCGCGGTGTGCGAAACTTGTGTATTAGATAACCGCTTACCGTTAGGTACATGTAGTGCAGCCGTGGCTGATCTCCTCGGCCGATGACGAAGGATAGAATACGTTAATGTACAACGCACAGACACGCACAGCTCAGAACCCAGGAAGATTTAAAAAGTTTGCAGTATAATGACCATATTCTATCAAATAGAAGTTCTTAATTTTAAACTTGATACCCACAATTGATCTATGTCTGATATTGCTATAGATTGAGAATGACATTGCTTTTATTAATTAACTGAACGATTTCTTAATTGACACCTAATCGTTTAGTCCATAAACTTTTATGTGTAATCAAAACTAAAACAATTCTTGAGTTTGCGGCTAAATAAACTCATATTTGAGAGTCGCAGCTCTCGTGTATTAGATAACCGCTGACCGCTAGGTAGCCCAGCCGCAACCATGGTGACTGATTTTCTCGGCCGCGGGCGAGGGAGAGTTTCGTTAACTTGGCCAAATTGCCGCGAGTACTGGTCAACACGTATTACTTTTTACCCTCATATTATGCAATACCCGAACACAAAAACAGTTTTATGAGATCAATAAAGTCACAAACAACATTTTTTGCAGCGACGCCGTTATCGAAAAATTTACCGTTTTAGAGTTATGAAGCAAAGACTTTTAAGGGATCTAGACCCCTCATTTTAGGGGCTTTTTATGGTATCAAATGAAAGCTCTTAAAATTCTGCACAACTTTTGTTCCATATGTGACTAGAAAAAAATTACAACTAAAAAGTAATTGAGCAAAGATATAAGCAAAATTTTTTGAAACATAAATTTCGATGTAATTTTTTAAGAAGTAAACGTGGGTTAATAAAACATGTAAAACTAGGAGGACAACGTTCAAGATGTTTACATTAAAGATTTGTAAATTAAATCTACTTGCTACGGATCAACTCGGAGCCTGTGCAGGTACACGAGGCCCACTAAAAAAAATTTCAAAAGGGAATAACTCAAAACCGGAAGTAGCGATTTTACAATATCATTTCCAATAAACCCTGAAAATTTCAATAAAATTCAATGACAAACAAGCGCGATATTACAGTTTAAAGAAACGTCTAGAAGAAAAAGAAGAAAAATAATAATGAAGAATTTCCAACAGAATCAGTACAAGGTCTTCCGTTGGAAACGGAAGACCTTAAAAAAAACAACATTATATATATAAATAAACGAGATAATCTGTATATTCATCATTTTAGATGCGTTTATAATACCCCCCCCCCCCCCCCCCCCCCCCCGCCACCAGTCGCTGAAATCAAAATAAGTATGGTGTTAATAATATATAGTTTTAATGAACTGTTGTGATAATGAACAGTGTTCAAATAGTATTTTACTCTATTACGGTACTTTTTATTATGTACTAATGAACTTGAACCTATGGGATTGTTCTGACCCCAAGAAACAGGAAAATACCAAATATCTTGAAAACTGTTGAAAACCACATATCATAATTCTTGTTTCTAATGTCATTATGATGCATCAAATGGTGTTAATTACATGACCTCAGGTGTTGTCTTTAATTTCCTCTCTCTGAAATAAGCAATAATGATATATTTTGATAAATTTTAAGATCCCTATCCCTAAACCATATTTATTCGTGCTCTTTGTTTCATTGCACATCAAATGGTATATAGGTTATGCCCCCTTGGAGGCACCCTGGCTTTCTAGATCTAGAAATAAGAAAGAATTTTATCTAAATCATTTGTAGTGTTTGACCTATGTGGGTAATTCCGGTCCTAGCCGAAAGATGAGCCTGATTTGTTTAGAACTCTTACTATTCCCCCGAATACATATAATATTTTCTTTATTTCAAAAATTAAATAGCAATTTCCAAAACCTTAATGTGCATCGGGAGAAAAATACCAATCAAGAAATGATTTATAATTTGCTACCGTACATATCTAAGAAGACTCTCACGGGATAAACCTCTGCCATTCATTGAACATAATGTTAACTGAATGGTCTGGAAAGGTGACTGAATGGCAAAGCTATGCCATTCAGTCACATTTCAGTTAACTGAATGACAGAGATTCATCCTGTTTCTGAATCTTTAGAACCAGGTTTGTTTGGGAGGAGGTGGGGGGGGGGGTGGCTGTGGAGGATAAACATCTAATTTCAATTAGAATTTTAATTCTAATTAATTAAGGTAGAAAAAAAAACTTCTGATGATATCACAATAGATCTTTTGTCAATTATGTAAATTGTAATGTGTTCTTTTTTAAGAAAAATATTGATTGCCAGTTCAGTAAACTTTTTAGACCACAAATCATATTTTGATTTTTATACATCATGCGACAATTAAGAAAACTAAAATTTAAGTCTTTTTTTTATTCTAAGCAAAAATAAATGGCATTGAAAGGTTTGAAGTGCGCGGATCCGGAAAGTTTTTTTGGGGAGGGGGGGGGGCAGTTTTTTTAGTTTTCGGGGGGGGGGGGGGGGGGGGGGGGGCATATTTGGCAATTTTATAATGTAATGTAAAGAAAATAGAAGTTTAATGTTTGGAGGGAGATCTGGACACCCCCCTCCCGACCCCATCTCTAGATCCACACATTGCACATCTATAGGACAGTCCCCATTATATCTCAAGATATGATGTGTCTATTCATTAAAGTCTTTTATAGGAGTTCACGGATCTAATTTTTTAATAGTGATACACGTCTTTGTTATTATTAACAATTATTTGACTCTTATTTGAAATCTAAACTTGTAAAACCTTTTTGCACATTTATAGGACAACCCATAATATATCCCAAGATATGATGTGCCTATTAAATAAATCATAAGAGGAGTTCTGGGATCTATTTTTTTTAAATAGCGATAAACGTCAGTTTTCTGCTACTATTTGACTCCCTGGATGAAATTTAAAGTTTTAAAACCTTATTGCACTTCTATAGAACAGCTACAATCTTATTCCAAGAGATGACGTAGCTTCTCCAAAAGTTGTAAGAACAGTTCTGGGAATCAGACATTTTTTTGCAAAAAAACGTCATTTTTTTGTTGCCCACCGATCCCCGTGGTAAAAATAATTCTGAGACCTAATCACACTTCAAAGTGACACACCGATATTTTACTGGAAATGAACATTGATGGTAACCTAACATTATCTACAGACTTTTCCATTTTCCCCGATTACGACAAAGAGCACACGACGGATGTGACCAGTCAGTATAGGATGCTCACTCCTCCATGGCACCTGATCCTACCTCTATCTTTTTAAAGGTCCGTGTTGTCATCGATTAAATGACCCCCAGGACAAATTTGAAATTTTTGAAACCTAATTGCCCATCTATAAGACACCCAAAAACATATTCCAAGAGTTGACTTGTCTATTGTTGAAAATGTAGGTGTAGTTCGAGGAAGAAGATTTTTTGTGAAAAAACCGTCATTTTTTACCAATTATTTGACCCCCAGGACTACCAGAGAAATTTTGAATCCTTTTTACAAAACAACATGACACCCCAGATCAAGTTGCAAGAGTTCAGATTCATAAGATGTAAGAGCAGTTTGAGAAAGTAAAACGTTACAGACGGACGGAGGGACGGAAGAGGGTAACAAGAATATAACCAAACTTTCCTTGGAAAGTGCAGGTATAACAATAGACGTTAATAAATAAAACATATTTAACAAATTTAACGACATGTTGCATTCTTCTGACAAGTATTCTCTATACACAGTGTTAATGATATAAACAATATATAAATTAAAATATAAAAAAAATAATAAACTGAAGATTTAAAGTCTGATTTTTTCCCAAATTAATGGTACAGTGGCGTGCAGTGGGGGTGCAGTCCTGGTTAGTGGCCTGTACAGTGGCGTACAGTAGGGTACACTGCTGGTCAGTGCCTTGTACAATGGTGTACCGTGCTGGCCAGTGCCTTGTACAATGGCGTACAGTGTTGGTCAGTGCCCTTTGCAGTTGCGTACATTGGGGTACAGTGCTTGTCAGTGTCCTGTACAATGGCGTACAGTGGGGTACAGTGGAAGTCAGTAGGACTGTACAGTGACAGACAGTGGGGTACAGTGCTGTTCAGTAGAAATGTACAATGGGGTACAGTGGAAGTCAGTAAAATGTACAGTAAGGTACAGTCAATGTACAGTGGATGACAGACAATGTCAGTCAAATTGGGGGAGTGTCAGTTGATTTTGTAATCAGTAGTGCAATCTGCCAGAAAAAAAACTTGTATTGACGCATTTTCAGGTAGGGTAGATTCAAGTTTGTTCTAATCATGATCACCGGGGGTAGGATGGGGCCACAATTGGGGGATCAAATTTTTACATAGAAATATAAAGAGAAAATTTTCTTCTCAAATACCAAGCAGTCAGAAAAGTTATGTAAAAGCATCCTCAGGAAGGGTAGATTTATTTTTGTTTAGATCATGGTCCCCGGGGATAGAATGAAGCCACAATAAAGGGGGGAGTGGTCAATTTTTCCAAAGGGAGATTAAGAGAAAAATCTTAAAATTCTTTTTTTTTTAAACCAATCGGCCGGAAAAGTTGAAACTTGTGTGGAACCATCCTCAGATATTGTAAATTCAGGATTGTTAAAATCATGTTTTTCAGGGATGGGATGGGGCCACGGTGGTTGGTTGAATTTTTACATAGGAATTAATGGTGAAAAATCTTTAAACATTTTCTTCCAAAAAATAATTTGCCTTGAAAAGTTGTAACTTTAGTAAAAGTAACCTCAGATAGTGTAGGTTCAAATTGGTCAAAATCATAATCTTTAGAGGTAGGGTGGGGCAACACTGGGGGATAGGTCCAATTTTACAAATAAAACATTTTTAATTATTCACAAAAACTCAAATGTTTTGATATTGGGTTTTACTTACATGTAAATGCAAGCATTTTGAAATATTATTGATTCTTGAAAATTATTTAGGCTTTGGCGAATTCTTGGGCCTCACAAAGGTTGGTGTAGGTTTATATCCCATATGTAAACAGTTGCTTAAGATCCTTTTGGGAATTGCAATGCTCAATATGAAATATGGCTATAAAATCAGCCTGTTACAAAAGGGGCTTAATGATAAGCATTAGAATATCCAGAGGAAATAATTTGAAAATCTTTTTATACAGGATCTATTATACTACATTGTCCAAGACATTTTGCATATGACTCCATAAAGCTGATTTATTATGGCAGTTTCTCAGGTGAGTGATGTGACCCATGGGTCTATTGTTTTCATGTACTTGTTTGCTTTAGTTCTTAGGTGATATTGAAATAAATCCCGGTCCTACATGAACAAAAAGAATAGTTGAAATTATTCATTTAAACGTTAGAAGTATGCGAAACAAGATATATTCCCATCGTTAGTGATTTCGATATTGCGTGTTTTACAGAAACGCACCTTGACCACCATATTTCAAATAATGACATAATTGTCCCCAAAGGTAAGATGAGGCCACAATGGGGGGGGGGGGTCAAATTTCACATAGAATATATAGAGTAAATATATAAAAATATTATTCTCAGAAACCAATCAGTAAGGAAACCTGACACTTTTATGGAAGCTTCCTGATGCCGTGTAAATTTAACGTTATGAAAATCATCACCCCCACGGGTAAGTTGGGGGGGGGGGGGTGGTCGTACTTTTACTTAGAAATATATTGTGTTAATCTTTTAAAATTTTCTTCTCAAAAACCAAGGGTCGAAGTTTTACATAGGAATATATAGAGTAAATCTTAAAAAATCTTCTTCTCAGAAACTAATCTGCCAGGAAAGCTGAACTTGGGTGGAAGCATCCTTATGTAGTGTAGATACAAATTTGTGAAAACCATGACTCCGGGGGAGGTTGAAGCCACAATGAGGGGGATCGAACCTTTACAGATGAATATAGTGTAATCTTTTTAAATCTTTATCTTAGAAACTAATCAGCCAGGAAAGCAGAAACTTGTGTGGAACCGTCCTTACGTAGTTTAGATACAAATTTGCGAAAAACATGACACTGGGATGTAGGTTGGAGTCACAATGGGGGTTGTCAAACTTTTACCGGGGGATATATGGTGAACATTTTTTAAATCTACTTCTCAGAAACCAATCAGCCAGGAAAGCTGAAACTTGTGTAATAGCATTCTCAGAAAGAATAGATTCATGTTTGTTCAAATCATGAGGGGGGGGGGGGGTGCAAATCTTAACATAGGAATATAAATTGAAAACAAATTAAATATCTTTTTCTAAAGACTATTTGCTGTAAATTTACTGAAAACAACCTCAGATAATGTAGATTTAATTCTTTTCAAATCAAAATCTTCAAAAGTAGGGTGGGCCACATTGGGATTCCAATTTTACAAAGGATAATATTTTAATTATTCACAAAAAATGGAATGTTATGATATCTGCTTTTCACTTATATGCAAGAATTTTGACATATTACTGATTCTTTCAAATTGTTTAGATTATGGCCCCTGGACGATTCTTGGGCCTCACAAGGGGTTCAGAGTTTGATGTAGGTTGGTATTCTTTATATAAAAAAAATGCTTAGGACCTGTTTGATAACTGCAATGCTTAACAGGTGAGATGACTATAAAATAGTCCTTTTAGAAAAGGGAATTGATTATCAACATCAGAAAATCCGGGGTAAAAAAATGTACTCTTACTTATACAGGACCTATATATTTCATTTTATAAGGACTTAAGAATCGAATTACACTACATGCTTGATCGAGAAGGTTATACTATTCCAAAATGAAAACTAGATATATTCAAGAAATCGTTTGTTCCTGACAAGATCAAAAATAGGAATACTTTAAGTTTCATTAACAGAAATATTTCCTCGTTTACAAGTTTTAAAAGCAGTATTCAAACATCCATCACACAAAACTTAGAAAAACGTATTTCGAACCTTTTCAGAAGAAAGCCATAGTTGTCAATGTAGGTTACCTGATCACTTGGGTTTTTTTGGATGTAAGAAATATACCAATGCACAAAATGAACTGTTTTCAAACCTTTTGAATTTAAATCTAAATCAAATTATCATTATTACATGTAATTAAGGTTTTCCGCTGGGAGGTGAAAACCTTACTATTATTCTGAAAAATTTTCAAATTTCTTATTATTTTTTTTTCTTCTAGACGCCAACTTTGATCCTTAATATCTCGCTCGTTTGTTCATCGATTGTTTTGAAATTTTCAGGACTGATAACATGCCGCGCGATGTTGTCGTTGCATTTTTTAATTGAGGAAAATCCCTATCCGGTTTTGAGTTATTCCCCTTTTGGTAAAATTTAACGACTTCTTTTGTCCAGGGGGTTTTGCTTTAACGATGACTGGCAGAGTCTCAAAGATGGGCTGGTTTGGAAGCTAATACATTGAATTTGTGCGAGATATATTTTATTTATTATTTAAATGCAAATAAAAGGGGTGGTATAGATGTTGAAACAAAGGTAAGGAAAAAATAAAAAAAAAATTCGCGTATTTTCCGTGTTAGTTTTTTACCTGATAAAAATTTGTTATAACATGTATTTTAAAAGTTCTTGGTCTTACTCAGACCTTTCATTCGGTATGCCGAAAAAAGGGCTGGCCTTTATAATTAGGGAGTTAGAGGCGTCCAAAGTTTCTTGTTAATAACTTAAAAAGGAATAAAAATGTCTAATGCATTATTGAAGCAAAGTTGTAAAGAAATTAATTTTGAATCCTTCTATAGTATTCAATTTAATGTTTTCGTAATTTATAGTCAGTATTTGCAGAAATGATTGTTGTCAGTTCGGTCCATTTTTGTAGGGGTGCGCACGTTTATGAGGTTATGAAAGGGCTTCTTGTAATGCACTAACTGATGTAGTGCGCAAAAATAATTCCACATAAAATTCCGAAATGTTTTTATTCAAATGTACATTTTCATTTCATATATATGAACCTCTTTGACTTTATTTTTGTTGTTTGTTTCATAACTGTGCCCCTGTCTATATTTAGATGCATTACGAGACTCAGGTAACCGATCGATAGGAGAGTCGCTAGCTGTATTCAAGCCGTCGCCTAGACGATAGTGCATGTGCTTGTAGAGCTGGACGTACACGTTTAACGCCCCACTGTGTTACTGTAACAGAGACATTTTGAATTGTTTCAGTACTGGGAGATGTGTAAATAAAATGGTTCCAATGCATGGTAATTAAACTTTTCTACAATACGTATACACGGCCGTCTTATAAAGCACAATGTGTATTACTGACATGACAAATGTACGCTGGCAATTTAAACAAACGCGGGATAGCTCCCGATAGAACAATTCTTTTTAAAGCAAAAACAAAAAAAAAATACTGATTTACGATGGATATAATATAATTATCATAATGGAGATGATTTTAAAAAGTGAACTTAATATTCGTATACGATAATATTTGAATCCAGAGCCGCTGGTTTTAAGTTACGGTTATTAGGGATATTAATTATGACTTGCCCCGCGTTTCAGGTTTTTTACTTGCAAAACATCTACAAACGAAAATGCCAAACAACCTTCAGCAGCAACTTATAAATTATTTATCCCATACACAATTCTAAAGAGGTAATTAAATAAATTTTATAAATGCTTTATACTTGTATACATTCGCTATCTTCCATGGAAAAAAAGTGGCATGGAAAAAATGTTGTTCAATGTTCATCAAATACGCTGTAGCCTTAGCAATCGAAAATAATTAACAAACTGTATATTAATAGATTGACATATCAACAAACATTCAGACCCGCAATGTGTTTTTTTTTACAAGTTCTATAAAATGTAGACTCAATGACTGAATTCTTTACCGTTTTCCGTGTTGGTTATTTTGAATCACGTGTGTACGTTATGTGTAGCCATATAGATGAACACTTTAAGTGTTTAATTTTTAAAAGAAATTGTGTACATGCAGAGCAATGCAATGCTAGGACAATTAAATTCCAACAATGTATATGGTGAGGCCGGTCAGACTGATACTGGTTCTGCTTGTTTTACAAATAGCGAATGTAAGACGAAGTATTTGGGTGTTATATTTTAAACAAGTATAAGTATTGCTTTCTTAAAAGCTTGCATTACTCAACTAAGTATTTTATTGGAATCATTCTTAGTTACCTTAACTGCATATATGTACCGCTCGGTCTGTATCCCTGAAAAATTGACTACCATCCGAAATTTTTAATACAAGGTCTACATACTTGCAGCTAACATTACCTTTAAAAATACATTTTAGAATTTGCCGCTGTTTATAAATTCTGTAACGTTTCTGAGTTCGATATGGGATTCGGCTGCTCTGCCTGAGCAAATCAAAGAGTGAATTAAATGATCTATTTCCTCAATCACAGATTTTAATTTGAAATATGTACAAATAATATCCCCCGGTTCTCTGTGGCGCACGCACTTCAAACTACGATTGCGTATGCGCTGCTCGGAGACAGGAGCGCACGCGCCGTTCCGGGACTGTAGCGTACTAACTACAGTCAACACGCCAATTTGTATATTTATTACTCCAAATATACACCTATAGTCTCGAAAGCCTATTACAGGCACGTAAGACTACAGACAGGTTATTCTTACCAACCTTAATTTCTTTCGAACACAGACTCTCTGATCCTACTGATTTTCTCAGTTTATATACCCTTCGGGTATCACGTGACCAGCTGAGGATCGAATGGGATGAGTACATGAAACCGGAAGTTAGTCAGCACAATTCTACCACAGGGAACCGAAGGGATATTTTCGATTTTGATCATAACTTCGCTTCAATTCATTAAAAAGACGCGCAGAATCAAGTGGTAATATGTCGTTTGATATGGGATTTATGACGTCCATTATATTGTTCTCATTAAAATTATTTCATTATTTCAAGCTTGTGGGTGGAATGAAATCAGTTTCACATGTTATATGACATAAAGATGTCCTCTCCCCACTTTTCCTCGCAGTAACTATTTTTTTTAAATTTACATAAAAATTGAATTATCATGGAGTTGCCCCCCCCCCCCATTTTTGTAGCATGTAAAAATGCGATGTAAATTTTTTTTCATGCAATATTTCGGATAAAGCAATGCAGAGTTGTTTCTTGAAATTTTATTAGACCATAAAATTGTAAAATGCTAACATTGAAAATTGTGCCAGATTTCTTTCTTTTTTTTAAGGTAAAACTTTATTGATTTAAAAAATGATTCTTTGAGACAAACAAATTGACATAATCAATAAGAGTTTTACAATCTCTAACTGCAGGTCTGTAGCTTTTAGTTAGAAAAAGAATCGGATGGACGACCTAGGACACAGATCGTCCATCCGAATTTCTTGAAAATTGCCATTATTTTCGTACGCGGACGCAATACTCACCGAGACTAAATGATTCGTATCTTAAGTTTTAACTGCTTTGAAAGGTAATATTGGTTTTCTGATAATTATGAACATGAATAATTAAATAAAAATGGTTAAAATTATAGTAAAATTACCGGCTTCGGTCTCCTCCATGCGCGGATCTAGAAGGGGAAGGGTTCCAGACCCCCCCCCCCCCCCCAGCGAAATTTCTTTCAATTACGTGTACATTATAAACTTACTGATGCCTCGGACATCCCTTGGCAAACTCAAATAACCGTCTGACTTTTCAACCCCCACCCCGGAAAAATTTTCTGATCCGCGCATATTCCCCCTCCTCGAAATACAAAATTATTCTTCAAAACCCCTTGTAACATTTCCAAAATCTCCGCATATATACTAAGAGATTCATTGGCGCTTGCATTCGATAAAAATGCGTGTAAAACGTTTGCCAATGGTCTTTTTACCTTCGTACCGGGCATAACCACAGTCCCACTCTGTGAATAATATGCGGCGAATCAAACTAGAGACAACGTGTTAAGATCTGTATTTGCTTATAAACATGTAGTATCATCGTGCAAAATGCACTGTTCAATTATAATTTTTTTTTTACTTTACTTGTAAAATTCGTAATTTTTTCTCACAGTTTATTTCTTACAAAGTTACCTTTTTATTTAGTCATTGACACTTTTCAGACTTTATATGTGATTTCAAAGAGACAGAGTGTCATGTCTCAAGGACTGTTAATCTCTTAAAACAACATTGTGCAATTATCAGATTTTCATTTCTTGGACATCAAAGACTCATTGAGTTTATTTAATTATTTTATATTTGTGAACCTTTCACTCAGCTTACTTATATCATTACCTGTCAATTTATACTCATTGTTAAGATTCTTATAAATAGTTATGTACAATTGTCAATTAGCAGTCTGGAATACGGCGGCCAGCCCCGGCCACGTCCGACTCTCCCAGAGTCTTGAGTCCGGAGGCCACTACTGGCCATATCCAAATTGTTTGTAACATGTCTGTCTGTTAAATTGTTATAATGTTGCCATCGTTGAGTCTCGTCCAATAATGTGGAATCCTGCATCAATTGCCTGTTTATTTCTCTGGAACTGTATACTGGTGGACCTTTGGGAATACGGCAAACCTACCCTTCGTTTTAGCTTACGGCCCACAGCGCGCCACAACCTTATACCTTATACACTTTACGCCAACATTCCCTCACCCCGTTCGTACTGTACACGACCGATGCAGATCCAGACGAATTCTCTATCACCATAAAATCTACGCGGTCACAGAAATATCAAACTTTGTTTCTCAGTGTTTACACATCTAATATTGTACTATGGTCAGCTATCAATTTTTTGTAATACGTCACAAGTATGACGCAGCTACGACGAAAAACCTAATCGTTGCTTGCAACGAGCTCGTCTCTAGTTGTCAATTATTTTTGTGGGGTGATGAATCTCTGACTGTCAATTTAGACCAACGAAGACCAACGTATTTTTTAGCTGTTCAAAGATTTATAAAAAAAAAAATGTGGTAGATTCTAATAGTTTCAGTCTTACTGCCTAGATCATATTCAAACAGAGCTGTTTATAAATACATGTACGTTTGTTCAATAATTTTAAAAACCATTTTAGTAATATCCATTTCTATGTATTTTCCATTCCAAACTACTACAGAGTTAACATTGTAAATTGTATATTGGTAAGAACCTCATAAGTTGTTAGAACTTGTGTCCGAACCATTTGTATATGTTTATGAAATAAAATATGTTCAAGCAACAATAAACCATAAACATACGTACATAACTTTTGCCAAAAGGTTGGAATAAGTTATTATCTAACACTCAGAACTGAAACCGACACTATTTTTTAGTTGTTATGGATGATAGCGCATGAGAGAGAAAGAGAGAGAGAGAGAGAGAGAGAGAGAGATGGATCGATAGATAGATAAAGCCTTGGTACAGCAAAAAAATTATTTCGGCTCTTCAGGCAGTTAGATATTAGGAAATAACTGACTGAAGAGCCGACATGGCTGAAAGCGCTAACAGTAAACAATTTATCTAATTTGTACTGTTGCATTCCGTTTAATTTATCTGAATTTTTTTTTCTGATTTATCTGAAATATATAAATATATATATATATATATATATATATATATATATATATATATATATATATATATATATATATATATATATATATATATATATATATATATATATATATATATACATTGTATATATATATATATATATTAGGGAGGGGGCAGGATTTAACAAGATTGAATCAGTCAGATTGTGATTATATTAACATCATTCACTGTACAGGAAGAAAGACACGGTCTTCCAAATGAAACAATATATAGAACTCAATTAAATATTATTTGGTAGACATGATGAATTTATGAAAACAATTTTTCATGAAAATGCAATGAAAAGCTGATTTACAATGAAGTATTTAAAATACAGGGATCAGTGGTGAATTTTAGGTCAATACTACAGCAGCGCATTTAAATATGTCCGTGTTTTTTAAAGTGTTTTTTACTGCAATCTGAAGAAGCATGAAGAAATGCAGAGGGTACACAGCGGTTCACGGGGAGCCATTACTGAGGATTAAGCATTGAGATATCCTGATATTATAATAAATTATTTATAATAGATATAAGGAGTACAATAGTTCAATTTAACCAAGATACAGATAAATCTCGGATTTTAGTTTATTTCAGTCTGTTTACTTAATTCAGCATAATTAATTTCGTTTCAATAATTAAGGTTTCGATAGGCATTCAGAAATTGTTTTATGTTAGAAAGTTATTGTGGATTTGGTAATGAGCTCGGTCGTAAATCGAATAATTTTTTTTAATGTATCTCATCAATTTTATGGCAAACGATTCATTATGCTTTATTTTAATGTTAGATTTGCACAAAAAAGTTTAGAAACTCTGCAATTAACGAGTGGATCTGTGGAAATTCCATTTGTGGAAATTGAGATGCTTTACAGACAGAATGTAAGCTCTTAGTGCCGTTAGACTTAGTACATTTAAAATGACATTGTTTATGCTAAAAAATGTACACTATGCTCATGACATACTCTTTTGAGAGTGAATTATTGCATATGCATTTGTATGATCTTATAGATCAAATCATCATCAATGCAAAAGCAGGCGATATATGTGTATATGGCGGCCCATGTGGTTACAGCAATGTTATGAGAAACCAGATTTCATAGTAAAAACTTTTATTTGATTTGATTTTTGGCATGGCTACAATGGAACAAATCTTGCTACTAAACATAAGATCATAACAGGAAAGTTATTCTTCAGTTTTATCATTTTGTTTAGTGTCAAGTAAAATTCAGTCAAAGAAATAAGAAAGGGGGACAGCTTATCTACAAATCAGTATTGCTTTTAATTATCGTTTTTGGAGGTGATACTCTCAATATATTCCAGCCAGTCAAAAGTTTAAAAAATTCACTGGTCAACATTTTGGTCATTTTTTTTTCTGAAAAGCTTACATTTAAATCATAATGGACTGTTTGTCTATTTACATGTAGAACTACGGTTGTATATGCATAGTAGTAAAAATATACTACCTAATGCAAGAAATGTAAGCCTTTCATGTATGCACTATACTTTTTGCAGCACTAATACAATAAAGGTCTGAATTAATATTAAATATGACATATTGATGATTAATTTGTTACACGGTGGCATTGACATTTAACCTTTTAAAATGTTATTTTTTCTTTTGTGCATATCTAGTCCTAAGAGAAAACTAGAAGACGAGCAAGAACTTTCCTTATTATGTATTAAATTTTGTTAAACAGGCCGTAATTCCCTCATTACCCAAATAGCTGCAGCATGAGGAGAAAATCATTTGCACTGTTTTGTCAAAACAAAACTTCCAATTTCTTCCTCTGCATCTGAAGTGACAGATGTAACAGTGAATGATTAATTGTAAAATGGTCCAAAGAGGCAAACCTGTTCAGTCCAGCATTTTTTCCTGTGCTTTAGAGTACTTCATTGAAGGAAATTGTGCCATCCTTACTAGGCATAGCATCAAGTCTTATGACTGCTATGTCTTAGCCAACATCATGGAAGCAGTTGAAAAGATGGGTGCTTTTTAAAATCATGTTGCAGGATTTGTTGATAGGGAGCTTTTGTTGATGTCACAATTCCCAGGGTTTCCTTTGTATAACCAAACAGAATTTAGTTGTATCCTCTTGCATTGTGTCTATGCTGCTCATGATGATTTACAAGATGTCACATTCCTTCAAAGACTTGTATAGTCAGTCAATGTTGATTTACAGAATAGTTGGAAGACATAGTTCTTTCTGCTAAGTGCAACTGTTTCACATGAACATTTATTTTGTCAATAAAAAAAAAATCACGAAGTGTCTGGATAGAATAATAGCTACCAGTGCCTTGAATTATGCAGCTGTAAAGCTAGCATTTCATAGGAAAGAGGAAGAGGGCATGTGACAAGTTTTGTCCAAAAAAATGTGTGGAAGTGGAGCAAGAGTAAAAAGTCATACAAAATTTAATATTCCGTAGTTAAACATTTTAAAAATACTTTTATAAGTGATAATTGAAGCCCATTATGTCATAAGTGTATAAACTGACCTTGATTTTCCTCGAATTTCATTTTTCCTGAACTAGTTATTAGTTCCAGTATGATGTAACACAACACAACACCCCCCCCCCCCTCAAAAAAAAGAAAGGATCCTGATGTAGTCAATTCTACTGTTAATATATTTTTACCACCCATTGCTGAAAATTGTTCTATTTGTGTCTAGTCTGGTCTATGTTTTCTCTATCTAGATGGAATGATTTTGTCATTCAAAGACTTTTTATAAAACAAATGTTTTTCATCGGATCAGATTAAGTAATGCGCAGCTTCCAATATCAATAGACAAGACAGTATTGTAATGCAACCATGTATGTATGCGTGGTAATTTACAATACAGCCATACAGTTCAGAAGAAATATATCATGCGTGTATTGTCTAAACTTTCAATATATGCTCTGATCGAGTTCGCATATATACTAGTTAAAACTTTTGATCAGACATGAATTCTGAAGTTGCATTTTTTTTCATTCCATTGCATTGCTTTCATTTCTTGAGCAGCTCAGTCAATCGAAATCTATGCATCTAGCTGCTTTGTTTTCAGAGAAAAATATCAAATGATTTTTTATTTTCATTATAATTACATCATTTTAAAAAATTTGATGAATTATAACATATGTTGTTCGTCCGTCGGTGGCTACAATAGCCACTCTCTCTTCGTGGGGGAGGAGGTTGACCTGGATGGTGGGTGCAGTGGTGACTTCGCACGGAATAGTCTCAGACAGTGAGGATAGGGGATGGTGGCAGCTGCCGGGTCCTTGGCGCTGTCCTTCCTGGCCTGCCTGCGTTGTTCTGCTGCAGGCGTCCTGTTTGCTTCACAGCTCTAGGCGCCCTTTTGGACCTGCGCCCCCCCCCACCCACACATGTCTTGTGCTGCAACTTTTAATGAGTACGGTTGATACTGAATGCCTTAAGGAAGGCCTTAAGGTTGTCCTTGAATCGCTTTTTGGGGCACGACGGGCACTTGTCCACTACCTTTAGCCATGGGTTGTTGATGGTGATGTTTGGCTCAACACACGGTTTGCCTGATGCTAGCTAATGCATGACTTCGGTATTCTTTGTGATGATAGTTAGCTAAAGGTGTCGCAGAAATACCTTACGTTATTCACACCAAGGTCAGAACCGCACCCAGACGATGGTTTATTAACACTGTTTTATAACTATTTTGAAGTTCAATTTGTTGTATGTCTACTATATGTCTACTTTACTTCTTTGATTATTTTTTCACAAAATTACAATTGCTATTGAAGATACTAACACTAATTCAAAAATTGGGGTAAATTAAAGTTTATCTTTTGCTGCAACTATGGCTTATTTTGATTAAAAAAATGCTTCAACTAAAAAGGGGATAGAGATATGACCAATTTTTTTGCAGACAAAATCCTACTTTAAATACCTTCAATTGAAACCATAAAATGTAAAAAATATTTTCATATAAAGTTCAATTCAAGAAACCTGTCTATATTAGGTTTATATACCATATTTTCAACGAAAATGATGCTCCAATTTTACTTGGCTATAACTTATCAAAACAGTTATTTCGTGGTGTTAGTTTTGTCTCAAAATAAGGTCTGAGATATTTTCAAGTAAACAAAACTGAAAATGTCTAACATCTGAATACAGGGAATTTCTGGCCAAATTGCAATTTCTTGTAGAATTTCTATGCTCCATTTTTGGCCCATGTTTACAGGTTTTCCTAACTGAAACTGTCACCCTTTTCTTGTTTTTAATTAATTCCTTAGGAATTGTACTTTTAAGAAATCAAAAGCATCTGAAAAGTTCAATATAGGTTTTTATTCGGGAATGAGCATAATACACCTTTCAGACTATTTTTAATCAATCTAGAAATAAAAGTTTAAGATAACGTTAACAAAATACAATAAATATATCATTGTGCACATTTTTCCAACCGCAGGGGCCTGTTTGTATTATTTCAAGGACATGGCCATGTACATTACGAATCGTAACTGAAAAAATCCAACCTAAAGTTTTTTAAATAGACAAAAGGAGTGTCAATGTATGACACGCTGCTACCAATAATCTACAAAAGGTTTTGTGTTTAGCACAATTCTTTTTAAAGGAAACATATCAAATATCTCTGCATTTTTGTCCAGATCCCAAACATGTATTAATAAAAGGTTTTGCCAAGGGGAATTTTGTTGGGAATTCCCACATCGATTATCCAAATTCACATCAATAGATCAACAATTTAAATTGTCAAATACATGTCTATACAATATCAAAACATCCCAGGTTACAAAACGTTCGTAATTGAACTCAATTTCAAAATATGATCTGTAACCTAAACTATTTACTAGGTGATCATCGATCAGGTAAACGTATCGAGTGGAGAACACGCGGGGGTGTTAAGGAAGGATATGGAATCTGAGTTACATGTAATTCCGTGAAATCACAAATCTTAGTTATTATGTACATATTCAAATATATAAGCAACGAAACGTAGACCAAAAACAAATAAAAAACACTGAAGACAATTTTTGCCAGAAATTAGTTTGTATTACGTAGATTTACACATTGATGACGTCATGACTAAAAGTTGAATGTCGTGTGAATTTGATCGGAAAGCATGGTAAACATATTCAAAATATAACTAATCTAAGAACTCTAATAAAGTATTGTGGTGTGATTTATTGAGAATTGAACATAAGAATACGGGGGGAGATGTTAGTTTTATCAATCATTCGCTAAAAGGTATGTAAATTTGCTTTTATTTCTTGGCCAGGCTTTCCTCTGTCGTTGTTTACGATATAAAAATCTGACTAGAACAACACTACCCCGTGTATATTGAACTTTAAATTTTATACGTATCGTTAGTTTGATCGATGTTTAAATTGAAAAGTGCTGCTAGAATCCCATGTTGTGTGTTGTTTTAATGCAATTTGCCGTTTTCCGTGCAAACTTAATAAAAGTTGGGAAGGTTTCACGAGAACCGGATGAATAACTTTTTAATAAGGAAAAACATAGGATTCTAGCAGCGGTTTTGATTAAACTGAGATGTTTTGCCTTCACTTCGTATGTTTATTTTATTTTGGAAACCGCGGGGTAGTGTTGTTCTACCACATTTTATGTTAAGGAATATAGTAAGCTATTTATAGTTGTCACGTGATAATGCACCAATGTGGCAGTGATGTACTACCCGATTTTATTGCACTGACATCTATTGTAAAGGATGATACTAAGTTTTTGATCTTATTCAAAATAATTATTTAATTTCACGATTTTGAATACAACAGTCAAAATAAGACGGCATATTGGCCATATGCTTCCTTAATACCCCCGCGCATGTTTATTGCGTTTTGATAATTGTTTCAACATGAGAATAAGATCAACATAATGGAGTTTTCTGCTTTAACACGCCAGTTTTACCGCTATTGTAAACTTAAATTATAATTAATATTTTGAAACTATTGTAAACGTTTGAAATTATTTACCGGGAAACATGTCAATACCATGTATATTACTTGCCTATTTGATATATTGAATTTCGTAGTATTGTGGGGCATTATACAATAACACTTATTCAAGTTAAAACCTCGTGTGTTCCATCTGGTTAAAAATTGACTTTAAGACTTGATGAAAGTCGAATTTTAAAGTTTAAAACATTTCTGGTAAGGGTTCAGAAAACTGTATATAACATAACACACATGAATCAAATGTAGATATCGTTCTTTCATTACATTTGTATGTAGGATTTTTTCGAGACAGACTAATGTATTAAACCATTTGAAATGAGTATCTATTAGTTTTTGGGTTTTTTTTAATGGCGCCTGATCATGACGTTTCATTTAAGTCAGGAGTTGTTGTATAATCAATAAATCATGGAGGGTACATGTAAGAGGACAATTGTTACGATTTTCTTATGTTTTCATGTTCGAATCAAAATATATATTTCAATAGTGAGTAGGTGAATAACTAAAGTGTTGACTAATGCCGTTATCAGTGTTTTTTTAAGTTCATTAAAAGCATAAGTAACTTCATATTTTTGAAGCTCTTGACTAATATTTTGCATATATCAATTAAACATGAACGATGCATTCACTGGATTTATATTAAAAAACAAATATATCTAGGGGTGTCAATGTTTTAAAAAAAAAAATCACCATAGGAATATCCTGCAGTCTGAAGTCGATAGCAGTTATGTTACATGTGAACTCGTAACGCATGGATAGCGATTAGAATGATTCCTTATGAATTGTAAATTCAAATAAATGTTTATTCAAATACCATGTTATGTGTAAAGGTGGACATGCTAAATTTGTTTGAGAGCAATATTTTTTTAATTTAAATCTACAACCATGACAGAGAATATGCTCTTTTCTAGAACATATTGTTCTGCTATCTAAAATTTTAAACTTCATTACCAATATTTGATGTTAAATTATGAAAATAAGAATTCAGAAAGGTATCAACGCCAATCAAAAATATCTTCTGAAGAAAATAGTTTTGTGAAGGATTTACAAACAAATCATTTATTATTGCAGTTACCATAACAGTGCACACTAAAGTGTTTACTTTCAAATTAATTGATAGATTTTATAGATTAAATATTGCTACATCTTATTTTAGGATTTATCATTAAATTATTTCTTAATCAATCTGTATAAGATGAAATAATTACGTTGGTGATGTTCCTTTGTTTTGGTTTTTTTTTTTTTTTTTTTTTTTTTTTTGTTAAACAGTAGATTTAGGTACATGTATTTTGTAAACTTTTTTTTTTTGTGAAAAAATAATTAAAAGTGCATTATTGATACAGGGACTCATGATTGGTTGATGGTGTGTCTCATCCTCCTTGTTGATATGTATATAATATCAGGAACAAAATAATCGTTTTTGACTTTTATTATTATTCCAAGGTAAACAAGTTAAAATAAAATAGTTCATTGTGCACATTTTAAATCTTAGTGTGCTTCTTTATATTATCTCACAGAATGGTGCTCAATATTTAAAAGTTCTCCACAAAAACCTTAAACTGAGTTATTTTAAAATAGATGTAAGGTATTGCCTTGTGTTCTGTAATAATTTACAAACAATTGAAAAAAGAATTTCAGAAGTTTACTTGATGCGTAAGTCTTGTTTCAGAAGACTTTTTAAATATCTCGGCTTTTTGTCAACACCAGCAAAGAACGGTAGAATTCAAAGGTCCTTTCAAAGGACATTTTGTGGGGTATTCCAACACCGATTCTCGGAATTCAAATAAATATAGCTACCTTGAACCTTTAAAGTTTCTGCAGTATTAATGGAACATGTCATTAAAACTTACAATAACGGCCTCATCAGGGGTCCACTTTTTACACACGTTCAGCAGTCAAAAGGAAATAAATGAATAATGCAAGAAAAAATCCCTTTTAAGAGAACTATCATCTCAAAAAGCAAGAAAGAAATTATGATAGCAATAGCTACAAAAGTTTGTAATATCAAGTTCAGCCTATGCATTAAGGGCCTGGGAAAACTACGTATGAAATAATTGAATTACACGCAACACGACGAATTTAGTGAAGGCTTATTCACAATTATTCCCTTGTTTTCATACAATGAACAAAAAGATATAGTAGTATGTGACCGAATTTCTAATCTAAAATATAAAATAACTTAGGTTTTATAGATTGATTAACGTTTGAAGGCTGGCCCCTGATAAGGCGGGCCCCATCCTTAAAAGTAGCACATGCATGTACTTATATTAACACAAACACACTGGTAAATAGATGCTATGTAAATAATCGACCAAGTACTTCATTAAAGCTGACATGAATTCATAAAAGCATTTGGTCGCCATATTACTTTCGATCGCTCCTCTTCTGCCACTGGGGTATATATACCGGTTGAGAAAGTTACGGTCGGTTGCTTTCCGATCGAGGCATTCAGGTTGCACGGACTTCTAAATGCATGAACTACACATTGTAGTAAAATGTTTGTAATAAAAGAATAAAGGAAACAACAATCAATGAAATACAAAAACTATTAATTCTTTAAAAGGATTTCGGTATTTATATTATTTTTGGACTGACAGTGCTGCCTTACTTCGAATGCACATCGAACACGTGTGTCGTTCATACAGAGTGCATAACGTCATCATCTTTTTGAAAACCCCGGAGGCACTACATCCAACACAGTAGCTAAATGATAGTAAATCGAAGAAAGTAACAACGTAACATCCGTTCCTACAAAAACGCTCCGTTTCTAAAAATTCATGTGATCATTGACATTGCTTGATCTGCCACAGTGTGTGGTTTGCGCATGTGCGATGTTATAACATACAAAGGAAAACGGTCCACAATAATTATTATCGAGGAATTTTGAAAGTATCTGCGCCTGGATTTTCGTCTGTCTTGTTTCGTCGTTTATTGGATACACTAGTATCTTGCCAATGCAGTGGTTGTCATATTATTTTTCTTCGCGTCAACATGTTCAGGTGTATCGGTGTATGAAATTCCTGAATGCAGTGAAGCATGAATAGTCCTCTCGGCCTTATATAGGGGGTGTGTAGTGCTGAACAGAACAATAGAAATCGACAACTAATATGGCGGTAGTAGGAGATAAAAGGGAAATCATGCGTATTTATGAATTTATGTCAGCTTTAATGATGTCGGGTTATAGTGAGTACAAGATATGTATGGTTGTTGTCGTCCTTTAAGTGCACATATGTTGTTGGACATTATCAACTTGATTCTCAGAATTTAATTAACTAAAGCTACTTCTAGTTAATTCAATGCAGTAAACCTAACACGAAAGACAATTATAAACTAATGGACGTTTTCATCTATCAAAATTATGAAAACTGTCAAGGATAATTATACAATACCAAAGGACGACATTGATATCTTTAAATATCTGCTCCACCATTTTAATCAGTACGGTATCAAAATCAAATCTTAATGAAACATTATACAGAGGATGTATATTACATAAATCTTGATACATGTATCAGTTATCTTTTTATAATAGCTGTTCATGATCATTTATGAGGTCGTTACAATGGGCTTATTCCGACTATTTCTGCACGCAAATGAAAGATATTGTCATTTTTCCTTTATATTTTTGAAGAACAGAGCGTAGGTCTGCTCATGTACGATATTAACATATTCATATGTTCATAAAATCATACATATTACAGTTAAAAATGGCACTTTCTCCAATATGTAAGCGAAAAACCGTCGTAAAACACCGATATTCTGCTCCAAAATATTAACCTATTGAAGTATGACAATTTTCATGACGTCATCTCTATATCATGACGTCGCTAGAGTAAAATCTTTTACAAACCTATATCAAATATGATTTCAACTATATTCAACCTTATTTTTAAAGATCTAATTATAGGAGCAAAACATGCATGATGACTCATGTAGTCCTTTCATACATGCATGCATATAGTTATAAACAATATAAAACATGCTCACAAACCCATTCGTACTTGATCTTATTTTCTTTAAAGCATAGTATGGTATGTTACTTAAAACAATTATTATATCAAGATTGATCAAGTTAGCTGATAACCTGAAATGTACCTTTGTTATCAAATTAACATAGAAGACAGATCGTCAATGCTTTAGACACGTATCAGGTTGCAGAATGCAACATTTCGTTCTAATTGTAAAAACGTCAAATTTCAATTTCATGTGACCGACCACCAGTTAGTGATACACACAAAATAGATCCCCCCACCCCCTCCCACTTTTTTGGGAGTAAGTAAAAACGGGGATCAAAATAAGGAAATTAAAAGTAAGAAGACACCCCCCCCCCACACACACACACACATACACACAGATTAAGATTGTGTAATGATTTAAGGGAAGTTACCTTAATTTTTTGCCTGTCAAGATTTTTGGATAAGTCTGCCCAACCCCTCAATCCCCACATCCCCTAAACCCACACTTTTAAAAACGATGTCACGTGCCTGCAAATGTAACGATTTTATGATTTTTGACCAGTTAGAGTTATCGTCACTGACAAGCGATACGCCTTTGGTTAGCGGTATTGCACAGTCCGTCCTGCATACGGCGTTAACACAGTGACTAGGTACGGACCCCTCAACACGTTACACAAACGATGAAACAATGCGACAAAGCTATTGACATGCTTGACACTGAGACCTTGCGACGTAGGACGGATAATTTATATTTCGTTACAGATTGAGACCACGCAAGATGCCAATGTCATTGGTACCTATGTGTACTATCATAACAGAAATTAATTCTAAAGAAACGGGTTAAAGTACATGCGTTATATAGATAGCGTATAATCAAATTCGTTCAAGGAAAAATGTGTAATTAAGTCCTATGATGAACCTGCCTACGCCAAGTCAGAAATATTAACATAATGCTGCTACTGACCACAGTGCGTTAGATCATTAGTATGCACTTGATCGCATTTACTTTTAAGGACGAGGATGTTGTAGCGCAGTGTCCGTGCGTATGAAATGAGGATGTGGGAATCACAGGTTTCCAGTAGCTCTGTAAGCTGTCTTTCTGCCTCCTCTTTTTATATATACAGGTAAGATAAATGATTACACTTGCGCGCATTCTCAAAACTAAAGTTAAAAGACTCATGGGGTTCAACTAAAAGAGATTTTTGTAATGGATATTAATGTTGATAAATTTTATTGCAATTAACATTTATATATATATTTAAAATGTCATATTTAAATGTAATACTTTGAATAAAGAGTGGTCACCTGGAAGATGTCTTTTTGCCTCCTCTTTTTATTTCCGTTTCACTTGAATACTCTAGGATTTTCCTCTGATGGTAAAAATTGTTTTAAATTGTACGATATAATACAAATACTAATTTTTGATAAATGGATCTTCATTTAAATCGATATGGTTATATTGAGATTAAATAAAAAAAATCATTCACATTCAATAATACAGAAATACATTCATTCAATAATACAGAACATGTACTAACATGTATTTATCACAAAAAAAAATATTCATTATTTGGAGTCATGAAGGAAAATTAAGATTAAGATTAATCCGTAAATATAACAAAGAATGCAGAACAACGTAATAGATTATCAATAAATACAAGTATTAAAAATGAAATTCATATCAATAAAATGGCAAACGCAAAGCAATATTTTCGGTGTTTTGTTTTTCAACATTGGGATTTGATTTGTAATGGCTAAAAGAAAATACTGTAAACGTACTATATTTAGCGTGTAAGATATTTGGCGGAATGTAGTTTTACAACACGTTAGCGTGGATTTGTTTTAGCGCATTTCTGAATGTACCTATATATCTACTTTTATGTTTTACATTTGGCGATGTACTTGATTAAGCAGACACTGTTTTCCGTCAAAAACGCTAAATAAAATACACAGCCAAATGTAATATATTTCAGCATATGGTTATATTATTTTACGCACAGTGATTTTGCGCTGGCTGTGGCGCTGTTTCGTTGCACCACACACCAACCCTACCAATGAGTCCATGTCAATGTATGACACGCTGCTACCAATTATCTACAAAAGGTTTTGTGTTTAGCACAATTCTTTTTAAAGGAAACATATCAAATATCTCTGCATTTTTGTCCAGATCTCAAACATGTATTAATAAAAGGTTTTGCCAAGGGGAATTTTGTTGGGAATTCCCACATCGATTATCCAAATTCACATCAATAGATCAACAATTTAAATTGTCAAATACATGTCTATACAATATCAAAACATCCCAGTTTACAAAACGTTCGTAATTGAACTCAATTTCAAAATATGATCTGTAACCTAAACTATTTACTAGGTGATCATCGATCAGGTAAACGTATCGAGTGGAGAACATGTTTATTGCGTTTTGATAATTGTTTCAACATGAGAATAAAATCAACATAATGGAGTTTTCTGGTTTAACACACCAGTTTTACCGCTATTGTAAACTTAAATTATAATTAATGTTTTGAAACTATTGTAAACGTTTGAAATTATTTACCGGGAAACATGTCAATACCGTGTGTATTACTTGCCTATTTGATATATTGCATTTGTAGTATTGTGGGGCATTATACAATAACACTTATTCAAGTTAAAACCTCGTGTGTTCCATTTGGTTAAAAATGGACTTTAAGACTTGATGAAAGTCGAATTTTAAAGTTTAAAACATTTCTGGTAAGGGTTCAGAAAACTGTATATAACATAACACACATGAATCAAATGTAGATATCGTTCTTTCATTACATTTGTATGTAGGATTTTTTCGAGACAGACTAATGTATTAAACCATTTGAAATGAGTATCTATTAGTTTTTGGGTTTTTTTTAATGGCGCCTGATCATGACGTTTCATTTAAGTCAGGAGTTGTTGTATAATCAATAAATCATGGAGGGTACATGTAAGAGGACAATTGTTACGATTTTCTTATGTTTTCATGTTCGAATCAAAATATATATTTCAATAGTGAGTAGGTGAATAACTAAAGTGTTGACTAATGCCGTTATCAGTGTTTTTTTAAGTTCATTAAAAGCATAAGTAACTTCATATTTTTGAAGCTCTTGACTAATATTTTGCATATATCAATTAAACATGAACGATGCATTCACTGGATTTATATTAAAAAACAAATATATCTAGGGGTGTCAATGTTTTAAAAAAAAAATCACCATAGGAATATCCTGCAGTCTGAAGTCGATAGCAGTTATGTTACATGTGAACTCGTAACGCATGGATAGCGATTAGAATGATTCCTTATGAATTGTAAATTCAAATAAATGTTTATTCAAATACCATGTTATGTGTAAAGGTGGACATGCTAAATTTGTTTGAGAGCAATATTTTTTTAATTTAAATCTACAACCATGACAGAGAATATGCTCTTTTCTAGAACATATTGTTCTGCTATCTAAAATTTTAAACTTCATTACCAATATTTGATGTTAAATTATGAAAATAAGAATTCAGAAAGGTATCAACGCCAATCAAAAATATCTTCTGAAGAAAATAGTTTTGTGAAGGATTTACAAACAAATCATTTATTATTGCAGTTACCATAACAGTGCACACTAAAGTGTTTACTTTCAAATTAATTGATAGATTTTATAGATTAAATATTGCTACATCTTATTTTAGGATTTATCATTAAATTATTTCTTAATCAATCTGTATAAGATGAAATAATTACGTTGGTGATGTTCCTTTGTTTTGGTTTTTTTTTTTTTTTTTTTTTTTTTTTTTTTTGTTAAACAGTAGATTTAGGTACATGTATTTTGTAAACTTTTTTTTTTGTGAAAAAATAATTAAAAGTGCATTATTGATACAGGGACTCATGATTGGTTGATGGTGTGTCTCATCCTCCTTGTTGATATGTATATAATATCAGGAACAAAATAATCGTTTTTGACTTTTATTATTATTCCAAGGTAAACAAGTTAAAATAAAATAGTTCATTGTGCACATTTTAAATCTTAGTGTGCTTCTTTATATTATCTCACAGAATGGTGCTCAATATTTTAAAGTTCTCCACAAAAACCTTAAACTGAGTTATTTTAAAATAGATGTAAGGTATTGCCTTGTGTTCTGTAATAATTCACAAACAATTGAAAAAAGAATTTCAGAAGTTTACTTGATGCGTAAGTCTTGTTTCAGAAGACTTTTTAAATATCTCGGCTTTTTGTCAACACCAGCAAAGAACGGTAGAATTCAAAGGTCCTTTCAAAGGACATTTTGTGGGGTATTCCAACACCGATTCTCGGAATTCAAATAAATATAGCTACCTTGAACCTTTAAAGTTTCTGCAGTATTAATGGAACATGTCATTAAAACTTACAATAACGGCCTCATCAGGGGTCCACTTTTTACACACGTTCAGCAGTCAAAAGGAAATAAATGAATAATGCAAGAAAAAATCCCTTTTAAGAGAACTATCATCTCAAAAAGCAAGAAAGAAATTATGATAGCAATAGCTACAAAAGTTTGTAATATCAAGTTCAGCCTATGCATTAAGGGCCTGGGAAAACTACGTATGAAATAATTGAATTACACGCAACACGACGAATTTAGTGAAGGCTTATTCACAATTATTCCCTTGTTTTCATACAATGAACAAAAAGATATAGTAGTATGTGACCAAATTTCTAATCTAAAATATAAAATAACTTAGGTTTTATAGATTGATTAACGTTTGAAGGCTGGCCCCTGATAAGGCGGGCCCCATCCTTAAAAGTAGCACATGCATGTACTTATATTAACACAAACACACTGGTAAATAGATGCTATGTAAATAATCGACCAAGTACTTCATTAACGCTGACATGAATTCATAAAAGCATTTGGTCGCCATATTACTTTCGATCGCTCCTTTTCTGCCACTGGGGTATATATACCGGTTGAGAAAGTTACGGTCGGTTGCTTTCCGATCGAGGCATTCCGGTTGCACGGACTTCTAAATGCATGAACTACACATTGTAGTAAAATGTTTGTAATAAAAGAATAAAGGAAACAACAATCAATGAAATACAAAAACTATTAATTCTTTGAAAGGATTTCGGTATTTATATTATTTTTGGACTGACAGTGCTGCCTTACTTCGAATGCACATCGAACACGTGTGTCGTTCATACAGAGTGCATAACGTCATCATCTTTTTGAAAACCCCGGAGGCACTACATCCAACACAGTAGCTAAATGATCGAAAAAAGTAACAACGTAACATCCGTTCCTACAAAAACGCTCCGTTTCTAAAAATTCATGTGATCATTGACATTGCTTGATCTGCCACAGTGTGTGGTTTGCGCATGTGCGATGTCATAACATACAAAGGAAAACGGTCCACAATAATTATTATCGAGGAATTTTGAAAGTATTTGCGCCTGGATTTCCGTCTGTCTTGTTTTGTCGTTTATTGGATACACTAGTATCTTGCCAATGCAGTGGTTGTCATATTATTTTTCTTCGCGTCAACATGTTCAGGTGTATCGGTGTATGAAATTCCTGAATGCAGTGAAGCATGAATAGTCCTCTCGGCCTTATATAGGGGGTGTGTAGTGCTGAACAGAACAATAGAAATCGACAACTAATATGGCGGTAGTAGGAGATAAAAGGGAAATCATGCGTATTTATGAATTTATGTCAGCTTTAATGATGTCGGGTTATAGTGAGTACAAGATATGTATGGTTGTTGTCGTCCTTTAAGTGCAATGTTGTTGGACATTATCAACTTGATTCTCAGAATTTAATTAACTAAAGCTACTTCTAGTTAATTCAATGCAGTAAACCTAACACGAAAGACAATTATAAACTAATGGACGTTTTCATCTATCAAAATTATGAAAACTGTCAAGGATAATTATACAATACCAAAGGACGACATTGATATCTTTAAATATCTGCTCCACCATTTTAATCAGTACGGTATCAAAATCAAATCTTAATGAAACATTATACAGAGGATGTATATTACATAAATCTTGATACATGTATCAGTTATCTTTTTATAATAGCTGTTCATGATCATTTATGAGGTCGTTACAATGGGCTTATTCCGACTATTTCTGCAAGTAAATGAAAAATATTGTCATTTTTCCTTTATATTTTTGAAGAACAGAGCGCAGGTATGCTCATGTACGATATTAACATATTCATATGTTCATAAAATCATACATATTACAGTTAAAAATGGCACTTTCTCCAATATGTAAGCGAAAAACCGTTGTAAAACACCCATATTCTGCTCCAAAATATTAACCTATTGAAGTATGACAATTTTCATGACGTCATCTCTATATCATGACGTCGCTAGAGTAAAATCTTTTACAAACCTATATCAAATATGATTTCAACCATATTCAACCTTATTTTTAAAGATCTAATTTTAGGAGCAAAACATGCATGATGACTCATGTAGTCCTTTCATACATGCATGCATATAGGTATAAACAATATAAACATGCTCACAAACCCATTCGTACTTGATCTTATTTTCTTTAAAGCATAGTATGGTATGTTACTTAAAACAATTATTATATCAAGATTGATCAAGTTAGCTGATAACCTGAAATGTACCTTTGTTATCAAATTAACATAGAAGACAGATCGTCAATGCTTTAGACACGTATCAGGTTGCAGAATGCAACATTTCGTTCTAATTGTAAAAACGTCAAATTTCAATTTCATGTGACCGACCACCAGTTAGTGATACACACAAAATAGATCCCCCCACCCCCTCCCACTTTTTGGGGAGTAAGTAAAAACGGGAATTAAAATAAGGAAATTAAAAGTAAGAAGACACCCTCCCCCCCCCACACACACACACACATACACACAGATTAAGATTGTGTAATGATTTAAGGGAAGTTACCTTAATTTTTTGCCTGTCAAGATTTTTGGATAAGTCTGCCCAACCCCTCAATCCCCCCATCCCCTAAACCCACACTTTTAAAAACGATGTCACGTGCCTGCAAATGTAACGATTTTATGATTTTTGACCAGTTAGAGTTATCGTCACTGACAAGCGATACGCCTTTGGTTAGCGGTATTGCACAGTCCGTCCTGCATACGGCGTTAACACAGTGACTAGGTACGGACCCCTCAACACGTTACACAAACGATGAAACAATGCGACAAAGCTATTGACATGATTGACACTGAGACCTTGCGACGTAGGACGGATAATTTATATTTCGTTACAGATTGAGACCACGCAAGATGCCAATGTCATTGGTACCTATGTGTACTATCATAACAGAAATTAATTCTAAAGAAACGGGTTAAAGTACATGCGTTATATAGATAGCGTATAATCAAATTCGTTCAAGGAAAAATGTGTAATTAAGTCCTATGATGAACCTGCCTACGCCAAGTCAGAAATATTAACATAATGCTGCTACTAACCACAGTGCGTTAGATCATTAGTATGCACTTGATCGCATTTACTTTTAAGGACGAGGATGTTGTAGCGCAGTGTCCGTGCGTATAAAATGAGGATGCGGGAATCACAGGTCTCCAGTAGCTCTGTAAGCTGTCTTTCTGCCTCCTCTTTTTATATATACAGGTAAGATAAATGATTACACTTGCGCGCATTCTCAAAACTAAAGTTAAAAGACTCATGGGGTTCAACTAAAAGAGATTTTTGTAATGGATATTAATGTTGATAAATTTTATTGCAATTAACATTTATATATATATTTAAAATGTCATATTTAAATGTAATACTTTGAATAAAGAGTGGTCACCTGGAAGATGTCTTTTTGCCTCTTCTTTTTATTTCCGTTTCACTTGAATACTCTAGGATTTTCCTCTGATGGTAAAAATTGTTTTAAATTGTACGATATAATACAAATACTAATTTTTGATAAATGGATCTTCATTTAAATCGATATGGTTATATTGAGATTAAATAAAAAAAATCATTCACATTCAATAATACAGAAATACATTCATTCAATAATACAGAACATGTACTAACATGTATTTATTACAAAAAAAAATATTCATTATTTGGAGTCATGAAGGAAAATTAAAATTAAGATTAATCCGTAAATATAACAAAGAATGCAGAACAACGTAATAGATTATCAATAAATACAAGTATTAAAAATGAAATTCATATCAATACAATGGCAAACGCAAAGCAATATTTTCGGTGTTTTGTTTTTCAACATTGGGATTTGATTTGTAATGGCTAAAAGAAAATACTGTAAACGTACTATATTTAGCGTGTAAGATATTTGGCGGAATGTAGTTTTACAACAAGTTAGCGTGGATTTGTTTTAGCGCATTTCTGAATGTACCTATATATCTACTTTTATGTTTTACATTTGGCGATGTACTTGATTAAGCAGACACTGTTTTCCGTCAAAAACGCTAAATAAAATACACAGCCAAATGTAATACATTTCATCATATGGTTATATTATTTTACGCACAGTGATTTTGCGCTGGCTGTGGCGCTGTTTCGTTGCACCACACACCAACCCTACCAAACTTCCCCCATGCATAAAAAATACTGAAACGGCAACAGCGCCATGTTTAAGTGAAGCATATTCGTCATGACATTTTCGTGCCAGTTCATAGTGCGTAGGAATACAAGGTATACTGATAGTTGAGAGCATGTTGGTTTTAAGTGTTTTTGTGTCTTATATCGTTGAAAGGATTTACTGTTAATGTACTTTAGTATATCTTTGATAAAAGGAAGAAACAAATTGTCTCATATTGGAGTTTGATTCTGACATATTCATAATTATTTCATGCAGTCAATGATTTTCCTTAAATCAATGGTGGTTTCAACCAATTGATAAAAGAGGCGTCTAGATTTTAATCATGTCTGTTTCGGTCACTAAGGTTCGACCAATCAATAAACAAGGCATGTTGATATAAGTCCTGTTAATTACTTTAGAGCTATGAATAAACTTTACTTTCAGTAGAACTATAAAAAAAACTAAAGATTCCGTAAGAAATCGAGGGAATCCTACTTGATACATATAAATATTGTCATATCAAACCCGTAAGCCATTATGTCCTTTCAGGCTTTTGATTTTGATATCTATCTATTTTTCAAGGTTTAAGATTATCTCTATACTCATGGGGTTCAACTAAAAGAGATTTTTGTAATGGATATTAATGTTGATAAATTTTATTGCAATTAATATGTATATATATATTTAAAATGTCATATTTAAATGTAATACTTTGAATAAAGAGTGGTCACCTGGAAGATGTCTTTTTGCCTCCTCTTTTTATTTCCGTTTCACTTGAATACTCTAGGATTTTCCTCTGATGGTAAAAATTGTTTTAAATTGTACGATATAATACAAATACTAATTTTTGATAAATGGATCTTCATTTAAATCGATATGGTTATATTGAGATTAAATAAGAAAAATCATTCACATTCAATAATACAGAAATACATTCATTCAATAATACAGAACATGTACTAACATGTATTTATTACAAAAACAATATTCATTATTTGGAGTCATGAAGGAAAATTAAAATTAAGATTAATCCGTAAATATAACAAAGAATGCATAACAACGTAATAGATTATCAATAAATACAAGTATTAAAAATGAAATTCATATCAATACAATGGCAAACGCAAAGCAATATATTCGGTGTTTTGTTTTTCAACATTGGGATTTGATTTGTAATGGCTAAAAGAAAATACTGTAAACGTACTATATTTAGCGTGTAAGATATTTGGCGGAATGTAGTTTTACAACAAGTTAGCGTGGATTTGTTTTAGCGCATTTCTGAATGTACCTATATATCTACTTTTATGTTTTACATTTGGCGATGTACTTGATTAAGCAGACACTGTTTTCCGTCAAAAACGCTATATAAAATACACAGCCAATTGTAATACATTTCATCATATGGTTATATTATTTTACGCACAGTGATTTTGCGCTGGCTGTGGCGCTGTTTCGTTGCACCACACACCAACCCTACCAAACTTCCCCCATGCATAAAAAATACTGAAACGGCAACAGCGCCATGTTTAAGTGAAGCATATTCGTCATGACATTTTCGTGCCAGTTCATAGTGCGTAGGAATACAAGGTATACTGATAGTTGAGAGCATGTTGGTTTTAAGTGTTTTTGTGTCTTATATCGTTGAAAGGATTTACTGTTAATGTACTTTAGTATATCTTTGATAAAAGGAAGAAACAAATTGTCTCATATTGGAGTTTGATTCTGACATATTCATAATTATTTCATGCAGTCAATGATTTTCCTTAAATCAATGGTGGTTTCAACCAATTGATAAAAGAGGCGTCTAGATTTTAATCATGTCTGTTTCGGTCACTAAGGTTCGACCAATCAATAAACAAGGCATGTTGATATAAGTCCTGTTAATTACTTTAGAGCTATGAATAAACTTTACTTTCAGTAGAACTATAAAAAAACTAAAGATTCCGTAAGAAATCGAGGGAATCCTACTTGATACATATAAATATTGTCATATCAAACCCGTAAGCCATTATGTCCTTTCAGGCTTTTGATTTTGATATCTATCTATTTTTCAAGGTTTAAGATTATCTCTATATAATATGTATTATTCTTATACCCGTGTAAAACAGTTACTATATACCGGAAACTCCTCAGGTAGCTCAAAACGTTTTCATAACATTTTATTCTGGTTGTAAGGTTGATTTCCAAGAACGTTTTCATAAAAACATTTTTAGAACGTTTCAAAAACATTTTAGTTTTGTTGTAAGGATGTTATAAGAAAACATTATCAATACAACATTTTAAAAACATTTATGTTTAGTTTTGATAATAATTTAAAAACATCACGAACAATATTATGGTTATTTAGCATAAAAAAACATTTTTAAAATATGTTATAAAAATGTTCTATTGATGATTTTTATAACACTGTCAACTAGAAATGCCTGACCAAAATTGCTTTCATTGTATTGGTATTTCAAATGTATATTTCTTTATCGTCAGAAAACTGCTTATCATACAGAATGAAATGTTATAAGACAGCATAATAAAACATTCCCCGGCAATGTTGCAGAACGTTTTTAAAACATCTAAATAATCAAATTGTTTTTCTCTTTTAAATGCTAAAGATTGGCTTACCTCAGTTATGCATGCTACGGACAGAATATTTTCTCATATACATCAGCTTGCGATAGTTTAAGTTCACGTCTTAGAATGTTGAAAGACTTAATTCTCCGCATACAACGTTCCAAATGAACTCTTGCCCTTGAGATGACTTTTGACTTTGGTAGCTCATTTGCGGTACGTTGTTGTCTGCTTGCACCCTTGAAATAAGGAATTTACTTATTTGATATCACAGGGGAGTTATTCTTCAACCATAAAGCCCCTGTCGACCATTACTTGTTGTCCTGGTATATTAAGGGAGTCAAGAAGGTCCAGGCTTTCCTGTGTGATCTGTTTGTCTGACGTTGTCTGACGGCTTTCCAGGATAAGCTTTAAAGATGTATGTCATAGCTCATATGGGAATAATCTCGACGAAAATTGTTATTGTGAAGTGGTGTTTATTATTACTGTGAATCTGTTTATTGCAGTCCACAATGGAAGGCGTTTCACTGAACAGTTCTTGTACAGTCCAAAATTACTCTCAGGTTTGGAAATGGTTAAAAGCAACTTGCAAGACCAACGTCTTCATCCGGCACTGCATTTTTACGTAAAGGTTCCAGTTCTATAGGTAGGAGATTGATCCAGTTAGTAAAATATCTGGAGAACTGACTGGAGCTCACACCAAAGCGAAGACTGCATTCTTCAAGGTAATGTCCTGTCTGTAAGCGATACAAAACACTGAAGAAGTCCTCTCGTAGACTGAGTTGCCTGATGACACCAGGCTTTTTCTTAACACCCTAGCCATCCAGATTTAATGGTCGGACATATGTTGTTCTTTTAATATGGAAGAACTGCATAAATGAAGCTTTTCGTTGTAGATATGTCAATAATGAGTTGAAAACATCAAGATCCAAGCCCGTGTAAAAAATAGATAACTGGGTTTTTTTTGGCTGTATGACTTTCATATTAAAGATCTGATTTTTTGAGCATATTTCTTAGTAAAATTTAAGAGTCTCTTTAAACTGAATTGAAAAATTCAAAGGAATCTGGGTCTCTTGAAGTTAAATCCTCGAAATTGTAAAAACTCTGCTTGTCAAAGAGTGTTCCTATATAGTCATAGCCTTTCATCTCTGGTGCCTGTTAAATTAATAGAGTCAGTTATTAATTCCATAAAATACTGTGGAATCATTAGAATTCGTGGTGGCTCAATTTTCGTGGTATTCGTGGGTAACCCTCGCCCATGAATTTACATCCTCAGCGAAAACTAATTATAAAAGATTTAGTTTACAAACTGTAACTGAAAACTGACGAATCTACGAAATTACATCCCCATGAATAAGCAACCCAACAATTCACAAAAATTGCCCCCCCCCCCCCCCCCACGAAATTAAATTATTCCACAGTAACTCTTAAGATCAATTCTATGTAAGAATCAAAGATTTTTTAAAGGGTCTGGCCACGCATAGTCACCAATTTTCCTTATATTTCATTTCATACTTGGACACATCGAGGTGTAAAACGCAAAAAAAAAGCACTAAACGTTGGTTGCTAGGGGTAACTGTTGCCATAGTGACCGAGACTAAAGATGGAAAAACAGCAAAACTTACCTACTTTGAAGTCATATTAGAAGGTTTTGCCCACTAATGAAAACTATCAAAGACATAAAACAGCATTATTCCTATTTTCAATTATTTAATTATATCAGAAAATTAATGAAGAAACCAATACTTTTAAAATGTTACCATGGAAACCTTTACAAATTTTTGACATAAGTTTTTTGCGGATTTTTAATAGGCTAAAATAGGAAACTGATTCATTTTTACCACCATATCAATGTCCATGCTTTATATTTTTATTATGAAAATTGACATCCGTTGCTATGGCAACAAGGCCAAAAATAGGAAAAACTGAGAAATTGATGATGATTTTTATATGCTTTAATTGCCGATTTTAGAATTTTATTGCAATTGTTTTAGTTGGAACTTGTAAAAATATATCTCAATTTTCTTCAATTGTATACCACGAAAACCTTTGTTATGTAACACAGAAGTGTTGTTGCTATGGACAATTAAGTTGCATAACACAGAAATTCTTAGTTTTAGAAAAGTCCATAGCAACGGCAGTTGTTTTTAGAAAATTTCAGATTTTTTTTAAGTGTCATTAAAGTTAAGGAGATACTTTATTTTTTCTCACCATTTGATTTTATATATTTATTTATTATAAGTGAATAATATCCATTCAAATACGCAAAAATGTTAAGGCGTCCCGAGGCTAAAATACGGCTGGAAAACGATATTTTTGAATCATTGTAAAAATACTTTGACCGGGAGTATTTCTTAAAATCTATGATACATTTATTGGTACCGATGTTAACATTACATTTGATGCATTTTTTGACGTCATCTGTACTTTGTAATCACGTTAAAGCGAATCCTAATAATGCGTATGATCTAAATAAACCGCATCGGCGTAGGTGATTAATGACATTAAATCATACATATTTTTAATAAAAATCCTTTGTTAAGTCATATACTTTGAAGTTCTTGCTTGGGAAAGAAAAAGATATTTCGTTTATGGAAGATATTGTTGAAACATTCCACAAAATCATCAAAATAATGCACATTTTTACTAATCAAAAGCGATTTACAAAAAATTGGGGTAAATCCGTAGGTTTTCAAAGCACGATTTACATTAGTACTTATATTCTCTACCAATATTACGTAAAATATTTTATAATTGTGTTGATCTTTCACCTGCCCCAAGCTGGTTTTACATGCATGGACATTTCTTCATTCGGTTGTTTACACGTAGCAGGGAGAGTCTCTGAACCACTAGTTTATAAATAGTCTTTTACTTAAAACGAAGCTTTAAAACTGCCGATTATTTGATACTGGGTTTTAATATGAATGAATTCTGTACGTCTCGCATTAACGGCAGCATCTATGTAAAGATTATATGCGGTATTATACTGGTTTGATATAATTCACTTTTAACGTTAAAAAACATTCCTTGAGAACTATCGACAGGACGGCAGATGCTAACGTCAAAGTTAATTATGACGTCATATCGTATGAAGTACAGACAAGTGGCTTTCTAAATATCGCTGTAAAATCCATTGGGAAGCCTTAACATGCCCTGCGTATGCTTAAAACTATTATTATTTTCCTTATTTTTAAGCTTGTTACCATGGCAACGTTTTAAATTTAATTGAAATTCTTATTTGCACAATCATAATAGTGTTTACAAAAAAATCCAAGATTTGCACTTTTTATTAAAATCAAATGAAGAAAACAAATTTTAAAATTTCTGTTTAGTAACCACGAAAACCATCTAAAATATGCGTTTCTCCATGAATTTTTTTTTTTTTAAATGACAACTATTTTTATTTATAATTTTAATTAAAATGCCATTTTTACATCTTTACTCTCGGTTACCATGGCAACGGGACCACATAGCAACAAACAAATAGTGTTACGCTTTTTTACATACCAAAGTTTATCAAACTGTCAAGTACATGTATGAAGAAAATCCGTGACTATGCGTATTATATGCAATTGATTTTAAATATATATGGTTAGAGTAAGTTAACAAAATGATACAGATACTGTATATTCTACACATACTGTGAAATAATTTAATTTTGTGGGTGCCAGTTTTTGGTGATTGTAGGATTTTGCTTATTCGTGGGGAAGTAATTTCTTGAATAGGTCGGTTTTCAGTTTCAGTTGGAAAACTTAATCTTTTATCAACGGGTTTCGTTGAGGATGTAAATGTGTGGCTGAGGGCTGCTCACGAATACCACAAACATTAAGCCACCACGAACTTTACTGATCCCACAGTATATATTTTTTTTAAAATCTAGTGTGTTCTTTCAAATTACAAATTTCAAAATAAGAAAAATGTATATACCTTAACAGTTGTAGATGACTCTTGGACAGATTCATTATTGGCAGCTGTTGGACATTTTTCAGTCTCTGATGCAGTGTCGTCTGAAACTGAAAATATGTAAAGCATTTAATTTCTCATTCCCTGGAATATGTGTAGTAATCTATTATCAGTGGCTCCTTTTTTCAATTACAAATGTGACAATAAGATCTAACAAATAACTGACTCTTACTGCTGAATATGCAAAACTGATTACCTGTGCTTTTAGAAAAGGAAAATTCAGTTCCTGATACTAGCTTATGATGTGATCTGATATGTCTATTTGGGGGCCCTCTCTTTCGTGTTCCTAATGCGAAAAACTAACAGAAAAAAATGCAACATACTTAGATTAAAATATTTGAGTTCTTAATAATTGCATCGCACTGACCATTAAAAGTCCATGCAGTATATCAGTTCAGAAACACATATGATTCATGCAATTTTAATGAGAAGTGTAGCACCACCTATCCCATGGGCTTTGGTAATAGAGTTTTCATCGATTATTCTTAAATGCATGTGACTGAAATTTTGTAAACAGTAAACAAAAGTGCAAGATAACGTGTACAAAAATTATGCACAAGCCTATATCATGTTTACATTCCTTGATTGTACATGCATACAATGTATGTATATAAAACCGACACATAATGACATTTTTATTAATTTTGTGATTGCATACGTAAAAGTGTAGTGATTGTGGACTTATTCCATGCACGTCACCACGCGAGAATTCCAGCACAAGATGCTTTAATCGCCAGTTAGAAGTCTGCAGCCGGCGATTTGAGACACAGGGGGTGTGTAGGAAGAGGCGACCGGCGAGTCCAGTGGTACAGTACCCACGGAATATTGTGTTATTGTAATAGTAGACAATAAATACTATACTGGCGTCTAAATCGAGGCCCTGGACTTGCTGGATAATCCGAGGGTTTTTTTCCCGTACAGTAAGATGTAGACTTTGTTAAGGGAGTTTGAAAAAGTCGCATTGAGTCCGCCATATTGGAGGCCACTCGAGGTGACTTGCAAAAAATTGTGAATAGTTGATTCGTGATTAGGTAGCAGGGGACATTTTTCTGATGCATTAAATTGTGGGGTGGGGGTACACCCACTTAGCACAATGTTGAGGGAAAAATATAATTTGCACCTGGATCAAAATGACTTGTAACTGCCTGTTAGACTTAAGGAAGGACACTAAGGTTAAAAGTTTACCCAAAATGACACCCATATCTTTTTCTTGTCAAATCAAATGTCTAATTGACCCCCCTGTGTAATGTCAACATTTTACCCATTTTGGCTCATTTAGACCCCACCCTACCATATTCCCTTCAGAGGGATGACCCCCGGGACAGGGTGCGCCTGTAGTCTAACATGTCTCAGCCTTGCCAGTCTGTACCGCCCCACCTCCCATCCATGTCATTTTCACACTATTTCACTTACCGTCTGCACGACTTTCTTCTTGCATAAAAAGTGTCAACAGCCGCCGTTTCGCATCTGACTTCCAAGCACCCCCTATAACACTATGAGACCTACATGCTTTACATCAAAATACAGGAATGACTCCCTGCTACGGTCTACGGAACACTTTGACACTCCTTCCCTCTGGGAAGGCCCTTATGTATGAAGACCCTGACAGTGATGAATAAGGTTATATCTATGTTGGTAGTAAGGGGTACCCTCAGAGTGGGACCGAGTTCCCCAGCAGTCGTAAGAGTGGGGTTAGCAGTGTTCATGGTATCCATTATATTAGAACAGCATGGATGCAGGACAGTCAATCATTATACTCAAGTGTTAGTCAGGGATCTGTAGTGATTTAAGGATCATGACTTTATTCAACCTATCGATGATTTTGGGGATCTCATAACACATGGTTCGTATGTGGTACCTTCCTCAGTTGAAAGTGCTTGTACTACATCTATGTCCCCCACCCCTAGAAAAAAGCAGCTTTGTAAACATTCAGCATCAGATCATTTCGAACAAAAATGGGAGAAAAAGTTTTGTTGTTATCCTACTTTAATTCCCTTGAAGTTAGCGCCAATTATCAAAGGGCAACAACTCATGGACTCCCTGTCCCAGACATCGGAGAAAGATATGGATAAGGAGTAGATAGACATCATTGCCAAACGTAACCTGAATCTCAGCGTCATAGGACAGGTCTCTCCAAACTGTAGCCCTTCTCCTGAACCGGTCAACAAGGAGCGACAACTCCTGTACATGTCACGTGTGTCTATAAGTAAGGAGGACAGGAGAAGACGTTCCGTGGAGTCGTTCCTCAGTGTGCCGCCAGCCATGGAGTACATCATTAACGTCAGTACCAGGAAAGTGGTCTACTCCTCAGGGAAATAATGGAGCTTGGCTCACCACGTGACCATGATAGTGAAGAAAGTTAATTGTATTTAGTTTAACTTGTGTATCTTAATCAATAAACAGTTTAAAGCTATGGAATAATCCTTTGGATTCCAATTTCGTGAAAAATGTTTCAAAATTAAAAAAAAATGTATACAAAAATGAAGTGCTCGGAATGTAAATCATCATACTGCATCGTTATCCTCATCTTTATTTTCATCATATTTATTAGCATGTGTTTTTAAGTAAAATTAATTTAAACCACTACTTAACGTTTTCTCGTGTTTTCTCATGTTATTGTGGTAACTGACCACAGATCGAAATATCTGGAGTATCTTTATGTTTTGTTTATGTACGTGTACACTCGGGCTTCACAAATTACATTAAAGGATAAAGTTATAAGACACAAACTGTATGGTAATGATCGCCATATTGATATTAAAGAAGGATTGTGACACTTTACATGTAACTCTAAAATCAACCATTTTGAAATGAACAATAAATGTACTAAAATATGAATATAATTATTATCTTTTCTCTCTCAATCTAGATCTTTATAGGGCAATGATTTGTGTTTTATATATTTGGTATTAATTTTTCAAGTCATGGGATAGAAGCTCGCTGGTTTTTAAAAGCTTTTCTGTTTATAATGCATATCGGTGTAAAATATTACACTTTGTAGAATTGTTAAAAAAATCTGGTGTATATGTTTGCCTGTTGTTTAGGTATGCTTAGCATATTTTGTTATTCAACAGGACACGGTTCAAACACCTCAATAAGTAATAATATAACAGTAAAGCATATTTAGATCCAGGCCTGAATATGCAGCCAAATATACTTTTAGCCTTATTAACGAATATCTATCTATAGTGCTATATTAAAATAATAGACTCGAATTTTTGGGCTTTCATACCGAGAACACGGAAGATTACTGTCTTTTGTTTTATTTATTTTTAACCAAAATTGGTAGTTAAAGATTACCAATTTGTTTTTATTCTTTCTCAATTAAGCCTCGCTTATAAAGAAACAACGAACATTCCTCAAAAGATCCCGGAATTTAACTGGATTTTTCGGATTTTGCAATCTTGCGCGTGCGCAATACATTCACGCTAACAGGATCATTAGTTTATGTTTCCAAAATACTATATTTCCATGAATAATCTCAGAAACAATACCGTTCGTGTACATTTTGGATAATTGCTTTATATTCTGTTTAAATATATTTATGATTTCTTATGAGAGAAATTATAAAATAACAATTATACATATCAATTATACATATCAACTTAGTGCTTCCTTTTTGTCTTCGTGATGGCAAAAAGATATTTGATTCCATGCAAAAAAAAATCACATTGTATTTCTTAGGAGAGTGAAGATAGACTGTTTTATCGTTAAAATGATAAATGTCCAACGGACCTGGTTCTACGATAGAATGCGTTCCGTGTATTGTCTCTGTAGCAAAGAATATACATGTACGTTGGTGAAAAGGTGTTGAATTCTTCGATTATATGGATTAAAATTTTAGATGAAAGGTATTAAGAGTCTCAAAAATGTTATTATGGTTAATTTGACTGTTATTTTCCATGCAACTTCAATTTTCTGTTACATTACGGGTATATGGGAGACATTCTTACTGTGGTAAGTACCTTTTCCGAGAGACAGATTATTCAATTTACGGAAAATATAGTGAAATTTATAGCTTTATTGTAGGTTAATAGCTTTGTTATGTAGATGTCAACGATACGGGGTGTCGATGTATCTATTACGTAAAATAAGTCCGATATGCAATGTCAACCCATGCACGCATGGATCAAAGTCCAGTTTGTATAAATTTTGTAAAGAAAAAATTGCTTTATGATCAAATTTCTGTGTTGACATGACACATAACATTAAATGCATTAATTACAGTTATCTAGTTTTTTTTCAAAGCTTTTTTATGGTTATTTTACTGAATCATGCGATCAAAATGTTTGAAATAATTAGCACGATAAAACCTGTGCAATATCAATTATCGATAATGAATTAAATGTATGTGATTGTTTCCCTAAGAACTAAAAACTGATTCATAACATAAATATATGATACACTTATAATCTCAGTTCTTGTTGAAAAAAAGAAAGAAAAGAAAAACATTTTTATGAAATAGTTTATTACATCTTCAGTCCATGTTAGTTTACAAATTTAAAAACAACAAACATTAAAACATATAAAAATGTCTGTAACAGGTACGATTTCTTAAAGTTAGGAGTTACAAAGACATTACAATTAAAACATAGTTATCTGTTACAATGACCTTTCGAAAAAAATCAAATTGCGATACCTGCGAAATAAAATCGATGCACTTTTAAAAATAAATCAAAGCAAGTGGTTGTAGTCAATATAAGCGCACTTTAAAAAAAAGTGGATGGTTGAATGGAAATATTTTTAACTTAAAAATATTATATTTATAAATGTAACACACTTTAACAAATAAAAGTGCGTAAATTTGGTTTGAGATTTGTTCTTGAATTATTTTGAAAGTGCGTTGCTACATGGTATTTAAGGGGTCGGAATGGTCAGGGCCATTTTGGACTACATTTATCTTCTAAGAAGAAGAGCTATGTATATATTGAAATTCAAAAATCAAAATATTTTGCTTAATGATAATCAAAACATATACTGGTAAAAATATTGAAGGAATATCAGATGTTAGTTTGTTTACTACCCAGACTTCCTTACTTTTAGAGACGAGTAAAATAAGCATATGTATTCAATATAGTTAATTTCATATCAACAAAAAGACCAACAAAAGATTGCTAATTCAAATGGTTTAATTTGATGCTGACCGGTCTGACGGTTCAACGATAAAATTTACATACTGCTACAACTTAGCTAATTTATGTTTGTCCGATTTCAGATGAACTGAAATAACCGAATAACAAATGATATGTTGCTCATATATCAGGTCAATTACTCTAACACGCGGTCAACATTTGTTTTGGTTTACGAACAAAAATCCAGAAAGGATATTTAAAAACTCAGCATAATTAATTAGCTAGGCCATAGCAGAGTTCAATTTATGCAATGTCAATATCCTAAACATTCTTGGCATCAAGCGGCCAATAGTGCAAAAAAGTGCGTACAGTTGAAATACAACACAATTTAAAATTCATCATAATATTTAAATAGTGTGTGCAGTTGTAATACAACTAAATTTGAAATCTATCAAAATACTAAAATAATGAGTACAATGAAATACGCTGTACAGTTGGGTATAAATTGGATCACATATTACTCTTTGCAAAAATAATTGATACAAAAGCGAATTTAATAAGAATCAAATTATATACAAGTTAATGTTTACTCAGACACTGTCCGCGTTTGATTTAATGATTGAATATTCCTGACACACACGTCATTCTGTAGAATGTAGAACACGCCTTGTACAAATCAATCAATTTCAAATACTTATAGCATTGATTGATTTTTAATAAATCTTTAAGCTTTGGACTAAAACAACTGGAGAAATATAGCTTTATAATGCGGGATAAAATGGATTATATTGATTGATGTCTGCTGAATAACTTTGTAAAAATAGCACAGTGCCTCCATGCTTTTTTGTTTGACTTTATGCAAATAAGTTTCTTGGAATAAATTTCTTAAATTTACGTTTGCTACCTTACTCAGTAAAAATTGAAAAAAGCAATTATTTCCGGTTTCTGGTTACTGTCTTTATGAAGAGAAGTTTTTTTGTATTGATCACATAAATTAATGTCTGCGTTTTGACTTATTCAAACTTCACAATACTATCACGTTCCTTTTCGCTGGCTTTATAAAGTGAAGCTTATCCTTCCCTAATACATCAATAAAGTTGACTCCTTTACCAAATGAAAATTGTCAGTGCTTTTGTGTCCCTCTCCACTGGCTATATGTAAAAGAATTTGTTTTGTTTTTTTATCAACACATGACTTAACGTTTGCTGCTTTACTTAACAACAATAATTTGGTAAATATGTATTTTCTTTTTGTTCTTGATCCAAGAAAAAGAGTTTTTCCGTCGTTATCACGTAAACTTACGTCGGCTCCTTGACTTATTTAAAGTTGCATAATGCTATCATTTCCCCAATAACCGGCGATATGTAAAGGAGTTTGTTTCTTCTTGTCACAAAAATAATATCTGCTCCTTTGTCTAATAAAAGTTGAATTATGCTTCAATGTCAGCATTCACTGGCTTTATATAGAGGAGTTTCTTTGTTTGTGTCGCATGAATTAATATCTGCTCCTTTATCTAATGAAAGTTCCACAGTGCTTTCACGTCCCCATTCACTGGCTTTATGTAGAGGAGTTATTTTTTTGTCACATGAATTGATATCTGCTCCTTAGTATAATAACAGTGCTTTCATGTCCCGTTCTTTTGGCTTTTTGTAAAGGGGTTTCTTTGTAGTTGTCATATGAATTAATATTTGCTCCGCAATTTGATAAAAGCAGTACAGTGCTTTCACGTCCCCATTCACTGGCTTTGTGTAGAGGAGTTTCTTTGTTTATGTCACATGAATTAATATCAGCTCCGTTGAATAATAAACGTTGTACAGTGCTTTCACGTCCCCATTTACTGGCTTTATGTAGAGGAGTTTCTTTGTTCGTGTCAAAGGAATTAACATTTGCTCTTTCATGTAATAAAAGTTGTACCGTGCTTTCACGTCCCCATTCACTGGCTTTATGTAGGGGAATTTCATTGTTTATATCACATGAATTAATATCTGCTCCTTTTTTTAATAGAAGTTTTAAAGTGCTTTCACTTTGCAGTATACTTGCTTTATGGAGAGGAGTTTCTTTGTTTAGGTCACATGAATTAATATTTGCTCCTTTTTCTGATAAAAGTTGTACAGTGCTTTCATATCCCCTTTCACTAGCTTTATGAAGAGGAGTTTCTTTGTTTGTGTCACATGAATTAATATCTGCCCCTTTTTCTAATAAAATGTGTACAGTGCTTTCATGTCCCCTTTCACTGGCTTTATGAAGAGGAGTTTCTTTGTTTGTGTCACATGAATTAATATCTGCTCCTTTATCTAACAAAAGTTGTACAGTGCTTTCAAGTCCCCATTCACTGGCATAAAGGAGAAGGGTTTCTTTGTTTGTGTCAAATGAATCAATATCTGCTCCATTATCTAATAAAAGTTGTACAATGCTTTCATGTCCCTGTTTACTTGCTTTATGTAGAGGAGTTTCTTTGTTTAGGTCACATGAATTAATATTTGCTCCTTTTTCTAATAAAAGTTGTACAGTGCTTTCACGTCCCCATTCACTAGCTTTATGTAGAGGAGTTTCTTTGTTTGTGTCACATGAATTTATATCTCCTCCTTTATCTAATACAAGTTGTACAGTGCTTTCAAGTCCCCATTCACTGGCATAAAGGAGAAGGGTTTCTTTGTTTGTGTCAAATAAATCAATATCTGCTCCATTATCTAATAAAAGTTGTACAATGCATTCATGTCCCTGTTTACTTGCTTTATGTAGAGGAGTTTCTTTGTTTAGGTCACATGAATTAATATTTGCTCCTTTTTCTAATAAAAGTTGTACAGTGCTTTCACGTCCCCATTCACTAGCTTTATGTAGAGGAGTTTCTTTGTTTGTGTCACATGAATTAATATCTGCTGCTTTATCTAATAAAAGTTGTACAGTACTTTCAAGTCCCCATTCACTGGCATAAAGAAAAAGGGTTTCTTTGTTTGTGTCAAATGAATCAATATCTGCTCCATTATCTAATAAACATTGTACAATGCTTTCATGTCCATGTTTACTTGCTTTAAGGAGAGGAGTTTCTTTGTTTAGGTCACATGAATTAATATCTGCTCCTTTTTCTAATAAAAGTTGTACAGTGCTTTCATGTCCCCATGCACTAGCTTTATGTAGAGGAGTTTCTTTGTTTGTGTCACATGAATTATTATTTGCTCCTTTTTCTAATAAAAGTTGTACAGTGCTTTCACGTCCCCATTCACTAGCTTTATGTAGAGGAGTTTCTTTGTTTGTGTCACATGAATTTATATCTGCTCCTTTATCTAATAAAAGTTGCACTGTACTTTCATGTCTACATTCAATTGCCTTATGTAGAGGAGTTTCTTTGTTTGTGTCACATGAATTAAGATCTGCTCCTTTTTCTAATAAAAGTTGCACAGTGCTTTCATGTCCCCGTCTACTGGCTTTATGAAGAGGAGTTTCTTTGTTTGTGTCAGATGAATTAATATCTGCTCCTTTATCTAATAAAAGTTGCACAGTGCTTTCATGTCCCTTTATACTAGCTTTATGTAGAGGAGTTTCTTTGTTTGTGTTACATGAATTAATAACTGCTCCGTTATCTAATAAAAGTTGTACAATGCTTTCATGTCTACATTCACTTGCCTTATGTAGAGGAGTTTCTTTGTTTGTGTCACATGAATTAATATCTGCTCCTTTATCTAATAAAAGTTGTACAATGCTTTCAAGTCCCAATTTACTGGCTTTATGTAGAGGAGTTTCTTTGTTTATGTTACATGTATTGGTATCTGCTCCTTTATCTAATAAAAGTTGCACAATGTTTTCACTTCCTCTTTCACTAGCTTTATGTAGAGGAGTTTCTTTGTTTGTGTCACATGAATTAATATTTGCTCCTTTTTCTAATAAAAGTTGTACAATGCTTTCGTGTCCCATTGCACTGGCTCTGTGTAGAGGAGTTTTTTTATATTTGTCACATAAATTAATATCTGCTCCTTTATGTAATAAAAGTTGCACAGTTCTTTTATGTCCCCTTTTACTTGCATGATGCAGAGGGGTTTCTTTGTTTGAGTCACATGAATTTATATTTGCTCCTTTATCTAACAATAGTTGTACTGTGCTAGCAAGTCCCCCTTCACTGGCATAAATAAGATGAGTTTCTTTTTCTGTGTCACTTGAATTAATATTTCCCCCGTCATCTAATAAAAGTTGCACAGTGCTTTCAAGTCCGCGTTTAATTGCTATATATAAAGGAGTTTCTTTGTTTGTGTCACATGAATTAATATCTGCACCTTTATGTATTAAAACGTGTACAGTGCTATCATGTCCTCTCTCACTGGCTTTATGTAGAGGAGTTTTTTTGTTTGTGTCACATGAATTAATATCTGCTCCTTTTTCTAATAAAAGTTGTACAGTGCTTTCATATCCCCATGCACTAGCTTTATGGAGAGGAGTTTCTTTGTTTGTGTCACATGAATTAATATTTGCTCCTTTTTCTAATAAAAGTTGTACAGTGCTTTCATGTCCCCATTCACTAGCTTTATGTAGAGGAGTTTCTTTGTTTGTGTCACATGAATTTATATCTGCTCCTTTTTCTAATAAAAGTTGTACAGTGCTTTCATATCCCCATGCACTAGCTTTATGTAGAGGAGTTTCTTTGTATTTGTCACATGAACTAATATTTGCTCCTTTTTCTAATAAAAGTTGCACAGTGCTTTCATGTCCCCGTCTACTGGCTTTATGAAGAGGAGTTTCTTTGTTTGTGTCAGATGAATTAATATCTGCTCCTTTTTCTAATAAAAGTTGCACAGTTCTTTCATGTCCTCCTTCACTGGCTTTTTGCAGAGAGGTTTCTTTGTTTATGTCACATGAATTAATATCTGCTCCTTTTTCTAATAAAAGTTGCACAGTGCTTTCAAGTCCGCGTTTAATTGCTATATATAAAGGAGTTTTTTTGTTTGTGTCACATGAATTAATATCCGCTCCTTTTTCTAATAAAAGTTGCACAGTGCTTTCATGTCTGTGTTTAATTGCTTTATACAAAGGAGTTTTTTTGTTTGTGTCACATGAATTAATATCTGCTCCTTTTTCTAATAAAAGTTGTACAGTGCTTTCACGTCCCCATCTACTGGCTTTATGCAGAGGAGTTTCCTTGTTTGTGTCACATGAATTAATATCTGCTCCTTTATCTAATAAAAGTTGAACAGTGCTTTCATGTCTTCCTTCACTGGCTTTATGTAGAGGAGTTTCTTTGTTTCTGTCACATGAATTTATATTTGCTCCTTTATCTAATAAAAGTTGCACAATGTTTTCAAGTCCTCTTTCACTAGCTTTATGTAAAGGAGTTTCTTTGTTTGTGTCACATGTATTGGTATCTGCTCCTTTATCTAATAAAAGTTGTACAACTCGTTCTTTATACCATTTACTGGCTTTATGTAGAGGAGTTTCTTTGTTTGTGTCACATGAATTAATATTTGCTCCTTTATGTATTAAAACGTGTACAGTGCTATCATGTCCTCTCTCACTGGCTTTATGTAGAGGAGTTTCTTTATATTCGCCACATAAATTAATATCTGCTCCTTTATGTATTAAAAGTTGCACAGTTCTTTTATGTCCCCTTTCACTGGCATCATGCAGAGGGGTTTTTTTGTATGTGTCACATGAATTAATATTTGCTCCTTTATCTATTAAAAGTTGTACAATGCTTTCGTGTCCCATTGCACTGGCTCTGTGTAGAGGAGTTTTTTTATATTCGTCACATAAATTAATATCTGCTCCTTTATGTAATAAAAGTTGCACAGTTCTTTTATGTCCCCTTTCACTGGCATGATGCAGAGGGGTTTCTTTGTTTATGTCACATGAATTTATAGTTGCTCCTTTATCTAATAATAGTTGTACTGTGCTAGCAAGTCCCCCTTCACTGGCATAATTAAGATGAGTTTCTTTGTTTGTGTCACATGAATTGATATCTGCACCTTTATCTAATAAAAATTGTACAGTGCTATCATGTCCTCTCTTACTGGCTTTATCTAGAGGAGTTTCTTTGTTTCTGTCACATGAATTTATATTTGCTCCTTTGTCTAATAAGAATTTTACGGTGCTTTCATGCCCCTCTTCACTGGCTTTATGTAGAGGAGTTTCTTTGTTTGTGTTACATGAATTAATATCTGCTCCTTTTTCTAATAAAAGTTGTACAGTGCTTTCGTGTCCCTTTTTACTAGCTTTATGTAGAGGAGTTTCTTTGTTTGTGTCACATGAATTGATATCTGCTCCTTTATCTAATAAAAGTTGAACAGTGCTTTCATGTCCTCCTTCACTGGCTTTATGTAGAGGAGTTTCTTTGTTTCTGTCACATGAATTTATATTTGCTCCTTTATCTAATAAAAGTTGTACAGTGCTTTCGTGTCCATTTTTACTAGCTTTATGTAGAGGAGTTTTATTCTTTGTGTCACATGAATTAATATCTGCTCCTTTATCTAATAAAAGTTCTATAGTGTGGTCGTTTCCTTTACCACTTGCTATATGTAGAGGACTCCCCCAGAATGGATCACAGAAATCAATGTCAGCTCCATGAGTCAGTAAAAGTTCAATAGTGAAATCAATTGGCTGATTTTTAGTTTCCTTATTTTTTTGTTCGCTTATGTCCGTATTGAAAACTGCCAACATCAAGGGAGTATATCCAAATTCGGTTCTCAAATTCACCTCTTTCTTCACCTGAATCAGCTCCCGCAATATTTCATAATTATGAAACATGGAAGCAATGTGAATAGGATAATTTCTCCCCCACTTTTTCACCAAAAACCATTTAATTTGTTCTTTTGGAAAGACATTGAACAAATCCATCGAACCATTGCAACATACCGCAGAAAAAAGAGAAGCATCTTTAAGGGAATTTCGCATTCGCCGTAGAGTTTCTAAACAATGTTTTGATACATGTGTATGACAAAATACTATTATAGCACTGAGAATTGGCACTTCATGTTCATGATACAGAAAGTCAAGTTTGGAACCAAATGATTGTTTTAATTTTTGATTTTCTTCTTGCTCTCTAAACGTTTCCTGAAGCTGTTTTTTGGCAAGTAAGTTGTGCAGTTTTTCGGGGCTATCTTTTAATTTTTGTATGAAACATGTAGCCACCTTCTCATTCCTCACACATGGATTGAGAACAACATCCAACAGACAATCTCCAAATACATCATTAAAAAGTCTATCCGCTAGATCGTTAACATATTTATCATTTAAATATATGGTAAATATATCAACTTCTTCTTTTCTATTGTCGTTACTGCTTTTTAAGTTTACACGTCGTCTAAGGAAACCAATATCTGCATACTGTATTGTTTCTCTCGGATAGTCTGTTCCAAACACATAGGTGGTAACTTCCATTACAAAATCGTGATAAAAATGGTAAGTATCGCCAATTTTCTTTACAAAAAATCCCTCCAGATTTTTAAGAGTGTCGCCAATAGTATGAGGTGCTGTGTTTGTCTTCATTTCACATAATTTCAAAGCAAGTTCAAATTTTTCTCTTAAGCGATCGTCTTTATGTATATCCTCAACACAGAGCTGATTGTTATACAAAACAAGAAGAACTAGAGCACAGTAGTTTTCTTTGCAGTCCTTTCTGAAATTTCTTATTTGTTCCCGACATACGTTAAAAGGTTCTTTAAAAAATCGCGGTCCAATTGTCTGGTTATTTTTGTCGCTAAAATAAAGTTTGCATAATAACGGAAAATACTCCTCAGTCATCAAAATTCCATTAATATCATCTTTTAAAAGACCACTGTTTGATGAGTAACTCCTTAAAATGGTTTCTTTTTCTCCATTATTCAGTTTATGTTTGTCATCACTAAGATCAATGCTGCATGATTTATCGTTTAACATTCCTTTAACCCTATCATCAAGCAGAATATATTTTCTACTTGAGAGCAACATCTTGCTATTTTTTAGAAAAGCTTTTAACCTTTCATCGTGTTCCTTCCATGAATTATAGGCTATTTCGTCGAAAGATTCGTGGCCAATAGGATCATTGAATACAAAAAGGAGTCTGCTTTGTGATCCATCTACTGAGGAATATGTATCAGCGATTTCTTTCACGTTATATACGGGTTTCACCTTCCATCCTTGACTCCTAAACCACAACGCTATATGTTGTATAATGGCGGACTTCCCAGACCCCGAGTTACCAGTCACAACCACCAGGTTCTGATTTTTTATGAGCTTTTCTACTTCTTTACAAGCTCGTGTTGAAACAAATTGTCTGTTGTCATCCTGCCACTGCATAAATATAGCTCGATCAACTGGCGATTCTGAAAGATAAAGGTATTCTCCATTATATTTTGTTAGGCATTTGACAAGAACATTAATATCATATCATAATATTTAATTGTTTAACCCTTTCGTACAAAATCAATGATTATGATTAAATTAGATATTTAAAAGCCGTAATTTAATTAAGAAATATAATATAATCTGACAAAAAAAATTACAGCTTTAAAGTCACAACAGCAAAACCAATGCCCATGCAATATGAATGTCTAATGTTTTGTGACGATTTTGAAAAATTAAAGATTAAGGTTTATAATAAGAACAATTTAGGCTTGCTGATATCGGTCAGTAAATACTTTTATGGTCTTGATGAATGACATAGGATAAGTGTGTATTAACGACATCAAAAAACCGTGATCGGATAGTTTGTGCAATTCTGCGCAGGTATATTGAAAGTTTAGTTCAACCCGACGCTTTGTCTCAGCAATGCATCAACGCTATGCATTTCACACCCAGTTATAGATATATATATTTTTACCTCAACGTTTAAGATTGTTTCTGTTATTGAAACTATAAAGCCATGGCTACTATATTTCAACCTAGATGTGAAAAATATTCATTATAGTAGTATTATTGTATGTGTCCAAAGTGTGTTATTAGCCAATTAAAGCTTTTGTCAATTTTAATATCTGTGTTTGGTTGATTAAAAGAAAATGTTACATAAAAAGATTTATTTTCTTGGTTTTGTTACAGCACTGAATCATGATTTTTTGAAGTATACACTCTCATAACTCCAGCGGTGTGTGCATACAAATTGAGTAACGCGCGTTAGCCCGTTATGAAAATTTGTATGCACATACCGCTGCAGTTATGATATTGAATACTTCAAAAAATCATGATTTAATGCTTATATTTACATTTTTTAACTTCTTGCCTTGTCTGCAAATGTGATTCATACCTTAAATTTCCTTATCCTTATCCTTATCCTAAGGTTAAGTTAATATTAATGGAAGAGCAACAATAACAGTCACAAGCGTGAACTTTGATTTTCGCTTGTGACGTTGCAGTTTACAGCGTTCAACGTTTGTGACGTCATAATAAAACTCGTCAATTTGACCTTTGACTACTTGTTGCATTTAGAGGCATTTAAAGATCACAGAATTTTATGGAAAAACACAGTAGAATGTAAATATAACTTTTTATTGATCAACTTATTAAGATTGGATTATCGACTAGTAGATTAAAAACAGAATGTATTTTCTTTTCCAAAAAATATTTCTCCCATGGATTGTGCATTTGGTTTTTTTGTAATTGAGCGCTGACTGACTTTTTTCGTACTTATTGTTAGGCCATTATTAATCACCGAATTATCTACGAATTTCCCCGTTTTCCCGATTACCACAAAGAGCACACGCCGGGTGTGACCGGTCAGCAGAGAAGACTCACTCCTTCATGGCACCTTTTTCTACCTCTAAATTTTGTAGATGTCCGTGTTTGCTGTGCTCCTGATTTGTATTTTTCCTTTAAATTGTTAAGTTTGAGCATTGCTCGTTATCACCACATGCCATTTTTATAAAACTTGTTGTCACAAATTGTATACTCTAAGACCCTTATTCGTTTGTATAGACATTCTCCCTTTACTACTTATTAACTATTTACCGTTATCTCTCACTGGATCAAGCCATTAATGTTAACACGAGATCTGATCTGAAGTCACCGATAGTTAAAAAAATTACCTGGTTCGTCTGCATTTTACATGAAACTGAAATATGTAGAACTGCTGGTAACCTACTCTACAGTAAACCTTTGTCCATTAAAGGGGCATGGTCACGATTTTGGTCAAAAATTATTTTTTCGATTTTAATGTTTACAATGCTTTGTCCATTAAGGGTAAACAAGACGGTACAGTTTAGTTATGGCCAATGGTCTTTTTTTTTTGTTTCTTTCTTTCTATTACATTGGAGCACGTCTTAACTGTCATGGTTCATATATGATTGGCATTTTTATCGTATCAAATACTTATTTTAGAACCATATACATGTATGATGTTATTCAAATTTGGCCCCAATAATACGCCATTTTTAAAGAGTTTCATGTACATTAATTTGTTATGTTTATTTTTAGAAGAGTCGCCATAAAATATGTTCTTTGTCTATTTTTTTTTTTTATTTATATGCACTCACCGGCAGTATATGACGTCACAACTGACGCTATTTTCATGAAAATGGAAGACTACATAGCAGAAACAATAAAACATAAAATATGTTCTTTGTCTATTTTTTTTATTTATATGCAATCACCGGCAGTATATGACGTCACAACTGACGCTATTTTCATGATTGTATCAAAGTCAGTCAAAATTGACATTTTTCTGATTTTTTTAAAATGGGAAATATAGAATGATACTTTGAACAAGAACGAAATTTTTGTCATTGTGTCACTGGAGAGATACATTTTTGGTAAAAATATTTTTTCAAGCAATTGCTTAATGGTTTCTAATAAAAAAACTGTTTGATAACAAGCCGTTTTTATGCTAAAAATCACAGGGCGAAAAACAATCTTTAAGCAAGTCCTTAAAGGTAGCTTAAAGGTGGCGTAAAGGCGGCTTAAAGGATATACAATCTTTAAGCCACCTTTAAGCTGAGCTTATAGGTTCTTAATGTCCAAACTTCTTTAAGTCACCTTTAAGCCATCTTTAAGCTACCTTTAAGCATCTTTAAGTGGCATTTACGCCCCCTTTAAGTTGTCTTTAAACCATCTTTAAGTTCCCTTTAAGTCAAGTTTGATCAAACTGAACAATAAAAACATATATTAAATGCAAAAGCTCTTTTATAGGGAGGGGAGGGGGTGATCTGAGTGATGATATAATTTCAACAGAAGGGAGGGGGGTGTTCCAGGCGGTTTTGATTGTTGCTCCATTAAACACATATCGCTATCATCAACAACGCTCCGATGGACACATACAATAAGGCCCAATAGTTTCAATGCATTTTTTCATCTTCTTCCTTGCATTTCATTTAGCTATGAATTAGATGAACGTTTATCTACTCAGTTTAAATTTATTTACTAAGTAAGCCTAACAGTTTCCATTAAGGTATAATATTTTTTTTTCACTGAAGACCAATATTTCCGTATTTCATTCTAAATATATGCATGCATGTAATTTATAAATAAGATATGATTGATTGTTACAATTTGAATGGAAGTCAATATCTTTCAAGTAAAAAATACACATTGAATACATTAATTCAATATCCACTGATATAGTTGCCGTGGCGCAGAGGAAGTGAGGTGATGCTGGCAAACGAAGGGTACCGTGTTCGATCCTCGTCTTGGGCGTTGGATTATTATTTTCATTTTATTTTCTAGAACAAAAACCGTTTTTAATACCTTTTCTATCATTATCATATAGTTAATATATTTTGTTGGTAAATTAAGCACAATGTTGAATTAAAATATTTGTTAATGGCTTAAAGGTGGCTTAAAGGTAGCTTCAAGGTAGCTTAAAGGTGGATTAAAGAAGTTTGGACATTAAGGACCTATAAGTTGTCCTTACAGGTGGCTTAAAGGTGGCTTAAAGAAAGTATTTAAGCTGCCTTTAAGCCATCTTTACGCTTTCTTTAAGTCTTCTTTAAGCAACACATATAGCTTAAAGGTGGCTTAAAGATCGTCGTTAAGCTATCTTTAAGGAGAACTTAAACTATCTTAAAGGAGAACTTAAAGATGGTCATTCATCCTGTGAAAACGATATTGGCGGGAAAAAAGGTAAATTTTATGATGTCGTATTTTTAAGGGGCCGTATTAGGCTCAAACCATATATAATCCTTGCAAAAGTCAGAGCAATCACATTTTGTTCCAGTGTTTCATACAAACCTTAAAACAGGGATCTAGGCGTGGATACAATGTCTTTTTTTAGAATGCAAAAATAAACAAATTTTAATAGAATGTGAATCAGGAAAGAAAAGATATAAAAGTCAGATAACAACAAAGTTCAAAAGGAAAAATAATACTTATTGTTTACACTTTAGATCAAATTACACACGACTTTAAACACAACTGATCTATTTATTTAGAGCATGTGTATTACACACTGCCTCGTTTAACTTCATGTAAAGTTTAACTTAAAGACACATTTTCATTGAAATATTTTAGTGGTTATTTTAATCGTATCGTCAAAGTTGTTTATTTTTCAAACACTAAATATATGCATTTGACATGATTTTCAAAATTAAAAAAAAATATAAAATTCTAAATCTAAATAAACTTTTAACTAAGATGTGTTGTTTTCTCACGTTAAAGGGATTTTGTTATTATTTTTTGGAGAAAAAAAATCAAGAAACCCATCCGTTTCTTGTCAGACATATGCCAGAATAAAAAAAAACTCATAATTCGAGATTTGGGCTTAAAATATGGATGTCGAATATTTAGTATTAGGATAAATGTTAACTGGATTTAAATATTAATCTTCGTAATTAGTCCTACGCATAAATAAAATAAGTCACAATGTGATCCTTTTGTTTTCCTCTGCACGGTGTTAGTAAATATCCACTATAGAAGCCATTAAATTAATAATTTAAAATTTTTCCACCTTAGTCCATTTTAATATAGATAGCAAAGTCTTTAGTACATAATTAGGATTGAAATTACAGGAAGCTAAATTGCAGCATTATAATTACTAACCTAAACTGATTTTTATTCCTAACTTATTTCACAATAGGTTTTTCATTTACGTATAACTTTGATGTAAGAAGGAATCTTGGATAGCATATTTAAGCCTCTCTGATATAAAAGGTTTTGTTTTATTTTGATTTTCTATATTTTTGTTCAAGTTGGGTTTATTAGTGAAAGTCATATTAAGTGACGGACAAGTGTGACCGAGTGTGGATGTGAAAGTGGTGAAAATATACAATCTAATTTGTTCATTTGTTAATAAATTTCATCAGTTCAAAATGTCTCAACTGTTTTGTAGAAACGCTTGGCTCATCCACGTTACAATAGTATTATCACATTTTGTAAAAGTGACATTGTTAAGAAGAAGGTGTAGAGTATTTATCATGTAGTTCTATGATGAATTTTAACACCTCAAGGTCCCCATATTAATTTAGGGGTCACGGATTTATTAATGTACAATTTTTACTTTACACAAATCATGAATATAAATATTTTTATTTATTGTGATGTAGTTTTTGAGGAAGTATTTCACAGGGTTAATTCAGAAAGGATTCTAAATATTGTTTCTGCTATGTAGTCTTCCTTTTTCATAGAGATGCTTTGTACCACGTTATGTTAAATTTGACCCCATGTAGCAGTAAAGAAAAGGTAAAATATTTGGATTTTTTTAGAAGAACGGCAGGATTAGCGATATGTTTTCGGAGAAGCCTGATATCAAAAGGGTTTGTTTGTTATCAGAGAAGCGTGGTATCAGAAGGTTTGTTTGCAGAAGACAATTATCTGACTTGCTACTACCAAACCTTTTGCAGTTGTTCCTGTTTTATCATGTTGATTGATTTTGATAGACATTGAATGCTCCTCCTCCTCACCCTTCTCCTCATCCTCCTTTTCCTCCTCTTTATTACCTACGAATTAAGCAAAAAAGATAAAAAGTGAAAGACAATTTTGCATTTTCAATATAATTTCTGAGATTTTAATATCTTGATAATTTACAAATAAAAAAAAATGTGTTATTGTTTCATGCTGCAGATGATATATGAATTATAAGCCATATTGAACACATATCTTGTATAGCGAATGTTTCTTTCTTTTTCTTTTCTTCTTCATTAACTTAAAATTAAATAGAAAAGATAGAAAGTAGAAGACAAATATGTATTTAATTTTCCGCGATTTTTTTTTATTTACAGATTAAAACATTCGCTAGTGTTTGAACCTTCCCAACTAATTCCCCGCAAAAGTCGATGTCTTTTTGCTGCTGAAATTATATAAATAACACTACTAACTCATAAAAGTACTGATATTCCTAATTTTTACTGATAAACTTAGACGTTTACTAACAATGTACTGACTTTTTTACTGACGGTACTGAGAAACTTAGAAAGTACTGATAAAGTTAAACTGGACTGATAAACTTAGTACTGACACTTTTTACTGACGGTACTGAAAAACTTAGAGAAGTACTGACAAGTACTGATATGTATTGAATTCATTGTTCTTACTCCCGCTAGAGCTTAAAGGACGTGAAATTGTATTAAATAATGTATTTTGAATTATATTAAAGTATTAAATGATTATTTGTAAAACCTATAAATGACATTTTTCTTGAAAGAAAATGTTAATTTTATAGGTAATTTTATAAGTGGAGAAAAAATTGAGCCAAGTTCTGAAAAATACTGGCCCTGTAGTTTTTACTATTACTGAATAAAATTTTATCTGATGTTTTTCTTGTATGATATTGTTCCACATTATTAATTAAGCCACCTATATACAGTGTAAAATTTATATTTACTGATATTAATTTTGAAGCAATAAATGGGTCTGTTATATTTAATTTGTTTAATGTTAACAAAATTATGATCATAAAAATCGTCATAACTAGATACGACCTCGTTACGAGTAACGAATAGGTCTTCCGTCCGATTTAAAAAAAAAAAATTAAATGATACCATGAAATATTGATACAATTTCATAATTAACACCCCCCCCCCCCCAAAAAAAAATATTGAATAAAAATCCCTAATTACGTCAAACATGGGCCTGACGATGCATTTTTTCAAACCGATAATGTAGTGTTCAACAACTGTGATTCTATAATGCATAACAAAATATTTATCGTTTTCAAGTTATTCGTAAGAGACTTTACGAGTTTCTTGGTTCCTAATTAAAGGGGCCGTCCCTTTTTCTTGATTTTATTGGAAAGAACTTTTGATTTTCTACCACTTTTGTTTTAACAAAATATCAACTGATAAAATGATTCAGATCAAAACGTATGAAAATTTTGAATGAAAACTCGTACCCAATTTCCGTGCCTAAGCGATTTCAATGAAATGGTGCCACTGGCGTAAAACAATATAATAGTGCACAACTTCAAACTATAGACTACCTATCCTGAAAATTTCGTATTCATATCTTGAATATATTCTGAGATCAGCTCTGCACAACATAGAAAATACGCCGTAACTCGGTACCGGAAGTGACGATTTCAAAATTTAAAAAAATGTCTAGAATTAAGACCTCTAGCAATCATCTGTGAAAAAATGGTCAAAATCGGCTGAATAGTTTCTGAGAAATCGCGTGCACAAAATTTGTGGAGAAAAATAATAACTAGATACGATCTCGTTACGAGTGACGAGTAGGTCTTCCGTTCAATTTTTAAACAATACAATTAAATATCAATGACATTCCAGAATCCCCTCTCAACCATTCCCTTTCAGATAATGTATTTGATTGTCAATATCCTTTTAAATGCAAAACAAAGTGTTTTGCTTTTTCACATACAGTACAATAAAGATTTAAGATTTAAGTCCTCTTAGATCCCTAATTACGTCATCAATGAGCAATCAGTTTTAGTAACTGATATTGTTACAATCAACAACTTTGTTTCTATAATACTAGTATGTAACAAAAATCTTTATCGTTTTAAAGGTATGGGTAAAAGACTTTACGAGTGTCTTGGTTCCTAATTTAAGGGGCCAGCCCCTTTTTCATGAATGCATTCGAAAGTTCTCACGAATACCGACATTTTGTGTTCTTACGCCTATCTAAAATTGTTGATCATTTTTTTTTTGATAAAAATGATTGAATATTTTAGGGGCCAGCCCTCTAGATCCTTAATAGGGACAGACATTGGTGTTTTGATTAATGGAATCGATTAGAATCATCATTGCACAAATTTTCTCTTCTACAATGCTTACCAAAATATGTCTCCTTCTCTAGATAAATTGCGTCAAAGTTTAAGAACTTTGGACCCTAAAAATCCCTAATAACGTAATAAATGGGCGTGGCAATGCTTTTTCCTGATTTTTATTGTTACAGTCAATAACTTCGCTTCTATAATGTATTGCAAAATCTTTATCATTTTTAAGTAATTTGTAATAGAGTTTACGAGTGTTTTTGGCCCCTAAAAAAAAGGGGGCACGCCCCTATTTCTTGATTTTGTTGGAAAGAACGTTTGATGCTTTACCACTTTTGTTATATATGTTTTAACAAAATATCAACTAATAAAGAGGTACAGATCAAAAAGTATGAATATTTTGATTAAAAATTGGTACCCAATTTTCGTGCCTAACCGAGCTCCAAGAAATGGCGCCACTGACGTAAAACAACATAATAGTGCACAACTTCAAACTATAGACTACCTATCCTGAAAATTTCATAGTCATATCTCTGATAGTTTCTGAGATAAACTCTGCACAAAATAGGTCGTAACAAAATAGAAAATCGGCCGTAACTCGGTACCGGAAGTGACGATTTCAAAATTTCAAAAACAGTCTAGAATTATGAACTCTGGCAATCATCTGTGAAAAAATGTTTGAAATCGGTCAAATAGTTTCTGAGAAATCGCGTGCACAAAATTTGTGGAAAAAAATAATAATAAGAAACAGTACGAAAACAATAAGGTCTTCCGTTGGAAACGGAAGACCTTAATTAAAAAAAAAAATGTAATATGGGGCTTTACTTGGTACACATAAAATCGTGTTGTACAAATAGGAAGGGATGGAATAAGAGTTGGATGTTTGCAAATGACTTGAAATGCCAGAGTTTTGGGGGTTTTTTTCAGACGTTAAACATGTTTTATTTCAATGTTTTCCCCATATGCAGATATTTACATTGGCAGATATGTGTTCTTATATAAACCCGTAAAATTGCGAAAACGTTCAATTCTGTATGAACTTTTGCATAACGCCACAATGATCATAGCACGCGCTTATCGCGTGTCGCATGGGTAATTGTAAACTTAAAATATCGGTAATTTTAACAGTTCTGAACGAGTTGTCTCTTTCAAAACTTAAATATAAGTAAGAAATATCAATGTAAAAAAGTCACCAGGACATGCAATCGGTTGTTACGTAATCAAATCTACTAAGAAGCCCTTCGGGCTTTACAGGATTTGATCACGTGATTTCACCAAATATTACATTAGTAATCAGGTCATTTGATCACGTCATTTCACCAAAGATTACATTAGTAACATTAAATACAATTATTTCTGTAGTTTTACAATATATATTTATGCTGAGTTTATTCCATAAGGGCAGTATTTCTAAAATTTTAATGTATACATGTAGATTTCTTTCTGCATCTTATTTGCAAAAAGAGCTTAAAATCGTCAGAGCTCACATTAATTTTTTTTAAATAGTATTTTGTAAGCAACATTCTGAAAAGAATTCTGTACTGAAGCCACTGTACTGAGGTATCAGCACTTGTTTTAAAACATTCTTTGAAGAACTCTTTAAATAAAACATTAATTTCTAGTTCCATTGATAATTCACTTTTCCATTTCTGAATGGAATTTGGTATAACATCTTTACTATGAATAAGAATACACACAATTTTCGAAAAATTTCAAACAATAAAACATACTCAAAGTAAAATGGAATGTTTAGATAGTGATCTTTTTTAACATAAGATCTTTATATACACTGATATCTAACGAAACTAGATTTTGCATTAATGACACTGCTGTATAGCATTGTACATATATTAGACAGCTTAGAATCTTGTACAAAATCACGCTGTTTCAAACTTTGACCATATTCATTTAGAAAGTTACCTATAATTGTAATACCATGTTTATAACCATTGTAAATAAAATTTGATGCGGGATACAACGTACGGCGAACCGGTAGTCAGACTCTCTGTGCTAAAAAAGATCAACTATTACAAGGTTTATGGTAACATGAAATCAATATGTTACCTTTATAACAAACATTTGTACAGATTGTTCAGAGAGAGAGAGAGAGAGAGAGAGAGAGAGAGAGAGAGAGAGAGTTTGCATTGATTTTGAATTAAAAGTTACAAATAGTTTACCCAGAAATCGATTTCTCAATTCTCAATAAGTTCACAAACAATCCTTATTAATTTTCAATGTATGTATGTTTGTATTATGTATAGTTTTTTAGATAAACTTAGAGCGGTCAATTTAATCTTTTATCTATCAATGTCTTATTTTACACCAGATCAATTGACAAAGAATCTTAAACACATATCTAACAACTGATTGATTGAAGTTAAAAGTTTTCAAAGGAGATGATGTTTACATTTTTATACAATAGCACTGTACGCAGCCCTTCTTGACAACTTCCAGTGCACGGTAGCGAGATTGGGAACAATGACTGACATACACACGTGTACATGTATAAATACACTCACTTCGTAAGATCTGAATGGCCCGTAAGTGATTATATAAAAGCTACTGTACACAGTCCTTCTTGACAATTTTCTGTGCACGGTAGCGAGGCTGGAAACAATGAGGTGACAGAGACATATGTTCTTGTATATACACACATGTCCTAAGATCTGAATGCTTGGTACTGCTAACCAATAATGCAATATATTGTTTTACATGTGTAAGAACCCTGAATACCCCCCCCCCCCACCCCCAGTTTTTCAAGTAAGGAAAACAGAATTTGAAAATTTTAATTCAACAGTTCTAAGAACTTTAAACAGCATTTGGCACAGTGATATGAACTAAAACTTAATTGCTAATTTTAAACAGAAACAGTGTTTTTAGATCATGCATTTGTGTACTACCCGTTACCGGCATTTGTATACGATACATTCATTAATCATTTATTAACTGTATCATTGCTTTATATGTACATGTATGAAAACAATTGTATACAATAATGCATATAGATACAGAACTGGAGAATTCACACTGTGAAAAGTTAAAAGTGCCAAAGAACGGAACTAATCCTACCTTCCGAAAATATCAACTCTCTTTCTCTCTATGCATCAATAAACAAAGCAAACATGTCAAAATATATGTGATCATTTCGATCGGTGTGTGATTATTTTGATGTGCTAATTATGTAGTGTTATTATGCGCTTTAACTCGGGCATGTTACATGGCCCCTCCACTTGTCTTTTTTTTTTTTTACAAAACACGGTAATTTGTTCAAATACAAGTAATGAGATATATAAGCGGTTTATCGATATTCAAGTCTAACTTGATTTGTGACAATGTTGAGTCAGATGTTTAGATAAAATCTAGTCTCCCCAAGCTTCAATGTAGATGGATAGGATTAAATTCTAGATATATAGTATTTCACAAAGACAAAATAACAGATAAACACGTTCGGCCTCTGTCATAGGCGCTTCAAGCTTACAGCGATCAGAGGTACACGGAAACACGGCGCTTTGATTTACTAGAATGTAAAATGCGTGGACCCCAAAATCATTACTTTTAAAAGAGTATAAATATTGTTTATGTTTTCCGGGGGGGGGGGTTGAGCACTATCTAATATTTATGCAAATGTAAGAAATTAGATTTGTCCATGGAGGGTGCAAGGGGGGGGGGGGTGTCAAGATTCCCCGTAAATCTGCAGACGGGTAATACGGGTAGTCGAATGCTATGTTTTGTTATAGGTGATCAAGTTTTTTTTATGTTTAATTCAAAAATAATTATTAAACCTAATGCTAACTACATAAATATAATAAAATCCGACAGTGTCTTTTTTTTTTTAAATAAGGCTCAATTTCTCCCTCGCTTATAAAACTACATATAAAGTTGACATTTTCATTTAAGGAAAATGTTATTAATAAGTTTATTAATTTTTTATTCTTTATTGTCATTCACAATACATTATTTAATACAATTTCACACCTTTTAAGCTCTAGCGGGAGTACGAACAATGGTGTCAGTACTTAGCTAAGTTTTTCAGCAACATCAATAAAACGTGTCAGTACTTCTCTGAGTTTATCAGTACTGTCTAAGTTTGTCAGTACTTTTTCAAGTTCCTCAGTACTGTCAGTAAAAACGTCAGAACGTTTCTAATTTCATCAGTAATGTTATTACATTTTGAATAATTTAATTCTGGTTGTAACACGTTTTCTGATTGGTTGAAAAGTTGATTTTATATCGTATAAAGAATGTTACCTACGTCATAGTAAGACTTACGTCAAAAACGTATCAATCCGCCTGACGTTATGTTTGAATTTTGTACAATTTGATGTCATTTTATAGATCAAATGACCGTTTTTATCAACAATTGATAGCAAATAAATTAAATTATAAGGAATGAATTCAATATTTTTTAGTTTTATACGATATAAAATTGTTTGGAACAGTTTACGGTTTTTTATAAACCGCTTCGCGGTTTATAAAGCGTAAACTGCCCCAAACCATTTTATATCGTATCGTATCAAATCGTATATTTTATCGTATCAAACTATAAAATATTGAATTCATTCCTTAAGTAAATGTATCAGTTTATCAGTAAAAAATGGGAATGTCAGTACTTTTATGACTTAGTAGTGTAATATGCTATGTTGCACTAATACCTTGTTCAATTAAGACTGCATTATCACGTTTATCCGTTTGAATCAGTGGTAAAAGTTCAGAGGTTGTTTCTGTATGTTGTTCTTCGTCATCACTTTTCCGGAGTTGAATACCTAGATATTGAAGAATGCATAATAATTGCATTTACTAAATTTGTTTTTGTTTTCAGTACTCTGTGCACTTATTTCATTGTTTACAATTTCATATATTTTTATATCCTTAAGTGCTAAGTAAATTTTATGAATTTAATTTAACATATGATAGGAGAAATTGTTCCGAAGGTTGCGGTTTAAATAGCCGACAAATAGCTGACAACCCCCCCCCCCCCCACTAAAAATTGTCAAGAAGGGCTGTGTACAGTAGCCATTATATAATCGCTGACTGGCCATTCAGATCTTAGGAAGTGAGTGTATATATACATGTACACGTGTGTCTGTCACCTCATTGTTCCCAATCTCGCTACCGTGCACTGCAAGTTGTCAAAAAGGGCTGTGTACAGTAGCTATTATATAACCGCTGACCGTGTAATAAAAAGTCAATATTCTTTCCTTTGAAAACTTCAAATTCAATCAATCAGTTGTTAAATATGTGTTTTAGATTTTTTGATCAATTGGTCTGGTGTTAAATAAGACATTGATGGATAAAAGATTAAATTGACCACTCTAAGTTAATCAAAAAACATTATACATAATACAAACATATGCATTCATAAAAATTAATAAGGATTGCTTGTGAACTTATTGAGAATTGAGAAATCGATTTCTGGGTAAACTATTTGTAACTTTTAATTCAAAATCAATGCAAACTCTCTCTCTCTCTCTCTCTCTCTCTCTCTCTCTCTCTCTCTCTCTCTCTCTCTCTCTCTCTTTCTCTCTCTCTTTCTCATGCTTTATTAAAAAAAGAAAACCAATGGTAATCATCGATTGCAGTTAACATGATTAAGATATAATAAGTTAGTATCTTATCTAATTTACTTCCCGCTAAATAGAATCAAGATACATTTCATCGAGACTATGTTATTCTATGCATCATTAAACAAAGCAAACATGTCAAAATATAGGTGATCATTTCGATCGGTGTGTGATTATCTGCACGTGCTAATTATGTTATGTTACCTGGCTCCTTCACTTGTTTTGTTGTTTTTTTTACAAAACACGGTATTTTTTCAAATATTAATAATGATATATGTAAACGGTTTATCAGTATAAACAAGTCCAACTTGATTTGTGTCAATGTGGAGTCAGATGTTTAGATAAAATCTAGTCTCCTCAAGCTTCAATGTAGATGGATAGGGTTCAGTTCTAGATTTATATTATTTCACAAAGACAAAATCACAAATAAACACGTTCTCTCTGTCATAACCGCTTCGAGCTTGCCGCGATCAGAAGTATACGGAAACACAGCGCTTCGATTTACTAGAATGTAAAATGCGTAGACCCAAAATCATAACTTTTAAAAAAGTAGAAATATTGTTTAAGTTTTTCGGGTGTGTGTGTGTGGGGGGGGGGGGGGGGAGTTCTGAGCAATATCTAATATTTATGTAAATGTAAGAAATTAGATTTTTCCATGGAGGGTGCAAGGGGGGGGGGGGGGGCAAGTTTCCCCGTAAATCCGCGGGCGGGTAATACGGGTAGTCGATTGGTAATAGCTATGTTTTGTTATGAGTGATCAAGTTTACTGATTTTTAGCTCAATAGTGTCAATTTTTTTACTGACTTTTCGTTTCTAAATAATTATTAAACCTAATGCTAACTACATAAATATGATAAAATCCGACAGTTTCTTTTCTTTCTTTTTTAAAATAAGGCTCAATTTCTATTTCACTTATAAAATTACATATAACGTTGACGTTTTCATTTAAGGAAAATATTATTAATAAATTTAATAATTTTTTATTTTTAATTATAATTCACAATACATTTTTTAATACAATTTCACACCTTTTAAGCTCTAGCGGGAGTACGAACAATGGTGTCAGTACTTAGCTAAGTTTTTCAGCAACATCAATAAAACGTGTCAGTACTTCTCTGAGTTTATCAGTACTGTCTAAGTTTGTCAGTACTTTTTCAAGTTCCTAAGTACTGTCAGTAAAAACGTCAGAACGTTTCTAATTTCATCAGTAATGTTATTACATTTTGAGTAAATGTATCAATTTATCAGTAAAAAATGGGAATGTCAGTACTTTTATGACTTAGTAGTGTAATATGCTATGTTGCACTAATACCTTGTTCAATTAGTACTACATCATCACGTTTATCCGTTTGAATTAGTAGTGAATGTTCTGAGGCTGTTTCTGTTTGTCGTTCTTCGTCATCACGTCTTTTCCGGAGTTGAATACCTAGATGTTGAAGAAAGCATAACAATTGCAATTACTAAATGTGTTTTTGATTTCTGTAATCTGTGCTTTTATTTCATTGTTTACAATTTTTAAACGTTATCCTTAAGTGATAAGTATGTTTTATTTTATTTAATTTAACCAATGCTAGGAGAAATTGTTCCGAAGGTTGCGGGTTAAATAGCTGACAAAAAAAAAAACAAAAAAAAACAAAAAAAACCCACACACAATAATTAATTTGATTTATGAATAGAAAGAAAATGTTTTTTGAAAAAAGACAGTCTTTATTTTTGGAAATGTCTTCCTCACTATTAAACATATTTTGTATTAATAAGGTAATATTTTACATCCCAAGACAACGTCTTACGTAGTTCACGCTTTATTATGTCTTACGATTTAATTAAGGCATGAACGATGTATATAACAAAAGAACTAAATAGACCCCCAAAAAATGATTTATAACAAATTTATTTTTTTAAAGTGATGACTTCCGTAATCACAAAAAAGAAATGATTGCTTTGTTAAATGATAAATCGCTGATTTTTTTCCATAAAACATTATTTTTGTTGACCTGAGTGACTGTTCCGATGATTCTTTGAACATTAATCATTGAAATTCCATAAACATATCAAAATCCTGACTGAGATCGCAAACATGCATCAAGGCGAATAGATATACAAAGGGGGATCATTCAAACGTCATGCTATAGCTATACAGTCTCTATTCTTTACGCTTAGGGACAAGCATACATATATTCTCCTCCAAATAATCGTTAGAATTAAACTACAGTTCAAGAAAAATTATTTCATTACTTTAGAACAGTCTTTAAAAGCAGTGAATAATTTTCTTTCTTAAAATCAATTTTATCTGCACATGTTGCTACAATTTCTAAATACCAATCTCAATCCATTTAACTTACAGATATCCAAAGAAACTATACTATGCGATTTGAATATAGTTTTATCAACGGTTTGTTTATAAGAAAAACCTACGTTCACAGTGATAATAAAATCACTTACAAATGCGAAGATTTTTACCAATGTGATCCTGAAAAGGCCAAAACGTTGTGTAGTTTAATTTTAATTAATAAAGGGCTTTAAGTGTTAAGTAATATAAACAATTTACAGGATTCTAAACATTCATTTATAAAAGACCTGTAATTCTCTTAAATTTGAGTGTGTAAGCAATTTTGTCAATATATTATATGATTTAGCGAATGGAACATAAAATCATTAATCAAAATAAATAAATTCATATACATCACGTAGAATATTCGTCAAAACATGATTTCCTGAAATCTAATTTCAGACTTTGGCTGATATTCATTCTGTACGAATAAAGCTCCAATTTTTACCCAAAATGTTCTATTTTAGCAACGCTCCTGACTTTTACCAACCCGACGGACCATCCAACTACCTTTTTGTTAAATAAGCACCTTTTTCAATGTATATCTTCTCTCCTTTTTAAGCGCTAAGCGTACGCAGTACGCAAAGCGCTTATTGGCATTGCTTTTCGGGGATGCCACTTCCGAATAAGTGCCACCTATAATCATTTAAAATAATCTGATGACTCGATGTCTAATAATAGAATGCAGAGGAGTACTCGGCTGTAGTATCGGTGTTAAAGGCAAGATATTTCTAATTATTTACATCAGCACACAAATAATCACAATAATAGGTTTCTTAAACATCAAAGATTTAAAATAAAAGAATATTTGTCAATGCATTTAAAAGGTCAAAGAGCATACGTAGTTTTGTAAACAACATGTTGCAATGGGGTTTCATACAAAAGTTCACGGGCTGTGATGTCGGTAAAGAGGCAAAATAATACCTAGAACAGAACTGACCATACACGTTGGATCTCACATTTTGTTTATCAGATCGTTTATTAAAACATTTACTTAAAATACGTGATCAAACTTATAAACTTTTCTTAAGATATATCTTGCAACATTATATGCAGCTTTACCCGCGCGTTAGTTCTATTTCATGACGATTTTCAACTTGTCAATGCTCATGTTTTACTTTGGGGTAAAAGTGCAATGTGACAATGAAAACAAGCATTTATTTACATTGGTTTATAGTTTTATCAAAAATACTGAAAGATTTAACTGATCTTATAACTACTAGTACACCGTTGTTAATTATATACATGTCAATTGTATGTATGTATACTGCCATTCTATCCACTGACCTTTATTTTCGTTGTGTACACATATATTGTATTATATCTTTGTATTTGGAGAGGGCAGTTCAGTTTAAGTTATGGAACTTGTGCCCAATCCCAATTGTATTTTTGTACAACAAAAATATGTTCAAATCAAAACCCGGGTAGTAATACACCATTTACAAAGGATAGCGTGGGTCGGCATTTTGTAAACACAGCTCAACGATAAAAAGATTGAAGCAATGAAGGCGGGACTAATTAACACTTGACTCCACAGCTCAGGTAAATTTATAGATAACCTTAAGATAAAATTGAGAACGAAATATAATATTTAGATATAGTATTGTTCTCATTTGAGTAAATTTGAGGAACCAGAAAGACTTGAGAAGGTAGTGTCCAATTATAAATATATATATATATATATATATATATATATATAGATTAGATAGTACACATGATTACTTTGTTATTCCATTTTAATATATAATAGTTTGATATTAATTTAAAATCTGTGAGAAAACTTAGACTTTGATTGGCAAATAAGTTCATAGGCTTTTCTTAACTTCATGTTTAAGGTTTTTCTTCACTCTGAGGTTAATTTGTATAGAATATGTGTATTACTGAATGGTAACCATATATATACAAAATTTACAATTCCTTTAATTATTCATACAATCCGTATAGTCAGCTAGGTGAGACAAGTTTAGAGCCAGTAATTTGAGATACATTGATATAATATTTGACATAATATTGAAAGGTATATGAACCTTGAGAACGTTCATCCACTGACAAGATTTTCAATGTGACAAATATTTGAGAATTTATGAGACAAATTGCTCTGTTTGAAAAATGAGAATAACAAATTGCGAAACTTGAGAAATAATATTACATTACAATAACAAATGAGAATGAGATGAATTTTTGAGATGCAGAGAGAAATACTTGACGTATTCTCGAGATACTTCAATGATTAAAAATCGAGATATAATATATAAATATAAGTAATAAGGAATCATTCTTTGAATATTATGAGGGGATAATTTCGGTCGGGGCGTGATCAAATCTACCATAAAGCCCTTCGGGCTTTATTGGATTTGATCACGCCCCGACCAAAAGTATCACCTCATAATACTCAAAGAATGATTCCTTATTCCTTATATATATATATATATATATATATATATATATATATATATATATATATATATATATATATATATATATATATATATATATATATATATATATATATATATATATGACTATAAATAATGAAATATACATTTACAGTAACAACTCGATTGAAAATATTTAAAAAAAAAAGGGGAACAAACAAAGACCCTTATTGCATTTTTTACTTTCGAAACATAATGATAATTATGGTGCTAAATGACTGATGAGTGCTGTCCCCTGTCTTAATACCCACGCTCTACATGTACATTGACCAGATTTGAGACATATTTATCAGGTCGACCAAGTGCTGAATTGACTATTCCTTTTTAATATAGTTGTTAAGGAACTGATTTGGTTGCTAAGGCATACAACTGTATAGATGGTTGCTAGGGAAAAATTATTTTTCAATTAAATCATTTATCATGTTTCTTTTTGTTGTAAAAAGTTTGAATGCAACAAAAAACTATTTTTTGCATTTTTATTGAAAAGGGGGGGGGGGGGGTAGCTATGGTGTAAAACTAGTTGCTAAGGACTTTTTCAGCTAGATTGTCTTTTTTATGCAAGTTATTTCCTTTCTATTATCATATGACTATTCCTCTAAAAAGATCATTCTGCAAATGAATTTAGCTCTTTCATTCAAAAATTGAAAAAATGAAAATTAAGCAAAAATGTGATTTTTTAACACAATTTTCCCGATATTTTTATAAAAAGGCTTCTCTATTTTATTTATGATTTTGATAAAGATGCTCTTGGTCATTTGTATTCAACATACATTTTTTGCCTCTTTTGTTGCAGAGTTGAAATATTCAATTTTATGTTAGAGGGCTATTTTAGAATTTGGTTATTTTCAAAAATGTCTCAAATATTGGTTATCATAGCAACCCAATAACCAAAACTATTTTTTCTAAAGTATGTTAGTTTAGAAACTTTGTTTATGTAACCTATATAAATATAAATATAATCTACTTATAAATTGAAATGTGTTTAACAGTAGAAAATGCCAATAAAATATACATGAAAATCATAGAAAATGAGTTTATTTTGGTATTATAAGCCGTTTCCATGGAAACTTCTGAAATCATTAATAAAGGTGACTTTAAATTATTCATAACCAAAAAAAACGATTAGTACAATTAAGATGGTCAATTTAGAATAGAATAACGGGGGAATTTTTTTTTCAAGTTTCATAGCCAAGCTTGATTATTTGTGATATTCCCTCTTAATTATATTATTTTACAATTATGAATTACTTGATATGAACAAGCAAGGGCAGATAATTCTATTAACTGTTACACCCCGTATCCAAACTCTTGCCAAAGGCTTTCATGATATTTTTAATTTTTATAGACAGCTTCATTAATTCCTTTTTCTAAATATTTACACATTTTTTTTCATTCAGGGGCTGAGTAAAATTAGTATTTTTTTAAAAATAAAATATACAGCCCTCCAACACTCATTATATGGATTAATTTAACACTATATGACTATGTTGGCCCAATTCTTTAGTCAAAACCCTTTCCCAGAGGGACATGAAATTTACAATTTTGGTAGACGGCTTCTTTGTCTACATAATTATGAATTCATCTTTTTCTTACAGATGTGTGGAAGTACAGAAGAAGATTTTTTGAAAATATATTTTCTAATATAGAACACATATCAATACTGCAAACTGAAAATTCACCACGTAGTTTTCAAGATGAAGATAAAATTGCTAATGAATGACAAACAGCAATTACCCTATATAAATATAAATTTTCAATTCATGGTCATATTAACTCCCCCTCCCCCGCATCATCTTCTATCCATTGGCCTGGAAACTACGAATCTAGGCATTTAATATCAGGATATTTTGAACACAATAACCATGCATAACCTCGAATCTAACAATTTAACACCATAACATTATGAACATAATAACAATGCATAACTTTATCTCCCACACCTGCGATAGTGCAGAAAAAGTATTAAATCAATACAATTTCACTATGTGGCCCAATTAACCCTGATCTGAACCCCTGACCCAGAAACTACAAGTTTCACAATTTTGGTAAGCGGCTTCAGGGACGTCATAACCATGTATTCAGGTTTTCTAAAATATATATGAGAAAAGAGAAGAATTTTTTTTGAATTTAATATACTTTTATTATGTGTTCATATTGGTCTCACCCTAGGGCCCGAATCCCTGTTCAAGGGGTCATGAATTTCACAATTTTGGTAAAGAGCTTCATGATCAACATTACAATAAATTTAGTTTTACTCCAATGTATATAGGAGTAAAACAAGTTTTTTCTAAGATTTAATACACTTTTACTATATGGCCATATTAGCCAAGAAGAACAATGAATTTCACAATTTAAATTCCTCTGAACATAGAGATGCTTCACACACAAAAAAAGTAACAAGTGGCCTTGTAGTTTTTAAGAAGAAGTTAACAAGTGAAAAGCTGTCAATGTGACAGCAAACCGGGTTTTCTTTTATGTGAACTGTATCCATAATTCATATCAACCCGTATTCAGTGAAATTGAGAACCCTATATGCAACATTTTGCCAAAAAATGACTAAGTTCAAAAGCTAGTATTTTTTCGATTATTATCAGAAATCAAAATCCTAGCAATATGCACACTTCTAATATATGTACAATTAATCTGCAAAAGAACAACTTCCTATCTTGAAAACTGTAGGAGGAGTTATCCGTACAATGAGGGTACCCTATATGCAATATTTTGCCAAAAAATGACTTAGTTCAAAAGCTTGTATTTTTTTTGATAAACTCTCAGAAATCAAAATCCTAGCAATATGCACACCTCTTATATATGTAAAATTGATCTGCAAAAGAACAACTTCCTATTTTGAGAACTGTAGGAGGAGTTATCCGTACAATGAGGGTACCCTTTTGGCAGCCGCCCGCCCGCCCGCCCGCCCGCCATTTTCACCATTTTAATAACCGGATTTTTCCGTTGGAAAACCCGGTTAAAAATGTAAAATGTTTAAAACACAACGTAATCACCACGACGCAGACCGCACGACGACAGACAAAGACCAATTGCAATTGCTAAAAAAAAAACACCTGGAATGTTCAAATACTCAATAAATTCACCCATCATTCCCTGCAACTCTAATTAAAAATCAAATATTATTTTTTATCTGGAAATGTTCAAAGACTTGTTTTTAATTATATTTTAATCTATTTCTTTATTTTATGTTTGTACATGTTCGAAATTATAATGTTATTTTCTATTTTGTAATTAATTTAAGGCGAATTATATGTCTATCATACAGTACCGATCAGACCCAACCTAACAGAAAGTAAACCCCAACTAAACCCTGGGTTTACTTTCTGGGTTTACTCCGTGTTTACTAGAGTGGACCCAGAGTAAACCAAGAGTAAACCTAAAGTATACCCGGAGTGAACACAGAGAGTGAACCCAGTCAGAAATATACCCCTGAAAACAGACGCTTACTGTGTATTCGGAATATACAAGGGACAGGAATAACAGGCAGAAGGATGCTAAGATAAAAGACGGGTCTGATTCACACTTCCGTGGGAAGTTGACCTCAAAAGCAATTTCCAAGTAAATCCAAAGTAAACACCGAGTAAACCAAAGGTAAACCCCGAGTAGACCCAAATTTTAAAACGGTAAACCCAAAGTAAACCCAAAATGAACCCCAAATGTAAACCCGGGGTTTAGTTGGGGTATACTCTGGTGTTACATGTAGGTTGGGTCTGATCGGTACTGTACAGTACCGTTCACAAATCCATATACCGAGACACAAATTCAAAGCAGAGAAACACGGACCTCTAAAAAGATAGAGGTAGGACCAGGTGCCATGGAGGAGTAGACATCGCCTACAGACCGTTCACATCCGCCAAATGCCCATTGTCAAGATCATGACAAACAGAATAAACTGTAGCCAGTGCGGTGTATAGATAATAATCTACATAGTATGGAAAACTTCAGTCAGCATGTGTCTTAATGAAACATTGAACTTTCTGACAAGGTCATTGTATCGACCATAGAATTTGCGTTAAGATGATTTTAATCGAGGTTCTTGATAGTTTTGTTCCAACAACTTGTTTGTTAGTAGTTTGCCTCGTTTGAGAAATTGTTTGCATGTAGAGCATGCTCTTGCATAACGAATAAGATAAGAGACAGAAACCCCATTAGCAGTTGATGATGGTATATTGCTACATCAATACATGTACTCACTGCTATATAGGTGTATTAGGTTGACGATGGAAAAATTAAAATCATCTAGTTTTTCATACTGTTTACCATTAACTTCTTTTTTTATTAAAATATCCAAATATGAAACAGATGTCTCAGCATCTATGGTGAGTGAGAGTAACTGTTATCCTGTTTAATGGATAAAACATCATCTTTATAATTAAATGTCCAGTTCAAGGCCACAGCAAAAATCTATTCTTTTCTTTTACAAGGTTTGGAATAAATTCTGCTTCATATGAATATAACAGTCAGCCAATATAATATAAGTCAGCCAATAGAAGTGCACAATTCATACGCAGGCATGTTAACCAGGCCGGGTTTAATTTGTTCTGCCCTAGATGTTTGAAAAAATATTTTTACATGAATTTCTACTGATATAATCATTATTTTAAGATAAAAAATAAGACATTTACCACACCGTTTGTTTAGGAGGTCATCTCAAAGTCGCAGCACAGTTAAGGCTGTCAATAAACTCCGTTCAGGCAAAGAGTACGAGAAATGTGCATTATGACATCACCGTATATTACAAACCTCGAAAGTACTGATTAATTTATTTATTAGCAAAACTAACTTCTACTAATCTTTTAATTGAAAACAACAAATGTTATTACTTACAATTTTGATGTCCGTTATATCGAACACACTAAAAATAAGCGATATATCGTTCGTGCTGTACTACAAAATATGACGTCATATGCTTCAAAATGACGCATTAAGTTAATTAAGTCGTTGCACGCTATCATGCAGTTGTATAGCCAAGAAAAATAAATGTCATAGATTAACGGAAAATTATAAATTGATATTTTGTTTAACATTATTTTTAGTAGAATGCTACCTGTATAGTCTTATTTTCATTTTGATAAAAGTATGCATCGTATAAAGATGCAACCTTGGTTTCGTATAAAATATCGGATATCTTAAAGCAAACCACTTAATTGCAAGGGCATACACTTACCTGATCCTGGCAAACTTTTACATGTGAATTTGAAATATGCTATGTTACTTAAAAACTTCTACGATCCTTGTAAAATCTTACAAATTAATTACCTTTAAAATAAATTAACCCTGTTACCATCAAAATTATTCAACATGCATTATAAATCAAAGTTTCTACTAACAAATATTCTTATCTTATAAAGTTCGCACCGTTTTTCAAAATCTACGATAAAACATCAAGTTATTTTGTTATTCAGTTGTGAATGTTGACATGATTATGCCCTTGCAATATTGAGTTTTTTAATTGACCTCAAAATCACAAATACATCTGCTTGTAACATGCGACTGCCATATCCCGTGACCACTATGAACATAGAATATTGTACTGTTTTTATATATATATATTTATTAGAAATATATTGCATTTGAGTAACTGTTATTGATTTTAAAAAGGACATGTCAGTTGAACTAAAGTATACGTGTTTTTCATCACAAAAATTTACCGATATTTTTATTGGCCGCCTTAACTGTACTGCGGTTTGTTAATTTTTAACATAGGACCCTATGAGATTTTGCTTGAAATGTATCAATTTTGCAAATTTTTTACATTTTTTTTTAAACTTCTGCCCTAGGGAATTCCGACTGGTTGTTTGAAGGCCTGGTCTCCAAAAACTACATAGATGTTGCCAATCATGAATTCAAGCATCTCATTAATGTCTACTTAGAGTACTTGTGTGTGCAATCAGAATGGTTTTTAGCAAAATAGTTTTGAAGATTTTCGATGACAAGGTAATAATCTACAAGTTCAACTTTTATTCAATAAACAACTCTCGATGATATCAAAAAGCCTAGATTTTAATTTTACATAGATATTGGTTGTATAAAGCGTTTAAAAATTGTACCTTTTTGATGTTATTGATTTTGGTAAGATTTTGTGACCTAAAAGTTTCTAATAATTGTTCAGAGATTTTTCAGTATCCATGTCTGATTCACGTTTCTGGTGTATATTGTTGTATAGTACTCTTGAAGTGTCTCCTTCACTACTGTAATGATTTTAGTAAGGAGTAAATAAAGAGTTTTGGTATACTACAATTGTGAATTATAAAGATTAAACAGTCAACCGTTTACATATGATTGACTGTGTTGAAATGTGTTGAACGTAGACTACAATTTGGTACTAGTATATGTTTTTACTACAATTATCACAGTGGTTGACCAGGCACGCTTTGATAATTATATCACTGTTGTTATAACGTTACCTAAGCTGACTAAAAGCACACCTTTATCATCTTAGCTGCAAAAAACATATTTCATACCCATTTCTTACTGAAACCATGTTATCTCTAATGGACTATGTTTTCAAGCCTTTAATTTTACTTATGAAATCATAAAAGTAATTAATAATTCATCATGATTGCAGGCCTTTTTTTTAAGAATAATTGATTAAATCACGATTACTTGTAATCAGAAAAATGGATGATAAATGGTGACTCATTAGTCTGTAATGGATTACAGCTGATTACGATTACACCATCCCTGAATCTAATCTGCCGAGCTCGCCACACGTGCTTTTATGCCCTGTCGGGCACCCTCAGAGTAGAAATACTTAAGAAATCTGGAATTATGTGAATGTATTGACCATTTCCTAGTCAGCTATAAACTCTGCTCTACCCATGGTTTGCTTTGCTTCATCCTCATTTTGTTGTCTTAGTTCAGTTTATATAACACATATTTGCCGCCCCCACGCCCCTACCACCCCAGGGTCTATTTTATAACGTGCCGCCCCCCCCCCCCCTTGGTCGGAAAACTTGAGTAATTTTGAATTCTGCTAGTGTCTTCATCGTAAATTAATCAGCTGCAAATCTTCAGTTTGTTATGTGTTTGTTCAGTTTAAATAATTTGTTTTTTAACTTGCGGACCGCTACTATTGTCGGAAAACTGTAGTAATTTTAAATTCTGCTAGTGAATTAAAACGCTGCTGTGTTTTCGCTAACTTTTTTTCTTTTCTTTGTTGAGTAGCCACAAGAAGCTTATTTAGTTCACAAATAGCGCATTTTGTTTTGCCCTTTGTTTTTTATATCATTATCGTATTTTACATAAACTAATTAACTTAAGAAATAAAATATTATTTAAGTTATTGTACAGAATAGTTGTATTGTTTATAAAGCTATATAGATTCATATGCTGACAAATGGCACATTGCAATGCACGCATCTATTAAATTTATCAAATCTGGAAGAAAGTATGTATTAATTCCATCTTAAGGATGACGTTTACTCAAAATGAAAAAAAAAATCCACTGATGATAATGAAAAACCATCTATTGTGTGTTATAGAACTTTGCTTGTAGTTTTATTTTTCACTTTCAGAAAAGTAGGTCAATGACCTACTTTTTGAGTTAATGGCCATTGCGTATTATTTGTAAAATCAAGAACAATCCCATAAAATTTTACACTACGATTGAGATTTTCTTAATTGTAAAAATACTACAAATAATAAAACAGTTTAAAAAAAAAAAATACAGTTTATGAATGGTAGTGGCACTAAATAAGCACAAATCATTAATATTTCTACAACAATTTTAGAAAATATTCCAGTCCGAATTTTCTCTATCAGTTTTCAAATCCCTACCCATTTTTAATCCAATTTTACAAAAAAATTGAATGATGATAATACAAAAACATATATGGTATTAAACTACTTAAATTAACCTTATTCTGTTGGCATAAAATGTATATAAGGTCAATGCTCAAAATTTTGAGATATGGTGTCTTTTATCAGTTTTAAGCATTTTTCAATATTATTGCAATTCGTGCCAAAAGATTATTTTAATGAATAAGTGAGGTAAAACCAACAGAAAATATGCAAAATTACATATGCTAAAATATAAAATCATATCTTTTAATATTAGAGTACAGCCAAACAAATTTTAGCAAAAAACGAAATCTTCAAAATTTATTCCGAATTTCCTATGTTTGGCTAAAAGTCAATTTTTTTAGCCTAATTCCATGATAAAGAAAAAATATCGAATGATTTGCCAATAATAATTCATTTCATAAATACTTTTTGTGTTTAGAACATATTTTACTGATTATATTGAACTTTATAACAATCCGAATTTGAGATCTCAAACCCTGAGTAAACAACACCCATAAGTACATTTAAACCTCATTTTAACACTCTTTTTTTTTCTACCCACATTTCCTTATTTGCGCGCTCTTTAGATTTGAAAATCTCTCTGTACCTAACAGCATTTTTAAATTGATTGGTTTCCAATTCATTGTAATAATAATAATCATATTTTTGGCAATATTGATTTTCAATATACGGTTCAGATACAACAAAAAGAAACCCAAACCCATTGTCTTACCTTTCCTGTAAAAGATACACAGCATACAGAATATAATGATTAGAATAAGTACTCCAGCAAGAATTGGCATCATGAATACTTCATCATAGATGAAATAGTCATTATATTTTGGGGTTTGATTTGTTTTTTCATCAATGGACGCTGTTGTACTGTAATTCCTAGTGACAATCTCAACGTGTGTTGGTTTCGTTGTTTCTGAAAGACTGGTTGCTGTGTCTGAACTGTTGAAAAAAGAAAAACAAACACATACATATTCCACTGTATGTATACTGTAACATGTTTTAATGACAACTAAAGTAGTTTATTGTTTGGTATAAAGAAGTCATTCGAAGAACACTTTATTCAGTTCTTGGAATCTAACATATAAGAATAGGACGATTTGTTTATATTTTTGCTTTGTTTTTGTTGTTGTTTTTTTTTTGTTCTTTTTTTTTATTATTTTAAAATCATTTGTCACAAACACCAACAGAGCGTGCCTGCTACGTTTCTTTGCAATATATTGTCCGATTCTCTTTAGAGAAGGTTTAAAATTACACTAATATTGGTATATAATTTGTTTTTGCTTAGATTTTGTTAAGATTTTTTCTCACTTTGTCGCAATTTTCTTAAATACAACGATAATATGCGGTGATCAAGAATGGTGTTCAAAATGAAATGGAAAAATACAAAACAGGAGCTGGCACGGATGCTATAAAGTTGCTAGCTGACAGAAGAGGCTATCATCTGGCCCCGATGTTATAAAACTTTCTTAAGCGCAATCTCAAACTCCAAATCGTAATCCGTGCTCCAAATCGTACTTGTCCTCAATAATCGAGATTATAAAACATTTCATACTCATATTCGTACTTCGGCTGAGTAAACGGCGATTTTATAAGTAAGCTTTGGAGCTTTCTCGAAATTGTACTCAAAACATTTAATTTTAAAAAAAAAGTATTGCAACCATATTTAAAAATAACATATTGTAATGGTGCTGGTTATACACTATAATCTAATAATAATTACATGCATGTGATTAAAATAAAAGATGTTTGCCATTTTATCAATAAAATATTATGGAGGTAAATTTAAGAAAGAGGGAGAGCTGCAACCACCAACACTATCAACATAACTTTGAGATATTTCACTCCATTAATTGAAGTACATATACATGTTAATGTACGTTCAAAATAATTTTATTGAATAGATCGGCTTTTAAAAATGCTGTTTTTAAATAGTCATATACGACCACCCATACTATCCATCTTTTAAAATAATAAAAAAAAATTGTACAAAAGTGTCCATGTATTACTATTTATATAAATCGGATGCACTTGCAGAGTCCCTTCTTTGATTTTAGTAAGATTGTAGGTTAGTAATAAACATTTCAAAGGATGGGGGATGCATAAAAAGTATAACATTTTCTATTACTTCCTATCAACTATTTATCACCTATGGTACATGCAACAAACCTTGGAAAGGGACATATTTCATAGAATAAGCGGTAAATCAGTGGCGGATTCAAGGGGGTATCCCTTTCCCCTCCCCTGGTATTGTCAAAATAATTTTAATTCATATTCCTTCTGGCAACAAAATGCAAGTTTTAATTGTCTTTTTTTTAACTCGTGGGATTTTTCAAAATTAGACTGATATGAATGCTGTGGTATGAAGAAATCCCGTGGGTTAAATGGTGTAACGTACATAGAGACCAAGGGGTCATACTGCTAACCTAATATACATTGGTCATAATTCTAATCAAAGCAGCTAATTCAAAATAGCTTTCTAAAGTAAAATACTATAATTTAAGCTAGTGGTGGTTGTGTCAACCATTATAAATCGTTTAAGGGCAAAAGAGAGTAACTTACAACATAATGAAACTTACCATGTAAACAACTCTTCAAAAGGTAAGACATTGATAAAACTAATGTTGATAATTCTCCAAAAGTAACAAACTGTTATACAGATTTTGTTTGTAAAATGCTGACAATGAAAAGTTTGTGACCAAACTTCATATAAAATATATCAGAAAGCGAATGTTAAAATTTGGATATTAGAGACAATTTGATTTTTGAGAAGAAGATTATTAAACTGACTTTTTTTACTCGTTTCTTAATACCTCCTCTTTGAATGGAAATTAGCCCTTCATGTGAACACACTTGAATGTTTAAATTTGTTACGGCCGTAAGGAACGTTTTAAAATTGCGTTTTCTGCTAATATCGTTTTTAATATGATATATTCTATATGATTCTTTAACTATGTTATAACAAAATTATAAAATCTGAAATTATGGTTCTTTAATTAAAAAACTATTAGCTGATAAACAATTGTATTCATAACTCTTTATTAGAGAGTTTGTAGTAAGCTTTTAAATGTGTAAAATATTAAAATAAAAATAACTAATTTGGTAAAAGCCTTTAAAATGTATGCTTTAATACTTTTCCAAAGATTCTTACCCTTCGCAAGATGGTTCAGCAAGAAAACAACCATTTCCAATTGATGTACAACCCGAATCTATAAGAGAAAAAAATGATTGATTTTTTATAGATTTCTTTGTGAAAACTTAATTGTAGAACTTCATTGAATATATGAGAGAAAATGTTAATAACAAGTTTCTGCCCTATAAAAAAAAGACTGCAATACGTGGACCATGTGCATGGGTTGTTAACGGAAACTCGAAAGCATTAAAATTATCACAGAACCTATTCTAGCTCATAGATCTACTATGGAGATCTCTAATTGCAAAAAAATATGTGTTGCATAAAAAATTATTAATGTAGCAAGCCTGGATTTTGTGCCTTTAACCATTAAATGTGAACAATGTTTCATGTGGAGCACTGACCTCAGAATAACACATAATTATGAACTGTATTAATGAAGATTGCATCAATCGGCGAATTCACTACTTGCACATCTATCACAACTCTTTTAAAATCAAGAAAATATATGATTATCATTTATCAAAACACTCAGCGAAAATGATGATCACAGTAACAACAACGTAATGTTATGATCTTAATTAAGGTCTTCCGTTTCTAACGGAAGACCTTATAGTGATTGTAATGTTTCTTATTATTATTTTTTTTTCCTTTTTTTGTCCACAAGATTTCTCAGAGATGGCTGGATGAATTTGTTTGACTTTTTCAGGACTGCTAGAAAATGATAATATCTCTAGGAGTTTTTTTTCATTTTTTCAAAATTCACTTCCTGTCGTCCGTTTCCTGTCCCGCGGAAAAAAGCTATGAAAAATGAGATCTCAGAAACGATAAAGACTTGAACATCCACACTTTGAGGAATGATAGACCTATAGTTGTAGATGTGTTTAAACTATTTTGTTTTGTTCCTCGTTACTTTCGGTCGTCACCTGAAGCTCTTCAAAAATTATGCTTTTACGCATTTAATATATTTCACGGAGAATTGAAATATAAGTGCTAATGTTTACATATATCATCTTTCCGATGTTAACTTAACATAAAAATTCTACTTCCGGTGAGATATCTCAAATATCTCATGTAGCCTTTTTTAAAACAAATGTTTGTACCGCGAGATCTCAGAAACTGTAAGTGATCAAGACACGAAACTTATATGGATAATAGACAGTTGATAGAAGATGTGTTTAATCGTTTTTATTTTGTCAACCGCCGTCACTTCCGGTCCACACAGGAAGAGTTCAAACAAATAAAGTTTTTAAAAAGTTTAACCAGATTTCTCAGAGATGGCTGGATAGATTTTCTTGATATTTTGAGGACTGCTAGAAAATGATAATATCTCCAGGAGTTTATTTTTTATTTTTTCAAAATTCACTTCCTGTCGTCCGTTTCCTGTCCCGCGATAAAAAGCTATGGACAATGAGATCTCAGAAACGATAAAGACTTGACCATCCACACTTTTAGGGATGATAGACCTATAGTTGTAGATGTGTTTAAACTATTTTGTTGTGTTCGTCGTAACTTCCGGTCGTCACCGGAAGCACTTCAAAAATTTTGTTTTTACGCATTTTATTAGTTTAATACAGAATTGAAACATAAGTATAAACGCTTTCATATGTCATCTATCCGATGATTAATAAACACAAAAAAATTAATTCCGGTAAGTTATCTTAAATATCTCAGGTACTCTTTTTAAAACAAATATTTATTACAGCGAGATTTCATCAACTGTAAGTGACCAAGTCACAAAACTTACATGGATGATAGACATTTGATAGAAGATGTGTTTAACAGGTCTCATTTTTTCAACCGTCTCTTCCGGTCCACACCGGAAGTGTTCAAACAATTCAAGTTGTTTAAGAGTTTAACTGTTTTTGTTTGACAATATAAGATATGTTGATAGCCAATAAAGTCCTGTTGTGTAATGGTTCGGAAATACTAATATTCATTTTCATTGAACACTTCCGTTTGTCCGTTTCCTGTCCCGAGACAAAAAACCTTGTTTCCTAGAGATCTTAAAAAACGGCGACGACTTGAACAATCAAACTTTGTGGGAAGATAGACCTATGTATGTACATGTGTATACACTAATTTTCTTTGATCGGCGTAATTTCCGGTTGTCACCGGAAGCACTTCAAAAATTTGTTTTATTCATATTTTATTCATTTTACATAAAATGAAAATATCAGTATACAATCTAACATATGTCATCTATATTAAGTTAAATTAGCAAATAAATTTTACTTCCGGTGAGATATCTCAAATGTCTCTATGTAGCTTTCCTTTTTACAAATTTGATGTCCGCGAGATTTTTGTCACTGTAAGCGAATTAGACACGAAATTTTCATGATTGATAGAAATTTGATTGGGGATGTGTTTGACGGGTTTAATTTTGTCAACTGTCACTTCCGGTTCTTACAAGAAGGGTTCAAACAAATCATGTTTTTAACAAGTTTAACTGACTTTCTTGGGGTTTTCATCTAGCCTGACAAACAGTGATGTACGCTGAGCAAATGTATGAGAAATACCAGCTTTTGTTTTAATTAATAACTTCCATTTGTCCGTTTCCGGTCCCGAGACAAAAAATATTGTTTCAAAGAGATCTTAGATTTGGCAGAGACGTGAACAACCAAACTTTGAGGAAAGATTAACTTATGATTGTACAAATGGTTAACATTTTTGTTTAGTTCGGCGTTACTTCGTCACAGAAAGTACTTCAGAAATTGATTTCTTTTTCATTCTCATTGTTTTACATGTAAGTAACGTCCGTATATATCATTCACAATGATTATCATATCCACTTTTTTCTCTGTTAGAGAAGCAATGTCTTACAGTTCAATTGATACATGTATATCAAAACGGAAGACCTTTTTGTTGCTTTTGCAACAAGAGTCTAGTTTTTTAAATATAATTTTTACAAACATCATGCGTAACTTCCGAATGCGCACTGTACGTTTATTCAACGTCAAGCGTCAATTCTTTATAAGCGTGATTGTATAACTGTGTTTTACATGTATATGTAGAAAAATATTGACACTACATGCAATAATGAAGTTTTTCTGTTTTTCCTTCGTATTTTTTAACTTTGTAACTAAAAGTTATTTTCGTCGTGATATACAACACGATTATCCTCAATAACTAAACATTATAGCTTCTAAATTTTAAAGAAAGCTTCAGAAAGTGGAAATAAATTCATCGACATACATTCAAATCTTTATACTAGCATTAGGGAACATACAAAAAATGTTACAGAAAATTGATTTGACTACTGTGATGAAATGAAAAGACGACAAAAACAATCCGTCAACCATCTCAAAAAATCCATAAAACGAAATACAAATTTAAAGCAGAGCAACACGGACCTCCAAAAAGATTGAGGTAGGATCAGGTGCATGGGAGGAGATAGCATCCTCTGCTGACCGGTAAATACTTGAGGAGTTTTGTGATTTCAATTCATGTATTATGTATTTAATAGATTGACTTAAAACATAAATTTGGCAAGGCAAAGAGCATGTGATCGAAGGGGGCACTCAAAAAGTTCTTTAATTCTCTTCACATAATATCGCTTATATTTCGAGACAGTAATATTGTACGATATACATGTATTTGTGAGATATTTTTTTACCATTGACTAATCGGAAAAAAGTATGATAATGTACAAGCTTCAGTTTCAATGGCCCAACAATGAGTTTTCCCCCTAGAGCCCCCCCCCCCCCAAAAAAAAAGATAGCAAACTACCGATTAAAACTAAAGGACGTCATATCAGCTGAGGTTAAACCGTGTTGTTTTGTTTTTGTTTTTGTTTTTTTGGCACCTGACGGTCATTTATTGTTTAATATTGATGTTTTCCAAAACCAAACGAAGAATATGCATAAGAAATAAAAGAAATTTCAAAATGGTTCGTTCTCAGAAAGATTTTTTTCAAAAGAATCATTAAAATGATTTTAATTGATTTTGAATATACATTTGAAAAGGATTTTATAAGTAAGTGTACAATAGTTCCATTAATATTCGAAAATGTTGTCACTTTCAAAATGTAAGCCACTTTCACCCGTAAACGATTGCTATACCGATAAACTTTTGTCATAAATTTTAATCCAATGAAAATTTTATTTTGCGAACAAAAATTGGTGCTTAACGAATGATAATAAAACCACAAATGCTATTGTTTTTTATGCTATTAACATTACTCCCAAAGACTTACGTTTAAACAAATCATATGATTGAAAGGAGGAATTATGACATCCGAATTGGAAACTGCTGCAGCTGTATGAATATATCGTCGAGTCATCTTTTTTTAGATACAAACAATAACCTGAAATGAAATCATACATTAATTATTAAAACAATAAACAAATACAATGATATCACAATGAGCACGCAGAATTTAGAAGTATTGTAATGGAATTAAAATGCTGATATTCTGCACTTAAGGAGGCTTAATTTTAATTTTTGTAAATGTAAATGGTTTTAGTTATGTTTTTATTTAGAACCGGATTGAAGTTTGCTTTTGTTACCCGTAATGATATGTAAGATCTATATAAAGATGGAAATTAGTTTTTTATATTATCTGTTGTAAAAACCATGTTGTTATCAACTTAACAAAATCAAATTTTTGTACCATATTTGTTCACTCAAAAAAGCTGTTGTATAAGTTTTGAATTCCCTATTCTTCAAAGGCAATCGTGTGTTTATTTTTTTTTATCAAAACAGCCTTTGGAGTTTATTTACGCTATTGACAGAAAATGCAACGCTAGTAATTAGAGAAAGAAGTACCTCAATATTTGGATGGTTCTTTAATAGGAAAAGTCAATAATTATTATCTTAAATAATTATTATTGTTGTGTAGGTACACGGTGTGTTAAGACCAAATTCGAAAAATTATAAATTATTGTAAAACTAGCCCAAATTTATTTATCGATGATCTTATAATACTTCATATACAGCAAAGCATTCATGTATTTCTTTTAGAAGAGAAACATGAGGTGCCAAGGACCTTCTTCCTGTAATCATTTCAATGATACACTGGTAATTGAACGTTATGGTGATACATTTCGTTAGTCGTCAACTCCTTGTTCTCAAAGAAAGTATATCATTATCTATTACTGTTCAGAAAGTAACATACTAAAACTAATCAAAATCGAAGTCCAAATTAGTGACTTATGTGCGTTAAGTGTTTCCTTAATTAAAAATAATCATTTTAATTATTACATGAAAAAGTGGGTTGATTTTGTCCAGACTTAAACGCGCTCAATTTTTTTTGTTTAAAGTTAGTTCAAATTTTGGAACTTTCTTTTTAAGTGTGTTGCCATAAATAACATGCAAGTTCTACGCACCACTTTAATTTTTTTTTGAATAATTTCTGAAATACTCGAAATAAATGGCTTAATTCTTTTTATTCATATTAGTTAAATTTTAGCCTTTTTCTTAAGAGAAAAGCAGAAAAACAATGTGACTTATATTAAATATGACAAATCCTTATATTGATTTTTACATATTTAAATTTTTACGAACGTGTCACTTGTGCTTTTTTCGACTTTTTCATGAACGGCATATAAGGTAGCATTATTATAGTATTATAAAACAACACACAAAATATTTTGAAATATAGACACACTATAAAGGTAAAGCTTTAATTTTAGTTTTAAGGTTTTTCGCGCTCAGAACTTCAGAGTCAGATCAAAAGGTAAAGGATCAAGTTTTAAAACGTCGTCTTCTTTTTAATCAATGTTTACCTCTGACAAATATATAAAAACTGTAATGGAATAAATTTAGAACTTAATATAATATTTTATAAGTCCCCTACCGGTTTCACCGAAGAAGACTATGCCTTTCTTCTGCGTTCGTCAGTCCGTCTGTCCGTCCGTCCGTCTGTCTGACCCACGTCAGTTTTCTACACTTTTCTTTCTTGATGCGTTTAAGGAATAATATGAATTTGCTGAACAGCTTCAAAATGTCAAACTACAGATCAAGTGTACACTTTTGTAGCGTCTGGTTGACATATTTTCGAGAAAATAAATTCTTTATATTCCAATTCTTTAATGATCTGGTTCGTTATCGGGTTCGGTGTGTATAGAATAAACGAGGAAAGTAACTATGTAGTCTGTAATACTATCGTGCATTACTTGAACCATTCCTTTTATTGTTTCTAACAAATAAGTTCTGTAAAATCTTGTCATGCATTGTTTTGTAGATTTAATCGACAGGGTTTTTTGTATTATTACATTTGGGTTCATTATTGGGTTGGTCTGTTGATCTGGGGTACAGAAGACGGTAAAATAAGAAATTATATTCTGCACAACAGTGCAATGTTTTCACAAATTTCTACAAACCGGTAGGGGACGTGTATTGCTTATGCAAATACTTAAGGATCGCCTTTACTCAGAACAAAAAAAGAATTCCACTGATGATAATGAAAACAAAGTATTGTGTGTTTAAGACTCTACATGGCAGTGTTATTCTTCACTTCCAAAAAAGTAGGTCAATGATCTACTTTTTTAGCTAATGGCCATTGAATATTTTTTGAAAATTTGAGAAAAATCCATAAAAATTTTACACAATGATTGAGATTTTCGTAATTGTGAAAATAATACAAAATGCTTAACTCTTTGACAAATGAAATACAGTTTATGAATAGTAGTGATTGTGAAAATTATACAAAATGCTTAACTCTTTGACAAATGAAATACAGTTTATGAATAGTAGTGACATTAAATAGATACAAAGCATTAAGTTTTCATTTACAGTTTTTATAGATATTCTAGTCCGAATTTCCTTTATCAGTTTTCAAATTACAACCCATTTTTGATTTAATATAACAAAAAAACTGAATGATGATAATGCTAAAACATTTATAGTATTAAACTAAGTATATTGATCTTTCTCTGCTGGCATAAATCTATATGAGGTCAATGAGCAAAATTTTGAGATATGGTGATTTTTATCATTTTTCAATATTTTTCTAGGGTGTGTGTCATACAATTATCTAAACGAAAAAGCAAGACAAAACCAACAGCAAAATAATTGTGACTAACAAATAAAATCTTAACTTACAATATTATAGTACTACCAAAAATATTTCAGTGGAAAGCAAAATTTGAAAAGTTTTGTTCGAATTTCCTCTGTTTGGCTAAAAGTCAAACTTTGTCAGATCCTTATCCCATAATTTAGTTAAATATCGATTGTTATGTCAATAATAATTTATTTCATAAATACTTCTTGTATTCAAACAAATTTTACTCGTGAAATAGCTGCAATAATGTAGCCCTCTCCCGATTTTTTTTTTTTGGGGGGGGGGGGAGGGCTACAACTCCATAGGATCTCCGTAATGGTGCAAGTGCGGGAGTGATTTACTCCCGCAACGATTTCGTCTCAAATCGTTTATAAATGACAATAACATTTGCATTTCTGACATGAACTCAAACGTTGTAGATGTCTATGGCATAGATTAATCCAAATACATCAAGTATAGTCCCTATATCGGTTATTTTTCGTGGATGTCAACAACGAAAGTTGAATTTGTCCGCCATGTTTACTGACCTTGACCGGTTTTATTTTTGGACAGCCAATGAGAATTCAGGAGCGGATCTTGAATTGAATATAGGAATTCCCCTATTTTAAACATAATTAACGCGGTAAATATGAATTTTCCACTATATACCATTTCCTTAAATGATGTTTTAGTGATATAGCGAGGTAAGATCGATTATTTACACTGACATTCACGTTATCAAGCCCATCAAAACTCCAAGCGTACATCCCATACAATCACGCGAGAACTGTCATAGCTGCTGAAAAAGACGACTGGTAAACATGCTGATGTGTTTTCTCCGGTTTTTGTTTATATACGGTTAATTTGTTCAACCTGAATTAAAAAATCATTTTATCTAAAGGAAGTAAAATATAAAATCGATCTTTTCAGACCGAAGTCAGCCGCATTGAAAAATTAATTTTGCACCATTACGGAGATCCTATGGAATTGTAGCCCTCTCCAGTAAACATGAGATATAAAAAATCGGAGAGGGCTACATTATTGCAGCTACTCGTGAAATTGTACTATTTAACAATCCGGGTTTGAGAACTCAAACCCTGAGTAAGCAACGTATTGGCGAACATGGCGACGTGCCGAAATTACAGGAGATAAAATAAAGAGTATTTTTTTTACCCAGTTTTTATTTAATTACAACTATGTAGTTTGAATTTCATCCGTTCTTTTATCTCTGATTAAAGCATAGCATCTAGTTTATAATAGTTTTGATATAAATGTATGCTTCGAAGCTTTCATAGAATAAAACAAACCGGTAGGAAACGTGTATTGCTTATGCAATACTCTCAGGATGCTTGTTATTTTTGTTATATCTTAATAACAAGGTCATGACAATTATGCTGTTGATTTTTATTTAAATTTAAATTATAAATTTTTTTGTTAATATTATTTTGTGTTACAAATGTTGCAAATTTTAATGATTGATTCAAATTGACTTAATGAACAAATTCGTCGACTTTATAAATAGCAGAACAGACGTGTATTATATATTTGCTCATGCAATTGCAAATGCTACCAATATATGCGTAACTATTTAAATTATACATCAATGAAAAAAGTTTAAAGCGATAGTACATTGTAGGATTAAGGCGATGTAGCAAAAACATTGTGAGATTCCTTAAATACTTTAAAGACTGTTAAAAAGACTCGCTCTTTTAAAAATGTATATATATAAAAGCTTTAGAAAAAGTAATTTTCGGGATTTGTATGTAAATTTATCGATTGTGAATAACCTAAAATCAATCATGGTATAAATGATCGGGAAAACTATTCCATTGGTTATTAAACAAATACAAAACAAGAAAAAAAACTTATGCAAGCGTCAAAAATACGGCCTCACACCATTTAAAATTACAAAATTACTAGACTTTGACCCGTGCCTGCACGGGTTGACATTGCATATCGGACATTTACGAAATAGATACATCAACCTCATTACACACTTTATTATTGACAATTACATTACAAAGCTATAAGCCTACAATAATGCTATTAATTTCACTACACTTTCCTTAGTTTGAATAATCTGTGTCTCGGGAAAGGCTCTCACCACAGTTAGAATACCTCCCGTATACCCGTAATGTAGCAGAAAATTGCAGAATCGCTCCGGAACGATTTTTGAGAAAATTAATGAAGTTGCCTTGAAAATAACAGTCAAATTCATCACAACAAACCTTTTTGAGACTGCAAATACCTTTCAACTAAAAAATTTAATCCATAGAATGGAAGAATTCAACACCTTTTCACCAACGTACACGTATTTTCTTTGTAAAACTGGGTCCGTAGGACATTATTCATTTTTACAATAAACATATTCTATTTTCACTCTCCTAACAAATATAATGTAACTTTATTGCATAATCAAATATTTTATGTCATCACGAAGACAAAAGTAAGTACTTAGTTGAAATGTGTATTTGTTATTTTATATTTTCTCTCATAAGAAATCATTAATATATATATGAACAGAATATATAGCAAAAGTCCAATGAAAATTTGCCCGTATTTGTATTATCATTTGAATTTTCTGAGTTTATTTATGCAGATGTGATATTGTGGAAACATAAACTAAAGATCCCGTTAGCGTGAATGTATTGCACAAGCGCAAGATTGTAAAATCCAAAAAATCAAGGTGATTTCCGGGAATTTTTGAGGAATTTTTGTTGATTATTAATTAGCAAAGCTCAACTAAGAATAAATAAAAACAAATTGGTAATCTTCAAGTACCAATGATGTTTAAAATATATAAAACAAAAGACAGTATGCTTCCGATTTCTCAGTATCAAAGACCAAAAATTATTATAATATAGTAGTATAGAAATGAAAAACATTGTTTAATATTACATGAAAAGTCTTTACTAGTGCATATAGGTTTTTGGTCTTGGAAATCATTAGAATAAAAATAAACACAATACCATTTATTTAAGGGTGTTTACTTTTATTATCTCTTAGAATAACCTGTCTATAGTCTCTCTCTCTCTCTCTCTCTCTCTCTCTCTCTCTCTCTCTCTCTCTCTCTCTCTCTCTCTCTCTCTCTCTCTCTCTCTCTCTCTCTCTCTGTGTGTGTGTGTGTGTGTAAAGCTGTGTTGCGTAGACAAAGCGTTGGGTTAAACTAGAGGTGCAAACTAGCTCCACAGTAACGAACAACTACTCATAACATGACCAGCCACCAATAACAATCTAGCAGTTTTATCGTTTAGTTGAAAATAATGGGTACCTTCCTGTATCCATATGAAACGAGTTCTATAACAGAACTCCAGCAGCTGGGTGAACTTTTCATTCGGGAAACACAAGTATCCATTGTCCTTGGTACAGTTGATGGCAGACGACCTCTCGTTCCACTCTGTCTGATTTCTGGGGCATAATTCTGTTGAATATACTGGAAACTTGTAGCCATCCAGCTCTTTCTGGAATAAATATATGTCCATTGTATTCACTATTTATATACTAAATGTTATCTAATATTTTACATTATAATAGGTACGTAGCATTAACTTCATATATTAACAGACTAACTTTTATATTACTTGTTTACATGACATTCTATGTGCTAAAGGTGTATTTATTCAAAGACAATTTTTTCCTTTTTGAAGAAATAAAATTAATCAAAAGTGACCTTTAAATTTTTTACACGTAAATGATTATGCTTTTCATTCCACCTCTTTAAAAAGATGCTGCATTATGTTTTATAACTTAATTCAAAATGGGTGATACATATACCCATAACATATTTTAACGGCCCCTTTTTCAAGGTATAATATGGGCCATTTTTTTATATGGACTACTTCTTTCAAGGCTCATACAGCAAGCAGCTTTCTGGGGAGTGTACAGTCGGTTTACATACGAACGGAAAACACGTGAATTTGACGGTAGACCGGTTGGAGCTAGATATTTTGAAAACATGACGTATATCGTGTGCCATTTTCGGTGTCAAATAATGAGATAGGGAACACATAACATTTCCTCCGAATATTTTGTCAAGAGAAATACAAACTTATTTTTAAGAATTGTTTCCCTGTAAATGTTGTATAGTAAAAGCAATTACCGATGTGATACCTTTTATGCGATGACTTGAATAAAATCGATCATGATTTTGATAATTTTAAGCAAAATAAGGATGAAACTGTCACATCTTGTTTTGTTATAATATATAACTAGCTTTGTAAATATTGATATCATTGATAATTTATAATTTTTAGACCCACTGACGGTGAATTTCGATCTGGCTTGATTAAGGATTAAGGTGGAATAACACACCAGGAAAAAGTCATTCAAATTAACAGGAAAAATTTTTGATAATAAAGATATATTGATACATAAACTGTACAAATGTCAAATAAGCGAAAAATGCAGTTTGAGGATAAAAAATGAATATCTAAAAAAATATTCCAGTAAGTAACAACAAAAGGTTCTGCGGGAATCGAACTCTGGATGTACGGATCACAAGTCCGACACTTTGTCCACTCGGCTATGGAGTTAGTTACATGTTTTAGTCCATGAAATCCTTTTAATAAAACGAAATGTCGTTTCAATCAGCGGTCAGCCATTGTGTGATGATGTGTTATTCAACGTAAAGTTCAACGTCATTAGTAAAATTTGTCCTTAGCACAAAACATAATTATAAAATAAATTATAATGACATAACATTGGATATTTTTGCTAGAATTTGAAAATAGGCTCAAACAAAAATAGGGTTATGGCAAAACATAGAACTTCGGACTAATTTAAATTTCATTCCAGCAGAATAAGGTAAATGTAATCAGTATAATACTATATATGTGTTATATCATCTTTGAGATTTTTGCTTAATTGAATTAAAAAAAACTTCACTTGGTATTTGAAAACAAATACTCGTAGAATTTTAAGAAAATTCTGGCCAGAGTATTCTTGAAAATTGTTTTTGAAAACTGTATACTTTGTATTCATTTAACTACACTGATATTCATAAATTGTTTTTACATTCTTTAATGAGTTTATTCATTTGTTATATTTTCACAATTAAAAAAATTTCAATCGTAGTGTAAAATTTGAGGGATTTTCCTTGAATTTTTAAAAATATTCATTTGTCATTAACTAAAAGAGTAGATAATTAACCTTCTGTTTTGAAAGTGCAAAATATCACTACAAGTAAAGGTCAGCAATAGATTGTTTTTGTCAATTTCATCAGTATTATTTTTTTCATTCAGAGAAAATGTCATCGTTAATGCTTGTGTTACATTTTAGCTGATGGTCGGGCGAACAAATTTTCCTCGTATCGTCGTATCCGGTCGATCGTCCATCAGCCGATTTGTCAAACTTGTCCAAAAGACCAGTCGACCCTCGGTGGATTTTCTTTCGTCAATCGGTGTTTCCCACCGACATTTAAAAAAAATCCGAATGCCTATAATTAAGTCAATCGACCGACGACAGACATTAAATCTCTCTGCTGATGATGGGACGTTGATCGAGAGTTGCTTGACTGACTACTTAACGACTGTTTCATCTCAATGAAATCGGGCATCGACGCAGAAAAAAAATTAGAACTTGGCAAGACGGACACAAAATTGGTCGACCGCTGAAGAAAGGTTTATATCGGCCAAGACTGATGAGTTGCAGACTGTCGCCAGAACAACTCCATATTTGTGTCAAACATCATCCGTTGGTCGTTTTTGAAAATTTGACTAGGTTTAAGGAAATTTGACAATACTCGTTTACATATCACATGAAATTACTTCATCGCAAAATCTCACTAATTGAGGAAAAACTTAAAAGTGAATGACGGTTAATGAAATGTATAGTCACGTCTATCTACAATACTTAATATTATAATACTAACATATTCCTGTGTCCCTGTCTCTGATAACACTCAATTAAATTTGTTACACGTTGTCCAATACATTTCAGTATTAGGCAAATGGCGTAATGATGGGGCGCATAATTATACAAAATATAAATAACGTAAAAATGTCAATATTGTATTCAATTATATAACTTACTATACTTTGACCCGTGCGTGCACGGGTTGACATTGCATATTATATTGGAGATTTAAGAAATAGATAGCCTACATCGATACACCCAGGGACGTATATACTAACGTCTTAGTATATACATTGTAGGTCCCTGATACACCATACTGTTGACATTTACATAACCAGGCTTTAAGCCTACAAAAACGCTATTAATGTCACTTCGCTCTGCTTAGTTAGAATAATCTAACATTTACTGTGTCTCGGGACATGCCTTCACCACATTTAAAATACCTCCCATATACCCGTTCCCGTAATAGAACTGAAAATTGTAGAATCGCTTCGAAAGGATTTTGGAGAAAAATTAATGAAGCTGCATTGAAAATAACAGCCAAATTATTCAAAACAAACCATTTTGAGGCTGTAAATACCTTTTATCTAAAAATTTAATTCATATTAATGAAGAATTCAACACTTTTCCACCAACGTTTATTTTACTCGCTTCGAATGTCATTCGGAATTCTTTGGATTTTTCATATTAAATGAACTGAGTTATAGCTAAACTTTTCTCCCGTATTCCCTTTGATGAATAGAATATATGAAAAATTTTCAATGAAAATTTACACGTATTTGTAATATCATTTATGAGTTTTTCCATGCAAATGTGATATTGTGGTAACATAAAACTAAAGAGACCATGATTTAGCGTGAATGTAATGCGCATGCGCAAGGTTGTAAAATCCAAAAAATCCACATGATTTCCGAGGAATTTTTCTTGATTATTACATGTAATTAGCGAAGCTTGATTGATAAAAAATAAAAACAAGCTGGTAATCTTTAAGTACCATTAATGTTTAAAATATATAAAACAAAAGACAATACTCTTCCGATTTCTCGGTATTAAAGCCCAAAAATTCGAGTCTATTATTTTAATATAGTAGTATAGATAAGTTGATCAGATCTCTCACAGAAGTCTGAAAATAAAGCCTTTATGGGTTTGCTCACTCCCGACCAAAATTATCACCTCATAAAACTCAACGAATAATTCCAAGGTTATTCATTAATAATGTATGATTTTGAATGTTTACTTGTTCCTCTATTCCCGTGTAAATTGTTATGTAGTATGGTTATATTTTCTCTGTTGTAAATAACAATCAAAGAGATATTCAAACGTTTTAATATCAAACACGCATACCGAAATGGATATCTCGTGACATGCGTGTTACAAACGAGTAATATTATGAAAGGTTAAGAAGGATTTGTGGCCATCTTAAACAGTTGAGTATCAAAATGTAAACATTTCTTGAACTGGCTTGATTCTGCCCAAAGCTGACCAAAACTGCTATCAAAAGATAAACAAGAGGCCAAGGGATCACATCACTTACCTTAGCAACAGCAGCCATAATTCTGATCAAATCAGCATTGCAATATATAATTCAAAATGACTTGACAATTTAGTAGAAGAGATCTTGCTCAAAAAGTTTAAAATCTTCCTATTTTTACATGTACCACATATTTTTATGTTAAAACCAGACTCCTTTTGGGTTTTTCTCGGTATTTGAAAGACGATCATTCTCTATTCCTACATGTATTTAATCTCCACCCCTTTAGAGGCCCCATCTTTCTTCGGGGAACCGTGATTTGATCAAACTTGTGCTCTCACACAAGTTTCAGCTTTTTGGGCTGAATGCTTTTTCAGATGATTTTTAAAGGTTTTTCTCTAATATACATTCCTATCTAAAAATTTGAACCACCCCCCCCCCCCCCCACAAGTTACAGCTTTCTTGGACGACTGATTTTAAAGGGACTTGGACACGATTTAACTAAAAAAATTCAAGTTTTATTTTTTCATTTTCAATGTTTATACTGATAAATATAGAAGTTTTTAATGCTATGTCAAAATTTGAAAGTCAAATATCAAGTTATAAGCAAGAAAGATTTCATAATTCTTTGTTTTGTAAACAAAGCTCGAATATTGTCATTTTTTACATATGTGTTGTATTGGTGTAAGTTTCAATCAAATGTATCTTTCTTTTGTTGATACTAGTATTTATGAAGATATTGAGTTAGTTTAAATTGTTTTTTACATGTCATTTTATGGTAAATCTCTACATTACATATTTTGTAAACAACTATAAGACTCAAGCTTTGTTTACATAACAACCAATTCTTACCTCTGTATCTCGCTTGTAACTTGACTTTAACATTCAATATTATGGTCAAACATTTAAAATGTACCGGTTAACTATTTAATACAAAAAAAAAATAGAAATAAAATATTTGATCTCAGATCGTGTCCAAGTCTCTTTAAGAATAAGCTTTATGGATAACTGATATGGTGGTGCTCGGTTTGACACAATACAACTCAAGACATTGATTAAGTAATAAGAATGGTCATTTATTAAATAATATAATAAATGACAAAGTACAAAATATAACATAAAGATGCCACAATGTAAACTACAAAAACACAATACTGTTAATCAAAGAAGCAATCTTGCATATATAAAACATAGATAAATAACACAGTATTGTGACTAGAATAAACAGAGAACATAAGACAATAAAACATGGCAATTTCTATTTACAAAAAAGTGTCAAAGATGGGGTATCTTCCGCCAATAAACAGAGAACATAAGACAATAAAACAATGTCGAATATGAGGTATTTAATGCTTCAAGGACAAGAATAACTATCTCAAGGAGGTGGGGTGGGCGGAGGAAAAACTTTGCGAGCTAAATGTAAACATTGAATAAAAATGGCGAATGACGCTTAAAAGCTGCGCATGCGCAATAGTAACCTCTGACAGTTTATATACAGTTAATGGCGGTAAATATGAATCAGTATCCATAAATGTTTTATGTTCATAAATATATTTTATGGATAACTGATATGGTGGTGCTCGGTTTGACACAATACAACTCAAGACATTGATTAAGTAATAAGAATGGTCATTTATTAAATAATATAATAAATGACAAAGTACAAAATATAACATAAAGATGCCACAATGTAAACTACAAAAACACAATACTGTTAATCAAAGAAGCAATCTTGCATATATAAAACATAGATAAATAACACAGTATTGTGACTAGAATAAACAGAGAACATAAGACAATAAAACATGGCAATTTCTATTTACAAAAAAGTGTCAAAGATGGGGTATCTTCCGCCACATATCAAAGCTGCAGATTTCTGTAGTTTGATAACCCCCATTAAAATATGTTTCCTCTTTTAATCTTTTGTTAAAATTCACCCCTTCCCATTGTGGCCCTACCCTACCCACCCTACACCAGGGGATCATAATTCTACACTACATGAGGTTTCTTCTACATAGGTCCCAGCTTTTTTTGACAAAATGGTTTTTGAGAAGATATTTCAAGATTTTTTCTTGAAAATATAAATCTGAGTAAAAATTCATCCCATAACATTGTGGCCCCATCCATTTTTCGGGGTTTATAATTTGAACAACATAATTTGAACAAACTTTTATCTACTCTACCTGCGAATGTTTTTTTCGTGTTTTTTTTCGCAAAATTGATTTTTATTTTTTAACATTTTCTCTATATAAGCATTTGTAAAATTTAACCCCATTATTGTGGTCCCATCTCTACACTATCTGGGGACGCTTCCCAAAAGTTTCTGCTTTTCGGGTCAAACAGTTTTTTAATAAGAAGATTTTTAAACATTTTTATATAAATTCCTGTGGAAATATTCATCCCCCCAATGTAGCCCGATCCTTCCCTCAGGGATTATGATTTGATTTGACTACATGAGGTTGTTTTCTCTATATATTCCTGTGTAAAAATTTATGCCCGATGTGGACCAATCACATTCCCGGTAATATGATTTGGACAAACTTGAATGTACATTACATGAGGGTGTTTTCAAACAAGTTTCAGCTTTTCTGGTCAACTGATTTTTTAACATTTTTTTCTATGAATTCCTGTGTAAAAATTAATACCCCCGATGTAGCCCCATCCTACCCCTAGGGACCATTTTATAAACAAACTTGAATTTACTCTACCTGAGGATATTTCCAAACAAGTTTCAGCTTTTGACGATGTGGTTTATGAGAAGAATTTTTAAAAACATTTTCTCTATATAATTCTTTGTAAAATTTCAATTATTCGTTGTGGTCTAATCCTACCCCCGGGGATAATGATTTAAACAAACTTAAATCTACACAACATAAGGGTGTTCCCAAACAAATTTCAGCTTTTCTGGTCAAAAAGTTCAAGAGAAGAATACTTAAAACATTTTTTTTTATAATCCTATGTAAAAATTCATCCTCCAATTGTTGCTACAAACTACCTCCCAGGGCCATGATTTCAACAAACTTGTTTTTACACAACCTGAGGATACTTCACAAAAATTTCATCTTCATTTCATAGAGGGCATTGTTATTTATTTGAAAAAAAAATTGAATCCCCTTAACCCAATGATTCTTTGTGCCAAGTGGATTAAAATTGGCTCAGTGGTTCTGGAGATGATGAAAATGTGAAAAGGTTACGACAACGACGCCAACGCCAACGACAGTCAAAGAACAAATGTTGATCAGGCGAGCTAAAAAGGAATAAATATGATGTTTTACAATTTCGCAACAAGAACAGAGCAATGCCTTTTTAATCACATAGGACAGTGTAGAAATGCGAAGGTGCATACTTATTTTGAAGATTTGAAATTCTGAAAAAGTATGAAAGAGCTTACTTTGTGTCCTTTCTACAACCATTTGTTGAGATAAAGGTTGAATCCTGCACAAAACTTAGTCACAAAATGTTGTGCCCTATTTTATTTGTCGGCACGATATCAATTTTAATTTTAGAACAAAAAATAATCCAGTCTATAATTAGAACTCCTTTGTCTGGAGGCACATCGACGTTATATTTTTATTTTTAAAAAATGTCAATTCAAAACAACCTTTTTGTTGTGTGTTGAATGTTGAATGTGACAGAGACCCAAGTTTATTTTTTCAGTTCTAATTTAAATTACAGTTTTAATTGCTGGAAATAGGGTGTAGAAGTCTAAAAAATAAATTGGATAGAATAAAAATTTACATATATTTTTCACTGAAAATATAACTTCAATGTACCTCAAAAGACGGGAAAATATATTTCATCCCAATTGAGACCAATTCAATAAATAGTGTATTCTATTTTAAGACAGATTTATAACTTAAATAAGCAAGCTTTGACCTTTTTTCCACAAATTGTTCTAGAGTGGACAATAATGACCAAATTTTCTATTTTGCTTCCTTTGATTTTTAAATCCTGAATTTAAATCTGAAACTGCGCAGTTTTAGTGATTAAAAAAGCATTGATTTTCTTGTATGCGTAATTTGCATGCGTGTCGAAAGGTAAAATCACATGAATAAGAGACAAGTCAACAAAAAATATGACAAGTTGACACAATTATCTGACAAAATAACATTAAGATCTGACAAGTTAATTAACTACACATATTTTTTTCAGTATCATTTCATCTGATTTGTCGGCATATATGATTTCAACAAAAATATAAAATCATATGATAAGTCGATTTATTGATTGTTGATGTTGATTTGTCAAATCTTTATATCAGAAAAATATGATACTAGTTAGATGGCAGAAATTATGCATGTACACTTTTTTTTAAATTTTAATTTGTTTGACACGCTGATAAATAACAAGTCGACATAACTTATACAGTATCTCTACGACATAAAGATCGGAAAAGTGGTAGCATAACTATGCCACCATAAACCCATCACATATAATTATATATATATTTATTCTTTATGATTGTGGTATCTCGTGAGTTTAAAATGAAACTAAAATTCCAAAATCTATTTTTGTCAATTTGGCCATAATTCACATCATCCGAAGTTCACAAAATCTTACATTTCGTCAATTAAAATGAAAAAAAAAGAGATATGTGTTTACTTGATTATTCGGACAATAGCAAGGTAATGTTCCACAAGACAACAACTATTTCCCTGGGCTTTGCCTCGAGAGTAATCGTAAATTAAATTCAAATAGTTGGAAACCATTCAAGTGTGCAATGTATGTGCTGCTGCGTGTTTTAATTTTATCACCTGCAACGACGCAGGACTACAAGGTTAGCTTTTTAAAAAAACTAATAAAGTCAGTCAGCAGAATTAAAATTTTAGGGCAAAAATGAATACACATTCTATCAAAATACTAGATAATAGTTTTCAGAACAATAACTATATGCGGGTGCAGAACTACATGTAGTTTGCAGCCTTATTTTTTATGGCTGTACATGTAAGTGGGGAGTTAAGCGTGTAGAGGTGTACACGCAATGTATGAATGCACACCTACTTATTACTTAAAATTGTAATTTTGTAGACATAGCTCTCTGAATTCATGGTCTGGTGGCAAACTACTTCCAATATATTTACTTTTCAATCTCCTTAAGAGAATGGGAAGATATACGCGGATTCCGGACTGTGGCTGCAGACGATTCCCATTGACAGTCTTCCAATACATTGATGCGCAGTTTGAACTAGAAACAGACCGGTTTCATAACGTCTTCGAATTTTTCTAACACGAAGTGTCTAATTTCTTCCCAGAATTCCAATTTACGCAAGCGCATTTTAAGTTTCATCCTAACTTAATATAGTCGCGGACTGACTAATAAACAGGGGACATGTGCACGTAGTTACATAAAAGTATCAAGCCAAACATACTAATGCACCTTTATCATTAGTCTTTGTTGAGTTTTCTGAACACTTTACGTAAAGAAAATATTTATACTTACACACTCATATAGAAGGGGACAAAAGGAAAGGAATGCACCTAGTAAAACAGACAACAATCGTATGTGTCCAAATAGCGCCATGGTGTGCGTTTTACCACATACGCATTTACTCCAAAAACATAACTTAAATGCAAATTTTCCTCTAGAACCAGTAAGGTCATCTGAATCAGCAAACAACACTGAATAACTTATTGATTATTTCTGTTCAATGTTCTTTTAATTGTCCAGGAATCACATTAAGTTTGGAACATTAAGTTTTATCAAGAAAAACCACTTTCGGTTAGGAACCTCTTCACACCGGCCCTTTCTTGCGCATTTCAAACTAAAAAAAAGTAAATTTGTTATGTAGATGATATACCGTATAACGGGTATTTTTTTTTACGTGATGCTAATTTTTACTAATTTTTACGAGTTTTATAAATCCGTAAAAATTAAACGCGTTAATTTTAACAGAAGTAAAGAAACACCGCACGTAAATTTCTACATCGTATGTATGAGAGTAATGTTCATGACCTTCAGCTCAGTCCCTGACGGCTGTACATGTAGGTATATTTGAGTGTTTTTGGTCACGTGGCGATAACAGTTCAGATCTTTCATTCAGTCTTGAGTATTTTTTAAAGCTACATATAATGCCACGTTAGTAGCTAGATGTCTTTTTTGGTTGGGAGAGAAAGAAAGAGAGACAGAGAAAAGAATTTGAATTGGAGTTGTCTTTCTTTTTTTCCCAGTAAATCGAACTGCGACGAGCACATGGTGTACATCAATGATGTATAAATAGATAAATAGATAGATAAATAGATAACAGATAAATAGGAATAAGTAAAGTGTATATCAAATATGAAATAACGTTTAATGTATAAAGTAAGGATGTCAACGAGTACCCAGTTAACCGGGTACTTGATCGAACGTCCGAGTATCGAATACTAAAATCGGTACTCAGTTACTCGGATGTATATTTTTAAATATTTCTAAGTTTATTAAATAATGCATTAAAACATTGGTTTTAAAACTTAAAATGTCCATTACACTTGTACTTAGAGTAATTAGGATTTCCTACGCCTCTAAATATGCTAAGTGACCGTAATCGCCTGTGGCAGTGTTTATATAGTAATTATCGTGACCAAGCACCTGTTACCTAGCTTTTCTCACCTTTGGCTGTCTTCTACCCTTATTTTTGGCTTACTTTAATGATTTATTTTCACTGAAAATCGTTTACATAGTCTATTATATAAATTAAATAGCACACAGTTGAGAAATTGAACAGACCTAAAATGCCGCCACCGACTTCAAAGGTCTGGAAATATTTTAAAAGAACTGAAGATTCAAATACGTAAAATATCAGCTGTGCGAAGTAAACTTATTCTATACGAGGGGAACGACAAACATGTTAAATCACACTCGTCTTAAACATAAGGAGGAATTTCTACAAAAGTGAACATAGATTTTACAGTTATCAATGTACTTGTTCATATTTATTTACACTTTTACCGAGTATACCCGGGTACTCGATCGGAAAAAACGCCCGAGTAACCGAGTACTAAAATTTAACCGATTTGACATCCCTAGTATAAACACAATCACAGATAATTTTAATTTTTACGGACATGTCCAATTCGTAAAAAAATAACGCGTAAAAATTCAAATCACCCTATTTTATGACGAATTCGTAAAACATTACAGCAGTAAAAATTACCCGTTATACGGTATCTAAAACTTTTATTCAACCTGTAAAGTAATCTTTTTTTTTTTGCTGCAACAACGAAACTGTAATTATAAAAGAATTAGTGGTGTACTACTTTTGTTCTCAAATGGGCAGGGTAGAATAAAATATGTGACCCAATTTGCACGGTGTAATGTCATTTGGTATCATCGTCACAACGTCAAGGTTTTGCGATTACGGAATTTGTGTGGAGTTCCGTAATCACAAAACCTTGACGTTGTGAAGATGATTTAGTATGTGCATGTTCACGATTTAGCTGAAGCACAACTTTTCCTATTAAAATATTTTTTTGATATTAACAATGTCTCATCTTTACACTATTGTTTACCCAAAAATCAAATATTATTCAAGCGAGATAATAAAGTTGGGATAGAAGACAGGTGCACACCATAAACCTTCCAGTTTATAAACGCTTCAGTGTAGTTATGCACTCAAGTTAAATTGATTATGACCTAAACACTACTGTTATCATTGACAAGTAAAACAATTTAATTAGTCGTTAGATGGACGTTGTGTTTATACGATTGAAATCTTATGAATTTTGCGATAACATATAAACAATATCCAGTTGATATCAACGTGTTTTGCATATAAGCGTGTAATCTGAAGCTATCTGGTATTCATACACTCTCAGTAGACCGGTTAAAGAGCCTTAAAATGTATATAACAATAGAATATAGAAAGACGCTGACATTGTGCTATAAATAGCCTCTACAAAATAAAACTAGATCATGTTTAGGTGCCTCACTATACTTTAAGATAGTTTCTCGAATCAGCAGAAAATTACTTTATTATGATAGAATTCATGATAATTTTCTGCTGATTTGAGAAACTATTTCAAGGTGTAGTACGCACTTAATATACGATTTGACCTCAAATATTGCCATTTGCAAACATCAGACATTTTCAATATTATAAAATATTTAGTTTAAATACATTCAAAGAAACGCAAATTACACAATCACCATGCTCTAAGAGTCTTAATTATCTTACACGACATCATTAGAGTATTGTCCTTCCACAAATTCATTTAAAAATTAAATTTGTTGTAGATAGATTTAACGGAAAAGATTCATTAGAAATTGTATCATTATCTTTATATTTTTAACTTTTCACTACATGAACGAATATGCAATATTTAAAGAATTAGATAACTTGTTTACTGAATTTTAACAGTTCATTGTCAATTTCTCTTTTATTCATTCAAATGTCAAATGTTCAAACACATGACAGCAATTCCTCTGGACATTGTGTTGTTTATTTGGTAAATAGTTTTTTTTTTTACAAAATGTAAGAAGGTGTAAATTGAGTAATCCCTAGCATGTCCACTTAATGGACCATCCATTGTATTGTGTGTAAATAGTTTACTTATCAGTCTTTGATATCCGGCCTAGTCCGAAATAGGCTTAATCAATTACGTAATCAAGTTTCATTTTTATTGTACTTTTTTCTTTTTGCAAATGACCCACGGCTATGTACAGCTGCGCTGAGTTATGTCAATTAAACGGATAAACTGTACGGGTCACGTGAGTTATCACTAATAGGTTTTTTTCTTAAAATGGTAAATTTTCACACTTTTGATATTTTCGATCATCTAATACTGAATTTTGATTGGTCAATGACCTGCAATCCAAGCGCGTGGGGACGTCGCTGGAAATTTGACCTAACTCGGTCACTTCCATGCGACGCTCCATTCAATAAACTTGTATTCATATTTTATCATCATTTTTCTTATTTGGATTGCAGCCACGACAGATTGTGTTCAACATATAACAACGTCAGTAGAGCTGACACCAATAAGAAATTACATCAGCGAGTTAAATTTAGTTCATCACAGCAAGCGAGTGTTCAAATTAAAGTTAAATTTCCCCAAATTTATAGTGAATTCAGATCACGTTATTAAGGACAAAAAGCAAGACGTGACAGTTTTCAGGTTTTATTAGGGATGTATAGGAAAGTAGTTAGTATACGATAACAATTGGGATATTTGACTGTTTGAAGCACTCTAAACCAAAGACATTCGATTAAAATTAAGTTCTACAGGTATTGTAGTACACGTTTACATTGAATTAGTTTTGGTTTAACGTGGTCTTCGTACTGAAAATTAGACAAATATTTCAATTAGTGTCGTTTCTAATACAATCATGTATATAACCATATATATTGAAAATGCAAAGGATGGAAATATTAGATGCGTGGCCTAGTGGTAACGCGGAGGTCTTTTTGATTTTGTGGTCGTTGGATCGAATCCACTAAGTAGTAATTTTTTTTTCAGTTAAATCGAAACATGAACAGAATAAAGAGGTTAAGTTACATGTATCTATTCTTCTGTGTTTTTCGCAAATCAAGACTAAACTTTTGCTATTCTTGAAGCTGTGATAAAAATGCACATTTTGAAGTTGACGTTGATGAAATTAAGTTTTAGCGTTAAATTTCAAACGATGGCAATTAAGAAAAATAAAAGGAGGAGGATATTTTTATTCATTTGATAAATTAATTATTTTTGTTTCTGACATAGCCCAGTATTTTGGGTTTTTTTTAAAGATATCCTTTTCAAAGTAATTAATTTGCTGCATACATATTCACAAAGAAATTAAAGCGGGTTAAAATTGCATGGTAAAACAGTTGACTGGTAAGCATATTCTTTGTTGATCAAATGAATTTCACAAGTTGTCCTTTGTGTGTAAATTGTTGAACTTTGTATGCGTATCACCTTGATTGTTTTTTTTCATAATGCCTATAGTTTAACGAGGCCGGGTCTAATTTTTTCTGCCCTAGATTTTTTAATGAAATTTTTTAAATGAATTTCTACTGATATAATTATTATTATAAGGAAAAACAATCAGACATTTACCACACCGTTTGTTCAAGGGGTCATCTCAAAGTTTGTTAATCTTTAACATGGGACCCTCTGGGATTTTGCCTGAAATGTATCAATTTTGCACGTTTTTTACATTTTTTTTTAAACTTCTGCCGTAGGGATTTCTTTTTCTGTTCTACATATTAAAGTTATTGCTTAAAGACATCAAATGGTCAAATAAAAAAAACCTTTTACCTCCTGGTTTGATCCAGGGGTTTTATAAAAGTTGTATTTTGTATGCCCAATTTCCCAGTTTGCCAGATAATGGCTATTTTTTATTTGACAAAGACGGAAATGGTGATCTTTATAGTATTATTAAAACTTTCAGACACATTTAAGTAATAAATAAATATATAACATATATTTAGGCGGGTAAAGAACACGTGACAGAGGGCTAGGCTTGCTGAACTCTCTTCACGTTTTCGAACCGAGCCCAAATATAGCTTATACTTCGAGACATTTATGTTTATTCCACAATATAATATCAATTTTACGCATCAATCGAGCTATTTTCCACAAATTTTGCTGAATATCTGCAGTTGAAACTATTACGCCATGGCGTCAACAAAGCAAAAATATGACGTCACAATACAAATGAAATGCTGCGCGAAAGCGTGCGTACTCGTTCTGTACTTGGCCTCGTTAAGTAATATTTATTTAGTAATTAACATCATACATATTATAATAACAGTACATAGGAGATTGCAAAACACACCAAAAGGCGTATGTTAATCTCGCTCTCATAATACTAGTACTTTTTTAAATTTTTTGAAGCACCATTTCACATTTTTCAATTATAAAGATCAGTTGGAATTTTTACTCCATGAAGTACTGTACCAAGAAATGTAGAGAGATTCCGAAGTAAATACGCTAAAGGCGGAGAAGAGTGTACTTCATATGATCATGAACACGTTCAGCAATGCACGTGTCTTTAACTACATGTATACAGGCAACCTTCATTAATATAGTTCATGATTATGTTCAATTCTGAGGTTAAAGGTCAGTGCTGTCCGTGATACAATGTAGAAGCAAAAAAACCAGCCCTGCTACGATACTAGGCATCATAACTCTTTTGCAATTAGAGGTCTCCTCTGTAGAAGTCCTCATATAAAAACAGGGGAATAGAGTTAGTCAAATCTGTGATAATTGTAAGGCTTTGGCGTTTCCGTTAGAAACAGATGCAAATGGTCCACGTATTGCAGTCGTTTTTTAAAAGACAACACCATATTATTTCATATAGACGTATAACACAATTCGTTCGTTATTTACAAATGCATTTAAAAAAGGTGTCTTCCAATCTTTTGTGGTATAAAATGTATGAATTAGAAAACGCTACTGTATGCATATTAATTTGCATAATTTAAGTCACAGTTGTCTGAGATCCAGAGTATCCGCCCGATAGTAAACTCGCCTTACACTTAAATGATGTAATTAGTCAACTCGCGTTCCTTGTCATTTTTTTCTGGTATTTTGTTCCATAAAGCTTAAATTGCATCAAATCCCTCATTTTGTTTATTAACTTTTTTGTATTAACAAGATATCCAATATGTTCGCGATGCATGATAAACCCGTCCTTCGCTTTGCAGCAATGATGTTCATTTATAATCAACCTACGTTTTTGGTCATGCTGTTCTTGAAAGTGATATCCTATTATCTCACAAAAGCCGTGCCTTGTAAGCGAAATATTTTTATCCATCGAAACTATAATCGTGCATTCAAGAGACTAATTCCCTTTCTTTTTTTTTTTAACATTTGTCACATATAACTGTCTATGTACACTTGAAGTAAGTTGCCATTAAATATATTCAAACTTATTGTAATCATTCAGTATTATTTCTTCGCAAGTATATAATTTGATGCACACTCCTGACTTGGATTTGTCAAAACATGTCCACCACCTTCCTCTCATTTTGGCTATTTGGGCTAGCTTATCAAAAATAAAAGTATATTTTTGATTATTTTTCAATTAGTACTTATCAGGTAAAATTTAGTCATACTTTGGGACATCAAGTCGCACGTGTTGAAATACCAAAGGTGTAAGCCGGTATTCGTATGCAGGCGGTTTTTAGTTTTTGGCAAAACGGCTAAATTTAGACACGTAAGTATAGATTTTATTATTCTCAGAACTGAACCCAAAAGTTTTATTTGGAAACCACGTATCACTGGATTTAAAAGGGTGACATTTAAAAAGTAGTTGAAATGGCATTTCTAATCGGAAGAGAGTGAGATCGATTACAGAAATGTATACTTTTTTCACTTGCATGATTATCGAAGATGACCGCGTATGATATAGTGCAGTTTTATGAATAAATTCTGTGCGGGTGGAGGCATTTATTAGAAAATTGAAACGCAAAAGTACATACTGTGATAATATTACCCCTCTTTTATAAGTTATTTTTGATTCACATTAACATCTGTACAGTTTTCCATGTTACATGTATTTATTCATGACGGAATAATCAACAGTTAATCAAATATAAATTATATATCAAATTATATGCAAACATTTTACCATTGTTGTTTAAATAGGCTTTCTAAATAACCTAAGAAGGAACAATCGTAAACATATACTTACACATTCAGAGAGAAGGAGAGAAGACAAGATAAGTGTTCCCAATAAAACAATATGCCATCGTGTGCGTAAATAAAACTCCATTGCCAGCCGCCATGAAAGAACCAACACGTCATTGATCTAGTGGAAATTCCACTTTCGGTTTAGGTTTTACACTATAGGGTTTGAAACGGACTATATTTGTTTCACCTTCCTGCGAGGGATTTAAACCGTTTCAACTGTTGGGGTAAAGAGAGGTGTGATAAGATAACAGAGTCAAGCGAAGTTCAGCTTTTAATCATAAATTGTGCGCAGAATTAAAGTACATTTCTTTTTTGTGAGTCAAAAGTAACATGACTTGAGAGTGTTATTATATTTACTCATCTTTAAGCTTTACTTGTTAATTCTTGATACTATTTCTGTCCAATTAAACTGTATAGTTTTTTTTAATTTATATTTCAAATGTGTAAATATTTCGACATACTACATGATTTATTTACAGCATGACCGTTTAGGCAATATTATAAATTACCAACCGTTTCAGCAAAAATATCGGCCGCATGAAAAAAACCCGCAGTGTTTGCAATATCTAAACGATAACATCGTCTATAGGAAGACTTACGTTCATTTTATTTATGTTAGTTTAATTTACAAGTACGGATGTTCCTAAACAATTTACTATTTAAAAAGGTCTAAAATTTGAATACTCATAAAAATACTTTGATTTGATAATTTTTTAAGGTTCATTTTTTAGTTTGTTAAGCAACCAAATTCAATATTATTTCACTTCTTTTATCATGTTTAAAAAGTCATTCAAAAACATTTCAATGTCTGCATTTAATAAAACAATCACTTTTTCAAAGATTTCTCATCCTTTTAAAATAAACTACTAACGTAAACATAATATTAAATATTAGCAATAAAAATGATAATATTATTATCATTTTTATTGCTAATATTTTGCGTAATTGTAATTTGTTTGTAGAAAACAAATTCTTGATTTGTATTATAAGATGTCACAATTATATTCATTTAATTATAAATTGAATTTTCTCAATTGTTTTTATGTAAAGTTTAATCATTACTTTAATGGTTTGCTTGTTTTCAGATGAATGCCATTATGGTTATGATAAATACATTTAGTAAAATGAAACTATATTTCCTTGTATTGAACATTCTCTATTTGACCATTGTAATGTGCTCATTGCATTATCCGAATTCAAACCGTAATTAAAGCTATGAATGTCTTGTTGGTCTTAAGAGAAAATGGATCCTTTTCTTTTCTTGTTTCGACAATTTTAGTTTTAAAAAACTGTATAAAATAGCAAAAATTTAAAAAAGCACGCTAATTGTGAATTAAGGTTAAGAATGAGAACTCTAATAACTGGAAAGTGTAAATAAACTGTGAAATGAACTTGGTTCGTTGATTAAACTGAGTTTAAACAAGGTACTTTACACGTAAACAGGAAGAAGATTATAATTGTAAATCAAACATTGACAATGAGACAACAGCTAAGTAGTTTTTACAGCATTAGGTTTTATAAATCTATAAATTAATAACCGCTTTTAACACCAGCTTAACTATGGCTGTACCTTACAGTATATAAAGAAATACAAAAAGTCAAATTAAGATGTTAAGCATTTTTATATGTAACTTCACAAAAAGGAGCTAGATGTAATTAAATGCATACGTAATATAATCACTTGTATAGTTAGAATTAACAAACTCTTAGAAAATGTTCTTCTCTACTCCCGTGTACATTTGTTTAAAACTAAATGCATGATAATGATATCCATGAAGCCCTCAACCAAAATTGTGAAATTAATGACCCCTGTATCAGGGGTTCAGGTTCTAGAGTTAAGCCAATATTGCCATATATTAAAAATGTATTAATCTTAGAAAATCTTCCTCTCTACTAACATATTTGTTAAAAACTAAATGCATGATGTTGATGTCTATGAAGCTCTCTACCAAAATTGTGAAGTTCATGACCCCTGTTTCGGGGGTCCGGGGTGGGGCCAATATGGCCATATAATAAAAATGTATTAAATCTTTAAAAACGCTTCTTTACTCCCACATATGTGGGCAAAAAGCTGAATAGATGGTTATGATATCCACTATCTCCTCTACCAAATTTGTGAAATTCATAGCCTCTGGGTCAGGGGTTCAGGTCATCGGGAGGGGGGAAGGAGCAATATAGTGTTAATGCATAAACTGTTTAAAATCTTCTTTATTCTCAGACATCTGTATGAAAAACTGACTTATAATTATGTTTACCAGGAAGTCCTCTACTGGAGTTTTAATGTTCATGTCCCCTGGAGTATGGGTTTTGATTCTAGGGCAGGACCAAAATAGACAACATTATTATGTGCATATTATCTTCTATGTTCCTTTAAAACAATCTTATTTTTGAGATACAAAAGATGGAAGATTTTGTCTTTCGGTATCATATTTGTAAGTCGTGTAAATATAAGATGAAAAATTTGGTTCGGTTACATATTACAAAATATTAATAAGTAAAGAGCAATGGATAATACACCTTATTATTTACTATGTAGCCCGTAAATCGACTTGAGCAAGAGGTAATTAACGTGACGGCATAACGCGTTAGATGTGACTGCCAAATGCATTAAATACATAAATGGTATATCTTAAAAGAAAAAAAAACATTGCTTGGGCATGGGAAACTGATTTTGTTTGGTTTACATAGAAAATTAATTTGTTATCCAGGTACAACCCGAGGTATATCCACGTACACATTTGATAGAACATGGACCCCTTTGGGCCCCTAATGTGATGGGTCAGTCCATATTTCTTGACGTAAAAAAAAACCTCACAAACTTGAATATTCACTATCTGAGGGTGCTTCCAAACAAGTAACAAATTTTACAAGCATTAAATGGGTCTGCGTAATTGTGTGAATAGAAAACGAATTACATTTGCAAATTCTTTTTATTATATTGGGTTTCGCATTCCATTGTTTAGAATGTTATTTCAACATAACCACAGTCTGCATTTTGGAGGTGAACAGACTAGGTCGACGTCGACATTTAATACTGGGTTCTTTAATACTCTGTATAATAGCTATCAGAAGGGCTCAATTACACTATCACGATCTTCACTCATGTATATCGGCGTTTCAGAAATCATCAGTAATCTAAAGCGGAACTTTTCGGTGCAGAAATTAAATATTACTGATAAAGGTGAAAAGAATTATCCCTCTTTGAATTAAAATGCCTTGATAACATTTATAAAACCATGTTTTGTATCTTAGACATATACCATTTTTAGAAAGCCAGGATCTTTGTTGTCGTTGTTCTTCTTGATGTGTATTTCGCCGCTATCTAAATTTAGATGTATAATAATTAAAATGTGTGTTCCTTTTAAATCAATGCAGTCGTGTTAGAAAGTGGAGTTGTATAGTGAGATTCCCTCGGAAGACTGGCTATATAGTATCAAACCTCCCCCCTCACCTGCCCGGGGAATTCTTACTATACAGCCATTCTTCCGGCTAAGTATATATACATGTAGACTTAACTTGTATTGGCCTTTGTGTCCTTGTTTGAATACAATCCATTAATCTGTTGCGCGCATCAAATGAATAAATGCGAGTACTTATATATTTGGTCATTTGAATTAATATGTTAATTCCTTAAAGATATCCAAATATGGTTTGCTTGGCTCTACTATGTGATATCAAAATTGATTTGTAGATCTGCTTGAATGATTGTGAATGTTTCTTCAATTTGTATGATTTTATTTTAATGCTTAAAATATGTTTTTAAAAACTCACCACATAGCCTTCTCTCCGTCAAGGCAATGACTCACTATATAACAAGTCTTCTTGGAAGAAGTCTCACCATGGTATTATATGACACCACTATGTTTAACCTAATTAAGATTGATATTATTTTTAAACGATTCATTGGTTTCTTTGGTGATATGAATGTAGCGACATTGCACAGAAAATACATAGCCCATGTTGGGAAATTGTGTCTGACATCATCATTCATGCAGTCCGTGATTTTCTTTTTTAGATTGCGGAAGGTTTTGACCGATTGATAAACTGACTAAAACTGGATACTGTAGATTTTAATCGTGTCAGTTTCTATAAATCTTTGAATCATATAGGTTTATTGAAGAACTATAGGAGAACATAGACAGTAGATGTAATATAAACGATAAAAAAGTTCATATGTGTACATTTTTTGTGGATTAAAACAGAAATACTAATATATTCATGGTTTACATGATTGTGCAATTGTTGATTGATATATATAAGTAGATAAAACTTATATTCACACTCTCGTACTGCTGCAGCCCAACAGACAGGAATAATCCTAAAAAAGTAACACACAATCTTACTGGAAACTCTATGTTATAACCATGATCAATTTCACAAGTTTTTCACAACAATTTCTTGTCAATACTAAAAGTCCGGTTGGATGTGCGTAACTGAAACTAAAACCGAATCTAAAGTACCCGGCACTTGTTACACTCGGGTGATTTGTGGACGTATCATTTTATAACCGAAGGAAACGGTTGCTTATGTATGTATTTTGTTAAAGCATTATTTTACCTTTTATCTGTAACTATAAAAAACAAAAGCTTTCTTGTCCATTTCTTTCTGCATTCTTAAATAAAAAAAAAACTTCATTGTAGATTTTGCTGTTCAATTTTGAGATATCTTTATCGTAAAAGATTTTTAAGCAACTGATACCGTTTTGTTTTGATGAACTTAGTAATTGTTTTTACAAAACCAATACGCCATATAATGTTTATTTACAATCTACGTTTAGTTTCATGGGTTACGATTGTATTTGAAGTTGAAATCATTCAAATGAATTCGACGAAGTGTGTTTCTTTGTACGTATGTTAAGTACACGTCTGAGATATCAATATGCTAAATGGAATAAAGAGTCATTTAAACATCACATTAAAGTGTAACTCTTTACTTTAGCTCTAGGCACGAGTTGAAATATTGTACAAAATAAGTTAGATACGTACATGTAGTAATATTCTCACCTGTAAGTTGATAAAAAGGTATAATGTACAATGTAGTAGACACCAAGTCATTCTATAGGTGATGACTGTGCCATAATGTATTGTCACATTTGAGGGTTAGCGCATTTTCATTGCCTATTCCTTTCAACTATCTATGACAAATACAACGTTTTCGTTCTAAAACAACTAGGTATTCTTCTTTTACATGTCCGCCAAAAGTATAAAAAAAAAACTAAGATACAAAATCGGATCATTTAACAAATCAGTGAGCTATCGACCAGATTGATTATACAATGACCAGCTACCTACACTGTCACTTAGAATGTTAATGATTTGTAGTATGTCATTTTTAAGCATTGTGCGTAAACTCAATAAAGTGCAGTTAATATGAGATAGGCGCCGCTTTATTGGACGTACAACTGATACATGTATCCAATTCCAGAAGCTTCTTAAAAGTATACATTGCATTTGTTATGACCAAGAAAATAGGTTAACATGAGGTCATATAAAAATGTCTCATAATCTACGGTAACAGTTCATAACACATTTAAAAGTGGATTTTAAACTTTTGCTACCACGATGTATGAATGCATAAAACGTTTTGAAGGAAAAATGTATAAACAATAAAAGAGTTCTCTCTAAATCAGTCTTTTTATATATTTAATATTCTAGACAATAAGAATACCATTAGTAATGTATTTTATTCGGAAAAGTATATTTGTAATTTGACAGTCTTTTTGCTCATAATCAGCTTGACACTTCAAACTCTACGCATTAAAGTAACGCGATATGTAAATCAAAAACGTCATGTAAGTGATTAACAGATTCATACGTTGTATCCAATATATGCACAAAGAATGTATTGGTTTGTGTATTAATGTACCTTTCAAGCATAACTTTGTCGAATGAGTTTAAAACAGTAAACACGCAATACTTCGGATTTTCAGAAAATTTATGCTCTTTCATTATCAGTTGCCAAATTGGTGGATAAAAGTATTGAAGTGTTTCGCAAATGATTTAAAAATAATGGATAATTGTGAGCAAATCTGTACAATAAAGGATTAAAGAATATGATAAAAAATGAACATCTTTAATTGTTATTACTAGGCATTTATTACTTAATGTTGGTATACATGTATGTCATCATTGATATATCGATTCATACACACAATTTTCAACAAACACAATTTGCGAAAATAGGGGTGGGGTGGGTGGGGGGGGGGCTTTTTTTCTGTTTGCGCTAGTCATTTGTTATCAATTTACAAAGTTTCTCATAATAAACAATACTGGATATAATTTCTATACTTAAAGATAAAAGTGATCGCGTAAAAAGCAAAAATCAGATCATTGCGAACATTACCGGAAATACAGTATGTAACAAAAGACTTGTAGTTTAGACGACGAAAAAAACTAAAAAATTAAGTGCAAATTTTAGCCTTCAAAAGCACCATTCATAGAAAATACAAATCTTTCAATCAATACGTTTTGAATCAATACGTTTTGAAATATCCCATTACCTTCTAGGAATAATAATGTCAATATAAGATTGACCAGTTGTGATACATAAAAAATATAGATCGATGCTAGTTTTAAGTTTTAACTAGAAAAAAACCATTTGTAAGTTGAATTACTTGTATCTTCTATTGTTTTAAATTTGATAAAGTAAGTACTTGTACATATAATATGACAGTATTAATGATACATATAAGTACCATGCTACGTTTGATATAATCAGCAATAACTAACTAATTTAATTATGAAATTAAGATTGTGAATGGTTCGAAAACAGTTGTAACGGTTGTATTTTATACTTATAATCTACTACACATCCTATTTTAGGCCCCAAATGTTAAAAAACATCTCCAAAGGTTTAACATATAAAGAATAGGGCTTTATTGTTTTATTTCATATTTCATCTAACATCAGTTTGTGTGGATTAAACGTCATATTGTCTATCACCAAATTTTCTGAAGCTTGCTAAAAAAGTTGGATAGAATACTCTGTCACGCATTTTCTCATGTACCACAATGTACATATCAGTTAATGTAACCGTTCTTGGACGAATAAAACAAAACACCAAGACGATTGTAGGGTTCTATATTATATATTCTGAGCGTTACGTCGCATTAATCGTCTCACCCTAAAACAATACATAAAACATATAAGCACACCACTATAACAACACAAACATTATAGACATCACAAACATGTATAACATACATTTACTTATAGGTCAATTATATCGCTTTACATTTAATCGCAATACACGATAAATCTGAATTTTATGTTAAATAATATTTCCAACTCTTAGAAACATCACTCTAATATATAGATTATATGAAAACTATTTACAATAATGAATTTCAACAGATAGTTACCAATTTATGGAACTAGGTGCACGACACTGCATATACGTAGTATCAATCAGCGGATCAGGCTCATTATATGACTTGACAGGTCTGAGTCTGTATGCTTTGTCTCAGTCTGAAACACACCTGTCTGGCTAGAAGTCTTGGTTGCAATTAAAGAATTACAGAACCAGAATACAAAAGAATATCTCCCGCCAAACTGTATCAGTAGTGACCAATACTGACCAATCACAAACCGTAAATATAAAAATACCTATCTTCAAATGGAATAATCCAAACCACTGAAATAAATAACCTCAACGGACTATACCATTATTTATAATAGGGGTGTTTAAGTTTACACACACTTGTTAGTATTAGTGCAGCGCAAAGAGTGAAAGATGGAAAAAGTGAATGAATGAATAACTAAATAATTCTAAAAATAAAACTAAGTCAGACTATCACAAACTCCCCCAGTTGTGAAATGACGTCCTCGTCATTTCCAACTGAGAACTGAAATAGCTATGATCATAAAAACAATATATCTACAATTTGCTAATAATGTCTGAAATGCAACCTAATAAAATATTTCTTTCCTCTGACCGATTTGTGTTTTCTAAAATTTGCTTCAAAATACTCAACTCTTCCCTTTGCCTGTCGCAAATCTGATACAGCTGGTAATCGGCAAATCTCTTTGGCGGTCGTCTAGTTCTTGCAGATCTCCTTAACCCTATCTCAGCACCAGGTTCAGAGCCATCACCCTCCTCATCTTGGGGTGCAGGGTCTTCCGCGGCTTCCCTTTCTGGCTGTGTAACCTCTTCTTCTACAACTCTAACTGGTTCCTTAGAAATCTCTATAGGAGTTCTTTGTACAGGTACCTTTACAACTTGGATCTCATATTCTGAGTCACTATCACTGATATCTAGATCTGCCACATCATTTTGCTGCTTCAACTCTGTTTCTTCTTCGTTCTGTGTTGTGTCCTTCTGTTTATTGGCTCTAGGTTTGGGAATTGGTTTCTCCTGAAACTCTGGGTCTATGCATCCTATTGGCAATAGGAGGTTCCGATGAAGAGTTCGCTTCTTTCCGGTTCCATCCTCTCTCTGTACTACATAGACTGGTACTTCTTTGTTTGGCTGGCGCAATACGATGTATGCTTCCTCCTCCCACTTATCAGCTATCTTGTGCTTACCATCGAAAGCAACAACCTTGACAAGAACTCTATCTCCTTCATGAAGATCTATACCTCTTACCTTTAAATCATAATACTTACCCTGTTTCACTCTAGACCTATCAGCTGATTTCCTCGCCAGATGGTACGCTGTCTTCATTCTTGTTCTGAGGTCTTCTATGTACTTGGTAAGTGATTTTTTCTCTTGGTTGTTGATTCCGAAAGCAACATCAACTGGCAAAAGTGGTTCACGGCCAAACATCAATCTGTACGGTGATTGTCCTGTACTCTCATGCCTGGTACTGTTGTATGCCTGCACCAGGGGAGAAAGGTACTTCTTCCAGTTGGTCTTTTGGGCTGGATGGAGAGTTCCAAGCATGTTGAGTAGCGTCCTGTTGAATCTCTCACACATCCCGTTTCCCATTGGATGATAGGGAGTGGTCCTTGATTTCTTCATCCCTGTAATCAGACATAGTTCCTTGATGATATTTCCATCAAAATTTGCACCCTGATCACTATGTATTCTGACTGGAATGCCATAATTGGTAATGAAATTGTTGTAGAAAGCCTCTGCTGTGGTTTTAGCTGTAAAGTTCTTCGTGGGCACAGCCACAGCAAACCTAGAAAAATGATCTGTAATGATCAGTATATGTTGGAAGTCTCCTTTAGATGGTTCAAGTGTCAGGAAATCCATGCACACCAATTCAAGGGGGTATGATGTCTGGATTGGCATGAGAGGGGCTCGCTGGTTAGTTGGAACCTTTCTACGTAGACACCTATGGCAATTCTTGATCCATCTATCAATATCACAATTCATACCGTTCCAGTAGAATCTGTCGCGGATCAGAGATGTTACACGGTCACGTCCTTGATGTCCAAAATCATTGTGAAGATTTTTCAACACCACTGGAATCATATCCCTTGGAACTACTATCTGTTTTCTGCATGTATCATCTATGGTAACTTTCCTCTTTAAGATTCCTTCTTCCATAATTAATAGATGAAAATTCCTAATAAGTGCTAAAGAATGAGCAGAGGTTGGTAGATCACTCATTCGGGGTCTCTTACCTGATTTGGATAATGCATCCACTTCTGTAATACTGGGTCTTTGTGTTGAGCTTCTTTCCAGTCAACCTGTTGAAATTGGGAAATTTCAGAATTTAACTGATTAACTAATTCTGAATCTACAGATAAATTCTCTACAAAAGGAATCTCTAACTGAATAGATTGACATAATGCTTTCATACATTCATCTGAAATAGAAGACATATCATTAGTTTGTTCAGTTAGTCTTGAAAGTCCGTCTGCGTCTGAGTTCTTAACTCCAGGTCTGTATTGAATATCTAAATCAAAATTAGCTAAAGAAGCCAACCATCGATGACCTGCAGAGTCTAACTTGGCTGAGGTCAATACGTAAGTAAGAGGGTTATTATCCGTCAAGACTTTAGTCTTACTCCCTAGTAAATAATCCTTAAATTTGTCGCATACTGCCCACTTCAGTCCTAAAAATTCAAGTTTGTGGGCGGGGTAGTTTTGTTCTGGTTTAGTGAGGCTCCTACTGGCATAGCTGATGACTCTCTTCACATCTCCTTGTTTCTGATATAGAACTGCGCCGAGAGCAATCTTACTTGCATCTATGTGCAGTTCAAATGGCAGGCTGTAATCAGCATAACCGAGTATAGGTGGAGTTGCTAATGCTTCCTTCAATCTGTCAAAAGCATTCTGTTCCTCACTTCCCCACTTCCAGACTTTTCCTCTCTTCTTGCTTGATCTCTTACTATCTGTTGGTATGGGCATCAACTCTGATAAAGGTCTTGCTATCTTGCTGAAGTTTCTGATAAATTTGCGGTAATAACCGACAAAACCTAAAAATTTCCTATCTTCTTCTGGAGTTGTAGGTATGGGCCAGTTAAGAACTTTGTTCGTTTTCTCTGGGTCTGTCTCAATACCTTGATTAGAAACTATATGACCTACATACCTGACTCTTTCCTGAAAGAAATTACATTTCTTAGGGGAAAGCTTCAATCCTGCTGCCCTTAACTTGTCAAATACTTGTTGAAGTCTATCTAGATGTTCTTCATATGTTCTTGAGAAGATGATAATATCATCAAGAAAAATAAAACAGATGTTAAGGTTCAATTCTCCAAGACAGTCTTCCATAAGTCTTTGGTATGTAGCCGGGCTGTTCGAAAGGCCAAAGGGCATCCTATTAAACTCAAAGAAGCCTAAGGGGCCAACAGTAAAGGCTGTGCGCTCTTTGTGGCTCTCCTCAATTTCTATTTGATGGTATCCAGATTTGGCATCTAGAACTGTGAAGTAGGAATTGCCTGACAAACTGTCTAGGATCTCCTCAATTCTTGGAAGGGCATAGGCATCTTTCTTGGTCTTGTTGTTCAACTGTCGGTAATCCACACACATCCTTAAATCTCCGGTTTTCTTCCTCACCAAGACAACGTTGCTGGAAAATGGCGACTTGGATTTCCGGATGATTCCTGCTGTCAGTAGTTGTTGTATGTGATCTCTGACTTCCTTAAACATGGATGGGGGTATTCGCCTGTGACGCTGTCTAAAAGGTGTATTATCCGTCATCTCTATCCTGTGTTTGACTGTGGTGACGTGGCCAATATCTGTCTCACCCCAGGAGAAAATGTCTCTATTTCTCGCTATCACCTCTTTGGCCATGGCAAATTCCTCCTTTGTCAGGTTGTCTTGGGCAATATTAAAGTCTACTGCCTGGGACATGTTGTCTCCTGCAGGAAATTCTGGTATGTCCTCCACAGTGACTGGCTGAATTTCTGCAATAATCGCTCTAGGTGGTACCCTGACAGTCCTTGTTGTCACATTGCTTACAGTCACCCACACTGTCTCTCTCTTCTGGGGATTATAGTCCACTAAGTTTGGGATGATGTCTAAATCTGCAGGAATTGCTGATTTCTCTGTTGTCTGAATAATTGCCATGGTCTGTTTATAAGGAAACATCTTGTCTGCATATCCTTCTATTGTCACTTCAGAATTTGGTTGGATAGTAATGGGATTTCTTTCCGCAGACTTGATTACTGCCAGTCTGTATTTATTCTTCACTAACTCTCTTTCCCTTAATGCTAAACATCGAAATGTCCAATACCAGGGCTCATGCAGTCTTGATATCTGTAAGAATCTTTCTCCATGACATTCCTTTATTCCTCCCATTATGGAATTAAGAATGTTTGTCCCTAGTAATACTGGAACCTTCTGGTGATAATCTGTATCATTAACTACCAGGAATAAACATGTATACTGTCTGTCATCTCCTAATCCTTCTGATATGACATCTAGCTCTATCGCACCTTTATAAGGTAAATTACTGCCATCAGCACATTTCAACTCAAATAAATCTCTGATATCTTGAATTTCTACATCTTGCAAATTTTGTTCATAAAAAGATTCACAAATAGTGGAAACTGTTGATCCTGTATCTAACAATGCTGCTGTAGGTATTCCATTTATTCTTATCGTTACTTCTGTGTTATCTCCAATAATTCCTGGAACTTGACGCTGTCTATCAGTACAACCTAGCGTCCGCGTCTCGAAGCAGGTTGCTGTGAGTTTAAATCTCTTTTGTGGTCCAAGCGTACACGACAGCCATATTGCTTATGTCCAACTTGTCCACATCTATAACAAACAACTTCTCCCTCATTTCTTCTCTCTTGTGGGTAATCTTTTCCTCTGTTTCTATAATTTCCTTGATATTGTTGATCCTGAAAATATCCTCCTTGACCTTGAAATCTTGAATTATGTGGTTTCTCAGTTTGATATTTCTGACGTACAACATCAATATCCTCTTTCATCTGATTCACTTTAGTGTCCATCTTTTGAATCATTGCTTTCAATTCATCCATCTTTGAATCACTGGTAACAGTCTGATGGATAGTGGCTTTCTTACTGGCATCTTTATGTCTGATCTTATCTTGTTCTACCTTCCTAATCGCCTTTCTTAATTCATCAAAGTCAATGCACTCTTTAAATATATGGCCAGTTATGTCCTTTAGGTTTTCTGCAAGTCCATTCCAGAACATGTTTCGCAACATCTGATCTGTGTTTGTTGGAACAATTTCACCATTCTGTATCACTTTATTCAATAGATCCTCTAATCGACAGCTCCATTCTGAAACATCTTCATTTTCTTTTTGAGATGCACTGTAAAATTGGGACAAAAGATTCTCATTGTCATCAACAATTCCATAGACGCTGTCAAATCTCTGCAAAATTTCATCAATAGATGCTTCTGTTCCGAGTCGCATCAGGACTCTTGCTGCATTTCCTCGAAGTGATCTTCTGATGCTCTGCAGAACTGCTGATGTCTTAACGCCATCTCTAATCAAACACTCAACTTCATAACGCCACAAATCATATGAAGTTTCGCCTTTCTTATCTCCAGAAAAGAATGGCAGTTTCGGAGTGTTAGTGGTATATGATGTTGTTTCTTTTGGACTACTTGATGCATCATTATCCTGAGGCATGTCCATCTGCAATGTCCTTGGTGCCGCCCAATTAGCATAACTAATCAACCAGGATTTAAGTTCTTCTCCAGATTTTAGTTTTGGTTTTACTCCAAGTTCCTTGAAAGATTTAGCTAACTTTTGCAGTTCCTCCTGTGTAAGGTCCTCTTCTGACATGATGATTCAACACCTTATATAACTGAACTAATAACTTAAATAAGTTTCTATTCTAACTAAATTCTGAGCCGATAACCCTGAATAATCTGATAAATTAACTTAATTGGATAAATAAACTAAGTTTCTAAAATAAACTCTGAAAAAGAAAAAAATGTATAAACTAATTAACTGCTAAATAACTTAAATAGACCAATTAATAATTCTATACTAATTAATTTAAAGTTAAGAGCAATAAGTCAAATTCAATCAATAAGTTCTGAAAAAAAATTTAACTAAATTTAAGTAAGTTTTAACTAAATACTAAGTTCTAAATAAATAACTAAGTTATCTCAGTACTGATTACTACTAATTACCCAATAATAAATCCTAATATGTAAAAAAATACAAAAGCGGAATGAAATAGACACGAAATAGAAGAAACCGACACGAGTTGATTAATATAAAGAAACCGACACGTTTACTTAAATATTGAAGTCAAATAATCTGAATATCAAAACACAAAATAAACCCAATAGATTTGTAAATATCTTACACCAATTGCATGTATACTTTACTCCTTACTACATGATAGGCATAATTACCTTCGATGAAGTCAGACAGACAAAATCAATGAACTGATAATGTCAAATAAACCGTTACTCTATAATACTCTAATAATCAATGATAAATGAGAGAGCTGAAATGACGTGAAATGTTAGTAAACACTCTTTTCACACAGGGTATAGGGAGTAATACTAAGTTTAAGCTGCTGTAAAACAAGATATACTATTTATTGTGATGTATTCAAATCAACCTGATTAGTTCTTATCTGAAGAAGACGAACAGACCAGCCAGAACTTCAATACCAATGACTGATTATCAAATATACACCAGACTTGCACCAAGAATTGTCAACTTTGTTTTCACCGGATGTTATTACAAAGTGTCAAGGTCGAATGTCAAAGTATAATATTTGTAAAAAATTAAGATTTCGGATATTTCCGGATTTTAGTTTAAGCAAAGTTTTTATAAATTTTTTGCTCTTTCGTACGTCTTTCTTGCTTTGTTTACAATTGATTATATATTAAATGACTAAAAAAAATATATAGTGGCCAAAGAAATTGAGAAAATATGACAAAAAAATACACAAGTTTGGAATTGACCTACTAAAGTAGACAACAGCTGATCGCAATCACGTGATATATATCAACGTTTCAACATACAACTAGTTTGTGGTGCGCAATAGAAATTTCTTACCAATTAATGATTTAAATTCCTTATGAACATGTACACAACATATACATTTCACAACACATTTACAAAGATTTCACAAAACACAAGACACAACACACACGAGGACGAGAATAGTAACACACGTGGATCTCCTCGAATAAACACTTCCGGTAGATGACGTCACCAAAGTGCGGGAAACTCCACGGATTGTTTTGGCGGGTCTTCGTCGGCCTATACTTTCTCGTCTGGAATTCCGTCCTTGCACGGGAATGGGCGTGCGGGGGACGTCCACCAGATTGCCGTTGATCCTAAACCACGTTGGGCGCCATTTTTGTAACCGTTCTTGGACGAATAAAACAAAACACCAAGACGATTGTAGGGTTCTATATTATATATTCTGAGCGTTACGTCGCATTAATCGTCTCACCCTAAAACAATACATAAAACATATAAGCACACCACTATAACAACACAAACATTATAGACATCACAAACATGTATAACATACATTTACTTATAGGTCAATTATATCGCTTTACATTTAATCGCAATACACGATAAATCTGAATTTTATGTTAAATAATATTTCCAACTCTTAGAAACATCACTCTAATATATAGATTATATGAAAACTATTTACAATAATGAATTTCAACAGATAGTTACCAATTTATGGAACTAGGTGCACGACACTGCATATACGTAGTATCAATCAGCGGATCAGGCTCATTATATGACTTGACAGGTCTGAGTCTGTATGCTTTGTCTCAGTCTGAAACACACCTGTCTGGCTAGAAGTCTTGGTTGCAATTAAAGAAGTACAGAACCAGAATACAAAAGAATATCTCCCGCCAAACTGTATCAGTAGTGACCAATACTGACCAATCACAAACCGTAAATATAAAAATACCTATCTTCAAATGGAATAATCCAAACCACTGAAATAAATAACCTCAACGGACTATACCATTATTTATAATAGGGGTGTTTAAGTTTACACACACTTGTTAGTATTAGTGCAGCGCAAAGAGTGAAAGATGGAAAAAGTGAATGAATGAATAACTAAATAATTCTAAAAATAAAACTAAGTCAGACTATCACATTAACATTAACACGCAACACTATTAAGGCTTTTTATGAAAATATCAACGTTGATAAAACGATTCATCTGTTTTTATAACATTTATGTAAGGTTATTTTATCATGATAAAAATTTGATATTAAATGAAACAACATTGTAAATTCCACTTTGGATGACACTAAGTGTGGTCCCCTGAATGGACAGTCACGTGATATGTGTTGATGGTTTACCCGAATGGGTCATCAATGGGTCATAAACAAATTTTAGTATTACAAGGGCATACCCTTATTTGAATTTTAAAAAAGATAATGATAATTAAGTTCTACTCATCTAGTAGATTCCTCAAAATGCTTGTTCTTTGTATAGAGTCCATCTTTTATTAGAATAAATATCAAAGAAATGAGCTTTGGTTGAAATTTGTATGACACTCTCTTAATATTTTACGTATTTATCAATTTCTCCTATACATTTCATCACAGCAGCATACACGTTTTTTAAAAAACATTCCCTTAATTTATACCCAAAAGATCGTAAAAATCTGTTAGTGTATGCTCTTATAAAAAATGGATTTAGATAAGCTTCCCGATGAAAACACATCAAACTTGTTCATTAAACACTCTAGAAAAGAAATAATACACGCTTTAAAAATAAATACAAGCTGGATTAAAACAAGCATACTAAATATAATTTAATGATAAAATGGTTGTTTTAAGATTACGCTCCGTTCATTTATGCATTTTCCCATGTTAAAAAAAATTGATTGATCTCATTCTCTCTACACATAATATGCGTCAAAGTTTACAGTATGACGTCACATTGACAAGTGCATCGCGATCGCTCAGTTGTTTATACTTGATTGTTGGACTTATTTAACTTAGTATACAAAGATGCACGCAGAGGTAATATTTCATGTAGTTTAATGGGTTCGTACCATAGCAATCGGGGAATACTTTTTTGAGCATGTTTGATTACATGTTGTTTAGTATGATGTCCTAGTTAACATTTCCCAAACTTTCACGGGCTTTATTTTAAGAATCTTTCAATTCTGCATTATTTAATAAATGAATGATTTAATTGTCGATTTTGATGTTATATTTGGGATATCTTCACGGCTAGACAATGACTAGACTAGACAAAAATTAATGTTTATTATATAATAATGCCCTTGCTTAACGACAGATAAAATGAATTGTTATTGAAGGTTTTTATGTTCAAGTAAATGTGTATTAGTGTATTGACATATATTGGGGTTAATGCATTTTAATGCCTGTTTTTACATGTATGTCTACTTATCACTAATAACAATCTGTTGCTTCAACAAATGTCTAAATATCATTCTCTTAAGATCCGTAAAAATATTATTTATTTTTTTTAAATATGAAGAAAAATCGCATCATTAAAGAAATCAGGATAAATTGTAAAATGATTAGTTACCCACACTTCTAAAAATACATAGGATTTGCAGTTTGTCATTATATATACGTTCTATGCGTGCGTCTCAGCAAATTGCAGTTAAGATGACGTAGGCTTTCCTAAAATTAGTTCCAACTGATACCTAATTCCGAAAGCTTCTGTCAGTTTTACCTTGCATTTGTTATGACCAAGAAAATAATCTACCATAAGGTAATGTTTAAAAAATACATAATCTTCGTTAACAGTGAATCACACATTCAACAATACGATTTTAAACGTGCTACAACAATATATGAGAAAGTGAGTGTAGAAATAATGTATGATAACCATAAACAGTTTAAATCAATCTTTGTATACAATATAAAGACAATGATAATGCAGTTTGTGCCCTTCATTCGCAAAAGTATATCTGTTATTTGGAAGCTTATAGTCGAAATGAAAATCATTAATATCTATAGCTTAGTATTAGACATGGTAAATGAGTTCATCGATATAGGGATTCAAACTCTTATGCTGATGTGGATTTCTTATTGTCAACAAAAAGTGCTGCTATATGGCACACATGTGTATTCTCTTGATGCGCAAACTATGTTACAGAACACTATCAAATATCTCATCTTTTAGTTTAGACAAGTAAACAAAACATTAAATGTCCGTTTAAGGTATATTATAAGGTATATTTCGTTGCGCATTCCAATCACAATTGGTATGATTTAAGTAAATAATCTGTCATGGAAACTTAAATGCATCATGCTTGAAATTGAAAGGCAATTAGAAACTATACGTTTTGAATAAAAGTATGTAAGAAATGTCAATCATAAACAATATCAAATCATTTTGTAAAACAATATATACTGGAACTCAATTTGAAAAAAAATAATATTCAATGTTCTGTTCTACACCATTCACGCGATAAATATCGATCAAAATAACACCTAATTTTCTTATACATATGTCAACTTTGTCTGTAGTTTGACATTTTGAAGCTGTTCAGCAAATTTCATATTATACCTCAAATGCATAAAGAAACAAATATTCCTTTTAAAGGAATGATCGGCAATAATGATATATTTATAGCTAGAAGCAATCAACATGATCAATTTGATGTAAATTAATTTAAAAATTACTGTATTTTTACAAAATATAGAATATAAATTTTGAATCTGTACACCATAATTTCATCATTATAAATCGTCAACAAATTTAATTTTGAAATAAATTTGGGGAAAGCCGTTCGTAAACTCCTTGTCTAGTTGTATACCGAGCGCAGCGAGAGGCGGGCGAAGCCCGCCTCGCGAAGCGAGGATTAATGGTAACAAGTATATATAAGAAAATCAGTGAAAAATGAGAGTTGAATCAGGGGTACTAAGGCAAAAAAAAATTCTTTCAGCCCTAGGCGCCACCATATTGGCAGCCATTTTGTTTTTAAAAAGGTAGTTCGATCATTGATTGACTGGTACTTAACGATGTTTATTGCCCCTAAACCCGATTAAATAAGTTCCAGTGTTTCGATAGAAGGTAATTTGAATTTAAAGAAATTAAAAAAGGAAACCAGATTAGGTTCAGTAGTGCTTCAATCAAGAAACACGACTTGTTCTATGTATGTCTTATCAAATTATCAGATGGAAAATAAAAACATTAACGTCAAGAAACTGAACTTTTAGATACTTGATCAAATATTTAATTCAATATTTAATTTTAATTTAATTTAATAATACAGCGGCATTCATATGAATTTAATTGATAAACAATGAAAGAAAAAATAAAAAAAAATTCGGAATCACGTAACTCTCTTCGGCTATTTCCGAAGACAAAACTTGAACGTTTTACGTCTGAAATGTGACGTCATAATGTACACTGATCACGCGACGTTTAGTTTAACTTTGACGAATGATTTGAGTAGGCAACCATGCAGGCGGATTCTACTGTGTGCGTTTTAAATAGATTTTATTGTACAAAAGTGTTAAATCTGCGCTCGGTCCAACGGTCACACCGTTTACATATTATTTTTAACGTAATTATTGAATGTTTATGTATCTTCTTCTTCTTCAGAATACTGAGTAGGGCTATTCAAAGAGCATTAACACGTATACAAAGACAGAGTTGTATTAAAATAATTTAATGCGACTGAAAAACATTGAATGCCATCATAACTTGCTATTGGGGTGGCATTATAACGTAACCTTGTTTATAAATCAAGCCGTCTTCCTAGCTACTATTATGCAGCATAGATAGCTCGAGGTCAGTTCATGGAGCATCTTCTGATGATTGAAGTCAGCTCATTGAGGTCAACTGCATTACTGAATGAATCTTTCGATCGAAATTCTTACGCGTGAGACAAACTGTGCATTCTTGAATTAACAGGTCGAACTGTATTTTATATATGTTTTCATTCTTAAGGTAAATAAATTGAAATAAAACTGAGTAAAATGTAATATAAATACTTAACCAAACTTCATGTTTTTACAAGAACTACTTATGCAAGCGGAATGTATGCGCACGTGGAAGCATTTGCCGGATGCCTCATATGGACACAACAGTGATCGGCCGAAGTCAATCACAAAAAAGTGTGGACAGACGGACGGACGGACAGACAGACGGACTGACGAACGTAGAGAAAGCTATAGTCCCCTCCGGTGAAACCGGTGGGGGACTAATAAGTATTTTGCTAAATTTGTGGTCATCAACAATTGCAGTTAGTGATTTGTGCAATTTAGACGGTAAATGATTTAAAATCATCAAACATTTTTTTTATTACATAGCCAGTATATGATATAAAAAACACTCTCCAATTTTACAGCAACAAATGTTAAAAAAAAACAGCTGCAAATGTATTAAAAGTTAAGAACTACTTTAGCTCAATTTGATATCTCAGCACGAAGCTGCTAGAGTGCAGTGAATTGTGACACTTTTCTTGACCACAGTCTCTCATGCAAGGTTAAATTAAAAAATGAAATACCAAATTATATAAAGCGGGATATAAAACAAACACACATGTAATACATCATAACGCATTTTGTTGGAGTACAACCCCGTAGCCTTTACAAGCATGCTGTGATGCATTTCTCTTTTTTAAGTTAAAATGAAGTCTGAATGTACCTAACACCCACCGACTTCTCTCACAGGTAGATGTAAATAGGATATCCTTTAAATCCCCGTTTGTGTAAAAACAGGTCATTTTTGAAGATACAAAGAATTTTATCAAAAAAGTTGCCCTTGAAAAAGGGCAACATAAAGTGAAAGGTTTCTTAAAGCGTTACTGTGCAGGTAAATGAACATTTTTAAATTGACTAATACGTGTATGAATATTGGCATGTATTCTGAATACAACGGTTTCCTAATTATATCTAACCAAATTTCAAGTATTTGTTTAAATAAACAAAGAAATAACATTTCAAACGTAAAGAACATAGAATGGTGCGCATTCCATCCTTTTGGTGCCTGCATTTGCAAAAAAGTATGATTTTTAGTCAGTCATCGGGTTCTCATTTAGTATGTATCTTATTTTGAGTTATGTGCAAGACACGATGTAGTATCGATATCGATGATATCGACGATATTGTATCGATATCGATTCACTGATTTCAATTTAATAGAACTTAAATGCATATGTACAAAACTACAGCTGGCCAAACATCCATACTCAACGTCGATATCGTCGATATTGATTTCCCTTGTCCTCAACTGAATTTGTCCATTTTCATGGCGATATCGACGATATCATATCGATATCGAGTTGCATATGTACACAACTATACCTGTCCATATTTAACGTTGATATCGTCGATATCGACACTATTGTATCAATGTCGATTTGTATAGGTACAGAACTCAATATGTCCATATTTAACGTCGATATCGACAATACCGTACCAGAATCTATTTTCCTTTGTTTACCACTTAAGTTGTCCATATTTTAAGAATTATATCATTTAACAATCCTTAAAACCCATCATTTAGACGTTCTTCTCATTGTTATTGATTAATTTTTGATACCGATGATTTTAAAAGATTTCATTTGAGTCAATATTGATGTTGATGTTGTCATGTAAATAATATTATCATATTTGTTTAAATGCAATTATAAAGATCGCTATTGTTTAGGATATCGTCATTCTGTGTACGATATCGCCTATAAATAGTTAGCCTTTAAATTTATTAGTGTCGATATCGAAGTTGATATCGTCATTTTATGTACGATATCGACAATAAAGTTGATTTTGCAACTTCATCAGTGTATGTCGATATTGATGTCGATATCGTCAATTTGTGTACGATATCGTCGATATCGACATCACAATACGCAAGTTCCGAGATACCTGATCTCTAGTAAGGGAGGTACATTTAATACCGTTGAGTGCGCGTCGGTGGGTACAAATATCCAAGGACGCTTCGAATGAAAATGGCGGAATCGAGTGTTGTCAGTGATGTTAAAAACATGCTCAAACCCGAGCTTAGGTCATTTCTGTTGGCAAGAGGAATCACTGTTACCGACTATAATGTGTCACAACTTCGAGAGCTCGCTATTAAAGCATCGGAAATGAAATTACCGGTTATATCGCAGGAAGACGACGCCATCGATTCGTTCAGAAAACGCTCTACGATTGCCCTTAAAGATCGAGTGATAAACTTTCCATTTGTGTGCGATGTAAGTTTGAAAAGTTGGACATATGATTTGTCATGCATGCAAGACATTGTTTGTGCAGATATTTTCGTTCATTTACTCTCTAATGCCCAGTGGACAGCAGACCGCACCAAGTGTTACAAACAAGAGAGGGGGTATAGATTGTTTAAATGCAACCATATCAGTGCCGTTCAGTGCCATGCATTACCCGAAGACCATATGTACATTCGAGCCAAGTGTCTGAGAGAAACTTCGCAAAGTGAAAAGCCATACTTCGTCTGGTGTATGACTGACAGCAATGGCACCATCAAATCAGCTGGATGTGAATGTACAGCGTAAGTTTCTATTGTCATAGTTTTTTTAATTTTTATGATCAATCAGCTTTTATAAAAATTAGTTGTTATTCTTTCAAAATTGCATTGTTTATCAATATATATTCCTGGTACATTATGTATATTTATTTATTCAGTAATCACTTTGGGAAGGGCCCTCAAGGGGTATTTACACATTTCAAATGTAGGGCTTACAATGTTTACATATAATGGGCTATTACATCGTCGGAACCCACAGGTTTTCTATCCATTACACCTCTGTTGAAAGCAGTGAAACGGATAGAAAACCCGTTGGTTCCGGCGATGGGGCTATTATTAAAGTCTTATATGTGTAAAAATTTTGTTGCAAGTGACTTACATGTATAACCATAGTTTCATATATATTCAAGCTGTGATTTATCAATGATTCAATTTTTAATCTGAAAAATTGTATTACTCTATGAATTAGAAATAGACATTTATATGATATATAAATATTTAATTACTATTACTAAGATATGTTATGCACTGGGAATCATTTAATGAGACTGAACTGACCATGGGTAATCACTTAGGTAAGAACCATTCAGCCCTGTATATCAATCTGGTTTCATATATATTCTTAAATTTTAAGGTTACCCCGCTCTCTGTTTTAGGGATGACGGTGGTTGTAAACACGTCGTAGCTCTCTTGTTTAGCTTAGTTGAGTGGAGTGAGCGGCATACCGACAGAAACACAGCAACATGTACAGATGTCCAATGTTTGTGGGACAAGCCGAGGAGAGAGTCGAAGCCCAAAAAACTTGATGATATTAGTAAATCTGACATTAATAGGGTCTCTCCTTACACACATATTTATCATCCTATTCATGAGGAAAATTTTACAGATGATGATTTTGAAATGGAAATTTTTGAGCTTGTTAAGAATTATGATACACAAATCATAGAAGTTTTAGACAAAGATTGTACAAATAATAATAATGTTAATGAACCTCAACCTGTACCTTTACTTGCTTTATCATATAGACAAAGTAAATGTAGTATGCCATTTGTCAAACTTATGCAAGAAACTATAGATAAGTCAGCTTGTATGGAGATTGACACTTTAACTAAGGGTCAGAGTGAAAATGTGAACTGGTTTAAGTATAGAGTAGGCAGAGTTACTGCATCAATTGTGCATGATGTTGTTAAATATAAAGGAGAACATGTCCACAACTCTATTGTTAAAAAGATTTTAACAGAAAAGTTAGATGTCTCAAGTCCTGCAATTTTATATGGGAGAGAAAGAGAGTCATTAGCACGAGAATTGTATGATACTCAATGTAAAACTGATCACTGTAAACACAATGTAAAAATTCCAGGTCTTTTGGTAAATCCAAAATATCCACATATTGCTGCAAGTCCTGATGGTGTCGTCACTTGTGATTGTTGTCGGAAAACTTTATTGGAAATCAAATGTCCATATAAATACAAATATTGCACTGTGGATCAAATTTGTAGAGAAAATTATCACATTTTTCTAGATTCAAATGATGAAATGAGGCTTAAGCACACCTCTCCATGGTATTATCAAATTCAGTGTCAGTTAGCTGTTGCAGATTTATTGTATTGTGATTTTGTGATGTACTTAAAGGGTGTAGCAGCTTGTAAACACAAAATTCATGTTGAAAGAATTGAGTTCAATGCACAGTTCTGGGCAGAATGTTTGAAAAGTATTAATTCATTTTATGAAAAATTTGTTGTCCCAAGACTGTTGTCTGTATAAATATTTACACAAAATGATGCTGCACATTTTTTTGATTCAGCTACAATGTTCTGTGAATCAATATTAGATCATGTACATAAACTGTTATGTAAATCATTTTATGCATGTACTGTACATGTAAGTATCCTAATAAGCATGTATTTTTCAGTTTTTCATAATGCTTCCTTTCTATGATTTCATCATCTCCATGATTCAAAATTGTTAAAAAGAATACTGAATTCTCTTGTTTGAATCTTTATTAATGTATACAATTTTTAAATCTCCTTGGAACATGTATACATATAATTACAATAATGTGACTTGATTGTGTCAATCAGCAAGTCTAACTATTGGGAAAAATACTTAATATATTGCACTAATATCATTTATAAAATTTTGAAAATGAACAACATTTTTGTATGTAAATATACATAACACAATTGTTTCAATATACATATGTGTGTGCAAAAATTATTGCTAAATATTTCATGCATTTTATGGATGGTTTGTAGACTTAGGGGACATGACTTAATTATTTGTAAATGGCGCATATGAATTAATGAAATCAGTTTGTAGCATGTGCAAAAACAATTTTAATACAGTCACAAGGTAGTAAGACTTCTAATTGTCTTCATCCTTCTTTTTTTCTACATTGATGAAGATTAATTGTATTTTCAAAATTATGCATATGATGACATATCATAAATTTTTTCCAAAAAAATATATATACTGTAATATTAAACTGAAAAATGTTTTATATTACACAGATAAATGAATGAAATCATAAACAATGATGTTGTTGAATTCATTTTCTTACTAGTTTTGGCATCAGATTACACAGAAAGACACCAACTTTTACCATTTGATTAACAACTGGTTTCAGATGCCATGGTATATTATTACCCAAAAGCTTGAACAGTTTCAAACGTTGAATTGCTCGCTCAACATGTATGAGCACCTTTGCAATGTTTCTAGTTTGCTTTATTTCATTAACATTTAATCTTTTTTTCTTGCCCCATGTACATTTTCTTGTAAATGGCGGAATATTCAGAGTGGCTTTCCTTTTTGTTAACAAATATCTAATAGTAAACCCCCTATCAGCCATGACATCATCTCCCTCCTCAATTAACTCAAGAAAATTTGAATGTTCAGTAATAAACCTGTCGGGAACATTTCCACCATAAACATCGGAGACAAAAATAAATGTACCTGATGGAGAAATTCCAAGTAAACATTTTCCAGTGTTTTTTGACTTGTATGTACTGTACGTTTCAGACTGAGCAGATGGGGATCTTGGTCTTTGAAAAAAAAAAATCAGTGCAATCAATTACTACTCTAGTTTTAGAATAGGTATTTCTAAAAGATTTTGGCATGTACTTTTTAACCTGTAGTTTACTTGGCCATTTTATTAACTTTCCAAAGCAAGTAGCAAGAAATGTTATCCAAGTAACAAAAATTTGTGAAACACGTGAATTTGAAATTCAAAATATATCAGACAAAAGAAATCCAACTAAGCCTAATCTAAATCGAACTAGTGTAAGTATAAATTCATGAAATAAGGTTAATTTACGTGAAGGTCCTGGTTTGTTTTTTAATCCTTGCTGATAATTGTTTTCATTTGCACTATTGGGACCATTCCAATATTTCAAATTTAAACATTTTGAATAAATAATATTGAATAAGCCAAACAATAATGCTATAGACGGAATTCCCGTATATTGTCGGACAGACGCATCAGAACTTGTAACCTTCTCTACAAAGACCTCTCTAAAAAATGAGTCTTTGTCGTTCACACATCTTTCCATATATTCCATTTGAACGAATGAAATGTCTGTCTGGCATTCAGAGGAAATGGTGATAGGCTCATTATTTCCAGTATCACAATAGGGGTGATCTCTTGGAGGCATCCATCGTTCTGTATCACTCAGCATCTGAATACCGGTACTCTCGACTGAATCTGTATAAGTAATATTTAGTGTGTATATATTCTTTAAATGAAATAGAGGTGCAAAGTATTGATCGATCACTGTATGTATATGCATTTGTGTATATGTTTTGTATGTAAATACATGTACTGGTTTATTGTACGTAATACATGAAAATATCTACTAACCTGTTGGACTAGGTTCTGTATAGGGAGCTTCCACCTCACCAACCAAATATGGAACATTGTCATCTTCATACAGATTGGTAAAAGCAGCACATTCTCCATTATTTTGATTGGAGGGAATATCAACATTACTGTTGACGCTTGTTGAGTTTGTTGTGGATCTGTTAAAGGAGCAAGATAATTGTTAATCCCTTACACAATAGTACATAGTATTTAGTCATACACAACACATAATACAGTGTAATGTAGTGGTCAGTTAATGTATTGTTTTTAAAAAGTATCTAATATTTGACAATGTAAGAATTCATTATTATAAATTATTATCATTATGTTTTATTATAATATGAATTATGCAACATGGACTTAAAGCCAACGAATGGTGCCTTAACTGTTTGATGTTAGGGGGGGGGGGGGTCATGATTGATAAAACGACATATATAACATGGGCATAATAATAATTACCTTAGTGCACATGTTTTATAGTTGTTGTAGGGGAAAAGTGTTGGTACAGTTTTACCTTGGGCAAAATGACGGGAACATATTCTCGTATACTTAGTTGTTTTCCAACTAACTTCTCGGCGAATCAGCCGCAACCATCGTAAATATTCTCGTCTGTTTTTACGCCTATCAGGTAAAGAAATGAACGTAACATCTCTCATCCAAGGATATTTATCTAACTGCTGTAATTTTCGTTTCGAAGCCGTACATTCTGGCACACAACAGCTAAAATACGGCATGTTGTTATATGCAGACGATGTCGAGCGTATTTGTACCCACCGTAGCTAATGACGCACAACTCTTTCACCTCCAAACGCGCGAGTTGCAATTACGGGAGATAACTCCTGCAGAACTCGGAACTTGCGTATTGGATTAGCATTTTTCAAAATTCGTTATTGATGATGTCATTTTGGTGTCGATATCGTCGATATCAACAACAAAGTTGGTGCTTTTAAGATGAGTTCGGCCCCATCTGAGCAGAGTTGTAACTGAAGTTTCCTACAAGATAACCGCTTAGTTTACTTTTGAATTGTTAATTGATCAATGAAATAATCATGTTAAAAAGGTACCACATCTACAGTACATGTAACATTGCATCACGTTTTAAGGTGGATTTTAAACATTAAATATGTTACAAAGATATCTTACTTTATATGCATGTTTAAGAAGACCATTCGGTATTACAAAACGTCTTCTCTAAATCAATATTTGAAAAGATTTTGGAAGTAAAGATATTAGTTCTATTTTTCTCATGAACATACAAGTATACATTTCATAAGCTTTTCATTAAAAGTTCCAATATGTTTTTTTTTTGAAAATATCAGTCTCTGAAAGATATAACCAGATTTAATCACCATATTAATTTTTTTCAAACAATGCATGAAATTGCTATCGATTAATCATTATTTCTTCAATAAAAGTCCCAACACTAACTCATACGCGATGTTTTTCTGATATTCGAAACGTATATGATCATCTCAGCTTTTTTTACAAATAGCGAATACGTTATTACTATGGAATCATTAGATTTCGTGGTGGCTCAATTTTTGTGAATTTCGTGGGTACCTCTCATCCACGAATTAACATCCCCCGTGAATTAATAAATTAGAGCTATCAAGTCATATTCCTCTTGCATGTATACAAAAATACACGAAATTACGACCCCACGAACCTGTAAAATTTAAGCAATCCACGAAAATTGGCCCCCACGAATTTGAATGATTCCACAGTAATTAATTTAAGCAAATTGTTTAACAAAAATGTTGAACAATAGTGTAATAGAATATTGAAATGAAAATTATTTGGATTCTTAAGAATATATTAGTATTAAGTACTTATCAATTATTTATGTGACCATTCATAATCGGATTTATTGACTTCTGATGATGTATGAATAGTACATAACATCGCATTAAAAGGATCATGTCTGCCTCTTATTGGCAAATCAATATAAAAATGTGAAACGAAATGCTATGTCTGTAGCTTAATATAGACTCTTTAAATAAATAATAATAATAATTAATGCATATAAACAAATTTTAATAATTGTAATCTTATTGATACACATTCAAAACAGTATCCTCATAAAAGTCAAACTTGTAACGAAAGACTCAATGCCTTTATGCACTATGTGTGTATTTTATTTAAATAGATGCGACCGATGTTGATATATTATATTTTGCAATGAATTACTTTTCAGCAAGAACAAGGGGTTGTTGTTTGGCATACATGCGCATTTTATTGTCGTAATCCTTGTTACGGAAGACACAATCAGTCAGTGCTTTGACTAGAACAGTAAAGAAAGCTAAAGGTTCAAAGGTTCTTTCTGATCGGCGGAGTCTGCCTAAAGTATATAAACATTCTAACAAACAGTTTGTTCTTAAAGACAATGCACTATGTTCCGTTACCCTTTACATTTATCTAATAAAGATCGACATTTAAAATACTTTAAATCCAACATACAAACAAAAATACGACAAGTTAGTTAATACTTCAAGCACGTATAAAGATGCTGAATGCAACATTTCATTCTCATTAGAACTATGCAAAATTTAAAATGAACGCGACAAACCACCAATACTGGTACACAGAAATAAATAAATAAAAGTTACTATAAGCTTGCCGATTCTAGTTTTTTTTCATAGATTTTTTTTTAGAAAAAAAAAATCATTGGAAATTAAGTTTATTCTATCAAAAGATTATTTAAAATTTGAGAAGAAAAAAGTTGAGTTTAATTTATATAATCTACTACACACCCAAATCATTAACTAGGCCGCAAAATTTAAAAATAGCAACAAATTTATAAAACGTAAAGAACTACGTTACTTTTATATTTCAGCAGAGTTTTACTTGAATCCAGAATTGACAGTCGTTTTACCCACATGATTTATAGACGCATCTTTTTTATTGCCAAAAGGAGTGGTTAGTTTAAAATGAAATGTTTTGGAATGTACTATTTTTTTTTTCAAATATGTAACAATGCACAACACAGGCTTTTAAAAAAGAATCTTCCATTTCTGTATTTCTTAATTAAATTACTTCATCATCAATTGTTATGTTTAATTTTGAAAAATCTGAACATCGTAACATATTCTTGAGCAACTGATAATGCACGATATCTATGATCAACATCTTATTAATTGAAGGTACCAAAACAATGTGCTATATAAGTTATATTTACAACCTTCGTTTCTTTCATCAGTTACGATAGTATTTGAAGTTGAAATCATTCAATTGAATACAACAAGGTATGTTCCTCTGCGGCTATGTTAAGATACATTTTTGAGATATCCATATGCCAATAGGAACATTTAGTTAATTTATATATCACAGTTTACTTGTAGTTCTTTACTTTAGCTCTTATCAGGGCTAAATATGATGTTCAGTAAAGCTGAATACATAGTGTCAAACTCCCTTTTACATATAAAATGTCAGAATGTAACAGCTATCTAGTTATTTCACAGGTAGACATTTATGAATAATAAAATAAAAACTTATTTGCACAAGGTTAGCTAATTGACAATGCAAAACGGATATTGTCTATATAAAAATGCTCTTCTGTTACAGTAGATACAATGACGGAGTATTCATAGATTTATTGTGTACGAGAATGTGTAACAGTATATTGACATGTAGGAGGGTTGGCGAATTTTAATGCCTTTTTAAGCTATATATTACTACAAACATGCCTTTGCTAAAATAAACAAGTAGAAAATTATCTTTTATAAATCTTCAAATATAAAAAAAACTATGAAATAAAATCGCGTAATAAAAGAGATCAGTAAACTATTGACAGGATGTATTGTACAATGACCAGATACCGACACTCTCGGTCTGAATACACGTGCTTTATGGAATGCCAGTGTTTAGGTTTTATGCGTGCGTCTCAACAAAGTGCTGTAAATGTGAGGTAGGCTTTGCTTAAAAGGAGCTACAACTGACATCCAATTCAAAAAGCATCTATCGTTTTTATCCTGTATTTTAATGACCAGGAAAATAATCTTATATCAGGGCAAAGAAATGTTTCAAAATCAACGGCAACATCGTGTAAATCAAAAACGTCGAAGCATTCAATATTAAGCAAATCCATCTCCAACATATTTACATAAAATGCAATACTTCGGATTTTCAGAAAATTAATGTTCATTTCATGATCATTTGCAATATTGATGGATTAAGCTGATGAAGTGTTTAGCAAATAATGTATAAATAATGGATACTTGTGAGCAAATAATTATAATACAGAGGATTCGAAGGTTTTTTTTAAAGAAAATCATCAACAGTTATTATTAAGTATGCATTAATTATTAACGGTAAATGTGACCATTGATATAGGGATTAAGATAGTGTTGATTTCTTTTTCTTAACAAAAAAGAAGTGTTCCTATAACGCATAACTGTGTATTTTCTTAACGCGCAAACTATGTTACAAAATACTAATCAAATATCTCAACTTTAAGTGTAGACATACTAAAAACTCTAGAAATTGAAAGGTCCATTCAAGGTGAAACATTTTAAACACGATTCGTGGAATTCAGGAGTAGATAAAGTGACATAGAAAATCAATTGCACCTGACTTAAAATTTATTGGAAATTATAAACTACTGTACATTTTTATCTAATGGAATGTTATAATTGTAAAAGATATACAATTTTTTTTGTCAAACATATAAATTATTCTAACGAACAATTTTTTATTGAACTCAGTTTTAAAAATAATATACTATGTTCAGTTTCATAAACCATTAGCCAAATACAAATCGATCAAATAACAACTGATAAAATAATTATCTTGAATGTAAATTCAAAGCATTCAATTCAACATTCATAGATAATACAATTCAAGTCTTGTAACAAGTAAATAAGGTAAAGAGTTGCAAACTGTACCATTACCTTCCATTTAAAATTATGTCAACAATAATTTTACACAGAAAACTCAGAGAAAGAATAAACTGTCATCCGTTTGGAGATAATTATTGGTTTAATTGCGAATAAGAAAATGAGAAAAAACTTATCAAAGAAAGTTAAATGACTGGTATCTAAAATTATTTATAGTTTTACTTGTATATATAGTGTAACCGTGTTATGATATGAAAGAATCATGCTACATTTCTGATCATAAACAATAAATGAATAATGTCTGCAATTCAGATGGACACACAGTTTAAAAACAAACGTTGTCTTTTTATTACACTTATGACATATTACACATAGTATTTTTTAAAGCGGCAAATATCAAAAACAGCTGCAAATGTATATAATTTAAAGTAATACCGGAGTTTTGTTGCTTTTTTTCCATATTTCAGTATATATCTGCTTGAAACTTGAACTTGAATTAAAAAATACCACAGAGTCTGCGTCATCGGTTTCATATTTGAATATTTTACTTGAAATGAACATTGATGGTAACATAACAACAAAACTTTATGATAAACGCGATGACTTCAATTTTTCTATAGTCAACTTTCTTTGCGTATGTAGCAAAATACCTTCATCACCTGCAAAAGGTGTTCTTTCTCTCAGTTAATTCGATACGCAAGAGCATGCTCTTTGTATAAACAGTTTCTAAAGCGAGGCAAGCTACTGAGAAATAAGTTGATAAAACAGGACTATCAACAGTCTCGTTTAAAGTCATCTTTTCGTAAGCTCTATGGTCGATACAACGACCTTGTCAGCAAATACAATCTTCCACTGGGTCGCATGCTGACTGACGTTTTTCATACTAATTGTTAGACCATAATTAATCACCTAATTGTCTACGGACTTTTCCGAATTTTCTCTCGATTACGACAAAGAGCACGCGGCGGGTGTGACCGGTAAGCAGAGTATGCTCACTCCTCCTAGGCACCCTAGGCACCTGATACTACCTCTTTATTTTAGAAGGTCCGTTTTGCTTTGCTTTGAATGACGGTTTGTTATTGTCATTTTTTTTTTATTTAGTGGAATAATTCTGACACTGATTTTTACCAAGTTTTCTGAAGCGAAGGAATAAATTGGATTTCATAAATTATCAATCATTTTTCTCTTGTACCACAATGCACATGTTCGAAAACATGGTCAGCTTTTCGGCTTTAAAACATGTTCAGTTATTTCAAACGACACATGTTAGTTTTCGTATTTCAATTAACATGTAAAATAATCTCTCTCTCTCTCTCTCTCTCTCTCTCTCTCTCTCTCTCTCTCTCTCTCTCAAAATGATAGCTGCAAATGTATTTTATTGAAATAAGAACATAATTTTTACTGTTATAAATTTCTATAACAGCACGTATCTGCTTGAATCCAATAATCGCAGTCGTACACCCGGATGATATATGGATGACTGTTTTTTAATAACCGAAAGTAGTGGTTGCATAAGGAAGTTTTTTTTTGGAAAGTAATATTGTACTTAATTTCTGTAACCATTCAAAACTCTTGATTTTAGGAACCTTTCATATCTGTATTCTGAAATAAATAACTTCATTGTTTCAATGTTTATGTTCAATGTTTGGAAATCTCAACATCGTAACATATTCTTGAGCAACTGAAAGTGCATGGAATTTATGAACAAAATATTATTATTTGAAGGTACCAACACAGTGCGCCGTATAATTTTCATTTACAAACTAAGTTTACTCTCATGATTTACGATAGTATTTGAAGTTGAAATAATTCAAATAAATGCAACGAGGCATGTCCCTCTGAAGGTATATTAAGATACATTTTTGAGATATCCGTATGTTTATAGAACAAGGTGTACATTTATATATTACAGTTTACTTTAGCTCTAATTAGAGGTAAATATGATGTACCATTTAACTACATTTGTAGATGCAGAGTGAAAATATATCTTTCATGTTCATAAAAAGTAAGAATGTTATAGTTATCTAGTTATTCCACAAGTAAGAATATATTTAAGAAACTAGAGCAAAGCTCGTTGCAAAGCAACGAGTGGGTCTTCCGTTAATGTCGGAAGTAAAGCTGGAAGTTCCTGTCAGAAGCAGAGCTCTTAAACCAATAACAAGAGTAACTAAAATGAAAAGATGAAAAAATTCGAATTATTCCTGGTACGACTTAATAAAATACGAATGATTTTAAGTACGACTTAACAAAAACCTCTCCGATTTTAAGAACGACTTAACAAAAAAAATCCGAATGTGTTTAAGTACGACTTAGCAATTATTTTTGGTACGAGTTAATTTTACTTTGAACATTACGCTATTTTTTAAACCAAGGACGCGGAAAGAAAATTTCCGGAAAAATCTATTTTTAAACCCCGATATCTCTATAATGCATCTTCCGATTTTCAAACGGATTTCAGTTTCGTATTCAGCATGACCAACTCTACAAACCTCATAAACATTTGAAATTGAAACGAAAAATTCGAAAATTCGAAAATTTTACAACACTTCCGGTTTGGACCGGAAGTGTCTGAAACTAAATTCCAGCCTTATGTCCAAATAAAAACAATCAATGCTTCAACACAGAAAATTCCAAGTCTTTATCTTTAAGCGTTTTTGAAAAACGCCCTGGACAAAATCACTTTTTTAAAATTTAAAAATTCACGTAACGTAAAAACGATAGTGACGTTGTACTTATAAAATTAACATCTTTTAGGTACAGTGATGTGTCATAATCCCTGAAAGTTTCATGTAAATCCGTTGAAAACTTTTTGAGATATTAAGCTTTAAAAAAGTCAGAAAAATAAAGAAAAAGAATAATAATAATAACTAGAGCAAAGCTCGTTGCAAAGCAACGAGTGGGTCTTCCGTTAATGTCGGAAGTAAAGCTGGAAGTTCCTGTCAAAAGCAGAGCTCTTAAACCAATAACAAGAGTAACTAAAATAAAAAGATGAAAAAAATCGAATTATTCCTGGTACGACTTAATAAAATACGAATGATTTTAAGTACGACTTAACAAAAACCTTTCCGATTTTAAGAACGACTTAACAAAAAAAATCCGAATGTGTTTAAGTACGACTTAACAATTATTTTTGGTACGAGTTAATTTTACTTTGAACATTACGCTATTTTTTAAACCAAGGACGCAGAAAGAAAATTTCCGGAAAAATCAATTTTTAAACCCCGATATCTCTGTAATGAATCTTCCGATTTTCAAACGGATTTCAGTTTCGTATTCAGCATGACCAACTCTACAAACCTCTTAAACATTTGAAGTTGAAACGAAAAATTCGAAAATTCGAAAATTTTAAAACACTTCCGGTTTGGACCGGAAGTGTCGAAAACTAAATTCCAGCCTTATGTCCAAATAAAAACGATCAATGCTTCAACACAGAAAATTCCAAGTCTTTATCTTTAAGCTTTTTGAAAAACGCCCTGGACAAAATCACTTTTTTAAAATTTAAAAATTGACGTAACGTAAAAACGAAAGTGATGTTGTATTTAAAAAATTAACATCTTTTAGGGACAGTGATGTGTCATAATCCCTGAAAGTTTCATGTAAATCCGTTGAAAACTTTTTGAGATATTAAGCTTTAAAAAAGTCAGAAAAATAAAGAAAAAGAATAATAATAATAACTAGAGCAAAGCTCGTTGCAAAGCAACGAGTGGGTCTTCCGTTAATGTCGGAAGTAAAGCTGAAAGTTCCTGTAAGAAGCAGAGCTCTTAAACCAGTAACAAGAGAAAGTAAAATAAAAAGATGAAAAAACGAATAATTCCTGGTACGACTTAACAAAATCCGAATGATTTTAAGTACGACTTAACAAAAACCTTCTTGATTTTAAGAACAACTTAACAAAAAAAATCCGAATGTGTCTAAGTAAGACTTAACAATTATTTTTGGTACGAGTTAATTTTACTATTAACATTACGCTATTTTTTAAACCAAGGACGCGGAAACAAAATTTCCGGAAAAATCAATTTTTAAACCCCGATATCTCTGTAATGCATCGTGCGATTTTCAAACGGATTTCAGTTTCGTATTCAGCATGACCAACTCTACAAACCTCTTAAACATTTAAAATTAAAACGAAAAATTCGAAAATTCGAAAATTTTAAAACACTTCCGGTTTAGACCGGAAGTGACGGAAACTAAATTCCAGCCTTATGTCCAAATAAAAACGATCAATGCTTCAACACAGAAAATTCCAAGTCTCTATCTTGAAGCGTTTTTGAAAAACGCCCTGGACAAAATCACTTTTTTAAAATTTAAAAATTGACGTAACGTTGAAACGGAAGTGACGTTGTAGTTGAAAATTTAACATCTTTTAGGGACGATGATGTTACATAATCCCTGAAAGTTTCATGTTAATCCGTTGAAAACTTTTTGAGATATTAAGCTTTAAAAAAGTCAGAAAAATAAAGAAAAAGAATAATAATAATAACTAGAGCAAAGCTCGTTGCAAAGCAACGAGTGGGTCTTCCGTTAATGTCGGATGTAAAGCTGGAAGTTCCTGTAAGAAGCAGAGCTCCTAAACCAATAACAAGAGTAACTAAAATAAAAAGTTGAAAAAATCGAATTATTCCTGGTACGACTTAACAATATCCGAATCATTTTAAGTACGACTTAACAAAAACCTTTCTGATTTCAAGAACGACTTAACAAAAAAAGTCCAAATGTGTTTAAGTACGACTTAGCAATTATTTTTGGTACGAGTTAATTTCACTATAAACAAAACGCTATTTTTTAAACCAAGGACGCGGAATCAAAATTTCCGGAAAAATCAATTTTTAAACCCCGATATCTCTGTAATGCATCGTCTGATTCAAAAACGGATTTCGGTTTTGAACTCAGCATGAAAATTACTGTAAGATACGTACGTAAAATTTTTAAAATTGAAAAACATGAAAATTCAAAAAAATTGGTTTTGCTTCCGGTTTCGACCGGAAGTGTCCGAATTGAGTTTCCAGCCTTATGTCATAAGTAAAACGATAGTTCTACCTTCTCTGTAAATCTCATAGCTTTATCTTAAATCAAAAATGAGAAAAGCCCCGGACAAAATCACTTTTTAAAACGTGAAAAACGTCAATATCTGACGAAATTGATGACGTCATCAAATAATTTTTTCATATCATAGAGATCTTTTAGATACACATTACACCTGTAAATTTCAAAACAATCGATGCAAGCATTTTTGAAATATTTGAGTTGGAAAAAAAATAAAAAGAATAATAATAATAAGAATAAGAAACTAGAGCAAAGCTCGTTGCAAAGCAACGAGTGGGTCTTCCGTTAATGTCGAAAGTAAAGCTGGAAGTTCCTGTAAGAAGCAGAGCTCTTAAACCAATAACAAGAGTAACTAAAATAAAAAGATGAAAAAATCGAATTATTCCTGGTACGACTTAACAAAATCCGAATGATTTTACGTACGACTTAACAAAAACCTTTCCGATTTCAAGAACGACTTAACAAAAAAAATTCCGAATGTGTTACAGTACGACTTAACAATTAATTTTTAGGTACAAGTTAATTTAACCAAGAACTTGATACTACTTTCTTAACCAAAAACGCGGAATCAAAATTTCCGGAAAAATCAATTTTTAAACCCCGATATCTCTGTAATGCATCGTCCGATTCTCAAACGGATTTCAGATTCGTGTTCAGCATAACAAACTCTACAAACCGCATAAACATTTGAAATTAAAACGAAAAATTCGAAAAATCGAAAATTTTAAAACACTTCCGGTTTAGACCGGAAGTGACGGAAACTAAATTCCAGCCTTATGTCCAAATAAAAACGATCAATGCTTCAACACAGAAAGTTCCAAGTTTCTATCTTAAAGCGTTTTTGAAAAACGCCCTGGACAAAATCACTTTTTTAAAATTTAAAAATTGACGTAACGTAAAAACGGAAGTGACGTTGTACTTTAAAATTTGACATCTTTGAGGCACAATAATGCTACATAATCCCTGAAAGTTTCATGTAAATTTGTTGAACACTTTTTGAGATATTAAGCTTTGAAAAAGTCAGAAAAATAAAGAAAAAGAAAAAAAATAACTAGATTCGATCTCGTTGCGAGCAACGAGTGGGTCTTCCGTTCGTTTTTTGAGTAGATAAGACGATTTTTAGGGTGAAATTGTTAATTTACACAGAAAAATACGGATATAAAATTGGGAACTCGGGGCTTGATCCCGGGTCGCTTGGGTACTTTTCCATGATCTAACGACTGAGCTTCTCGGACTCTCGCTTCTAGCAGTAATTATCCTTTTAATTTCATTGATTTCACAAACACATTCGAAATAAACCCTCCCCCCTTTTTTATGTGTGCCCTTAGACCTTGACCTTGGTCGTTTGATCTTGACCTCTTAGAACTGATGTGTTATAAGTATCTGCATGATATATATCATATTCATTTATATGTACAATTAGCTCTTTCGACCCCCTTTCTCCCTATTTTTAGGTTTGACCTTGACCTTTGACCCATAAGAACTGGTGTACTATAAGTATATGCAACATATATATCTAATTCAGTTATATGTATAATTAGCACCCCCCCCCCAAATTTATCCCTTCTTTTGTACAAGAATTGATTTCTAATATGAAAATGACCCTCGATATTTGGACTGAAAAATTGTATTTTTCTATTTAAAATAATACCTAACAAAGTGTTATAACCGTTTGTCAGAATTTTTCAAAAGTTTGAAACCTTGTCTGCGATTTTACTCCAGACCGCGTTTTAGACTACGCCTCCGAATAAAAATTGTAGCTCCAGTAAAACTCTGTAGAACTAGGCGAAAATTCATGGGATTGTTCATCACACTTGAATCTAAGTGTTTGCCAAATTTAAAACGAAAGGAACCATATTGAAGAATGTACTCCATCTCCAGCGGCATCACGCTATCATTCAGAGAAACGAAATTTCTACGCTTCGATATTTCTATCTAATAAATTCATGCTCAAATTTCACTGAAAATTTGTGTTTACATTTTTATCAGCAGTCTGTGACGATATTTGTTGAAGATCAACGAAAGGTAACTCTTAAAATTAGCTTGGAAGCGCTTATGTTTAACACATGTATTTCAGCGTCAATCCTTCTGATTATAATATACTTTAATCTACATTAATATTTACATGTAACCTATACCACCTTACATAATTATATTCTCTTGCGGTCCTGGAAGTCCTACAGTAAAAACCATTGCGTAATAACTTATCTACATGCGCGGATCCAGAACATTTTTCCGGGGGGGGGGGTGTTCCAAAGAATATATGTGTTTACCAGTGGAATGGGTTCGAGGCATAAATGCGAAAATGTTACTATGTAAATTTAATAAATTTTCATTTTCCACGGGGGAGGGGGGAGAGTCGACCCCCCCCCCCCTTCACCCCGCTCTAGATTCGCGTATGATTTTTTTTCCAACAAAACGTTGGGATGCACGTTCTCGCACCTTCCGCACACTGGACGCTAACATAAAGTGAAGCTGAGCTTCCTTCGTCTTCACTTCGGTTGAAAAGAATCTACATTAAATCGTCTTCTTCATCTGTAAATTCTGAATCTATGGAAACTCGCTATTTAAAATGTAGTAGTCGTTCAGGATCTGACTAGGAATCTCCAACCAAATATTACGGAGCACTCTCTTCCGTACATGACTAATACTGGGCCAAGCCTGAAATTATTCCATTGTTGTTGGAACCAGCCTCAAAAAACTTCCAACAAGCCAACACGCACTTTAGCTTTCAGATTTCTTATAATCTTTGCATGAGTTTGGTATGCATCAGCACCGAAAGTCTGATTCCAACTGACCATAATTTACAATTTGAAATTATATATAAAGCAATTATTGAATAACACAATCAAGGTTTAAAAGCATATTATGCAGAAATGTAATGAAATCATTTATCAAACAACAAGTGAGTATAAATCATGACATTTCATCAGATATACCAACAGGATTAATAACAGAATTTCAATAAGCGCAGATGTCATTTAAAAGATTAACTGTCCATCTCTGACTGTGCCTCAGGGGGGGATAAAGGCTGCGCGAAATTTAGAACGTTTTTAAAACAAATGTCGAAATATGGCAAAAGTTTTTGTATCAAAAAACACAAAATCAGAAAAAAAATAAAGTTACACAATAATTGAAATAGTCCGAATGATTGAATTTCAAACCGTGACATGTTAATCATTTAAAAATTTAATCAATTTCTGTGTTGATCTCAAATATTATTTTAAATTCCTTTTATAACTAATTAGAGTTACTAATCCATCATTAATCTTTTGTCGTTGCTTAAGATTGGGAATATAAACATTTATAATTATCAAAGTTTACACGAATAATGTGTATCAGATAACCCTGTCCAGCACCGACCGTGGGAATCAATTTCCTCGGCCGCGAGCGAGGGATCGCTTACGTAATGGCAAATACACAGAGCTCAGAAACGCAGTTAATGCTTGCAGAACTTAAGTCTTATCGTCCATGCGTAAAAACTTTAAGAAAAGCATGCATACTGTTATGAATCTTTTCCAAATGCATTAAAAAATCTCGAAGACAATCATAAACTTTCTGTGGTGAATTTATGTCAGTTGTACACACAATGACTTTTCGTTAGCATGCTAAATAAAAACAGGTGCATGTTAAAAAGTAAGCTTTTTACACTCACATTTCTTAAAAACCTGACGAAGTAATATTATAACGGCATTGGTACGATCCCAATTAACAATATTATGTTCTTAGATCGTTCTAAGGTAATTTTAAAATGATCAAAATGAGTTTAAATATTTTTAAGAAAAATCAAATTTCATCCAATCAATTCGAAAAAGATGTCATCAGACGCAGAATTACAAGCGCAACTTGGATATCATATTTTAAAATGAAGTTTGGGTTATTTAAACAAGATTTAAATATGTTATAATATAAAATTAGCTGGGAAGCGCTAACGTTTTACACATGTATTTCAGCGTTGAAAATTGTTTGCCGTGATGATTTCTCTTTGTTTATATAACGTTTTATTTCTGCACGATTAATAAATTCAGATGAATGTAGGAATGCCGAAATCAGTATATAACATGTAAATCGATGACAGAAATTTTCTCAGTTCTAACATTCAGATAATTCAGATACAGACTAAACGTAAAACAAGAAATATACATGTACCAGAAATATTTCACGGCTGCTTACATCCCGTGTATACTGTGAAAATTTAATTCCCAATACAGGTGATGCGTGCCCTATGATCTCAGGACTTTCTCTCACAATGTCCGATCGGCTCCGTATTTACCAAACAATAAGAATAGTGGCCGAGGTACAATTACACACATTTTCATTTGGATTGAGTTAACGGCTCGAGAAGTAGATTTTTTTTCTACATATAAGTCAAGCACGCCAATCGTAACTCAAATGCCAAGACATTCACAACTGTTAAAAATGAATGAATTGGTCTGGTGTGTTAATTGTACAGTGTTTAAAAAAGATACTAGGTTGTAATTCAAGGCTAAAGGTCAAAGATCAAAGATACGCAGGTAACATTACTTTTCGATTGTGGGACTCGGAGGGGGTGGCTTTTATATTAAGCTTTCAATATTAAATTCTTAATATTACACTCTAAATTATTACTAAATAAATGCATATATTAGAACATTGTATAACGTTGTAACATTAAAAAAACTATTTCAGTATAAATACAAGCATTTATCTATGGAATTCAATGTGCATTACTCTACGCGGACTCTGCATTGCCTGTTACGTAATGTATGACCGTTGCGCTTTACAGCCTGAATCTTGTTCAAAAGTTTACGTGAACATTCCAGACTTTTCAATTTCACACAGCGAGGGCTTTCATTTATTTATTGTGCTATCGTGCAACACCTACCACACGAACTGCATTTTCTTTCAACGCTTTAATTGAGAGTATTTAATTTAACTTTGAACACCATGCTAAATTAGTGCGTTCATTTTCTGGTTCGCCACCACCTCTTTCTTATTCTATTTTACAACTGATAAGATTAAGAACTACACTATTTTTGTAAGCCGATTTCTTTCTATTAAATTCTGTATTGTATTTAATATTTTGAATACACAATTGGCCTTGCGTATCTGACAATAACTAATTCAATGCTAAATAAATTAAAATTACATCTGTTGTGTAAGATAAAAGAGTGTGTTCTTGAAACAATTTATGTAAACAAAATAAATACTGTAGTTATTATCAAGATTGAATTATGAACGTACAAAGGATCAATGAACATGTGTGTGATAAAGTAGAAGCACATGAAGCGAGTTTTATTAGACTTCCGCGGATCACATGCATGTCAATTTGGCCGGGATCTTCACGGGATCTATATGCGGGATATGGATTATATAATTGTGTACACAGAGCTCCGTGGCCATGTTCGCTTAAAGGCCGAACATTTTACAAACGCCCCCTTTTTTACCTGTACAAACTTCAAAAAGATGCCGCTTGTCAATCAAGTTTGAAACAATAGCACCCAGTTTGATTGACGTGATCGTCCGAGCGAGGTCTTGCCAGGTCCTTGGATTTCTGTTTACTGGTCCTTGGATTTCTGTTTACAATCAATTCGAAAAAGATGTCACCAGACGCAGAATTGTAAGCGTCACCTAAATATTATGTTTTGAAATTAGTCTAAGGTCATTTTAACACGATTTACTTAGATTTAAAATTTTCAAAAAATTAAAAAATCATCCAATCAATTCGACAAAGATGTCTTTAGACGCAGAAGTGTAAGCGCAACTTAGATATCATGTTCAAACATTTTTATGATCTCATTTAAACACGATTAAATTAAATTTAAATTTTTAAAAATTTTTTAAATTCATCCAATCAATTCGAGAAAGATGTCATTGGACGCAAAATTCAAAGCGCAACTTCGATATTATGTTTAAAAATTAGTCCGATGTCATTTAAACACGATTTAATTAAATTTAAAATTTTCAAAAAAATTCAAAATCATCCAATCAATTCGAGAAAGATGTCATTAGACGCAGATTTCAAAGCGCAACTTAGATATCATGTTCAAAAATTTTATGATCTCATTTCAACACGATTTAATTAAATTTAAATTTTTAAAATTTTTTTAAATTCATCCAATCAATTCGAGAAAGATGTCATTGGACGCAGAATTCAAAGTGCAACTTAGATATTATGTTTAAGAACTAATCTGATGTCATTTAAACACGATTTAATTAAATTTAAAATTTTCAAAAAATTTAAAAATCATCCAATCAATTCGACAAAGATGTCATTAGACGCATAATTGTAAGTGCAACTTAGATATCATGTTTGAAAATTATTCTGATGTCATTTAAACACAATTAAATTAAATTTAAATTTTTTTTAAAAATTTAAATTTATCCCATCAATTCGAGAAAGATGTCATTAGACGCAGAATTTAAAGCGCAACTTTAATATTATGTTTAAAAATTAGTATGATGTCATTTAAACACGATTTAGTTAAATTAAAATTTTCAAAAAATTTAAAAATCATCTAATCAGTTTGACAAAGATGTCATTTGACGCAGAATTGTAAGCGCAACTTAGATATTATGTTTTAAAATTAGTCTTTGGTCATTTTAATGCGATTGAAATGAAATTAAAATTTTTGAAAAATTTAAAAATCATCCAATCATTTCGACAAAAATGTCATTAGACGCGAAATTCCAAGCACAACTTAGATACGATGTATTAAAATTAGGCTGAGGTCATTTTAACGCGATTTAAATGAGTTTAAAATTTTTAAAAAATTTAAAATTCATTCAATTAATTCGAGAAGGATGTCATCAGACGCAGAATTGTAAGTGCAACTTAGATATTATGTTTTAAAATTAGTCTGAGGTCATTTTAATGCAATTTAAATGAGTTTAAAATTTTTAAAAAAATTAAAATTCATCCAATCAATTCGAAAAAGATGTCATCACACTCAGAATTGTAAACGTAACCTAAATATTATGTTTTGAAATTAGTCTGAGGTCATTTAAACACGATTTAATTAAATTTAAAATTTTCAAAAAATTTAAAAATCATCCAATCAATTCGAGAAAGATGTCATTAGAGGCAGAATTGTAAGCACAACTTCAATATTACATTTAAAGATAAGTCTCAGGTCAATTTATTAAGATTTAATTAAATTTAAAATTTTTAAAAAATTTATAATTTATCCAATCAATTTGAAAAAGATGTCATCAGATGCATAATTGTAAGTGCAACTTGGATATTATGTTTTAAAATTAGTCTGAGATCATTTTAACACGATTTGATTTAATTTTAAATTTTAAAAAAAATTAAATTTCATCCAATTAATTCGAGAAAAATTTCATTGGACACAAAATTGTAAGCGCAACTTAAATATTATGTTTTAAAATTAGTCTGAGGTCATTTTATTACGATTTAATTAAATTTAAAATTTTCAAAAAATTTAAATTTCATCCCATCAATTGGAAAAAGATTTTATTAGACGTAGAATTAAAGTGCAACTTAGATATTATGTTTTAAAATTAGTCTGAGGTCATTATAACACATTTAATATGAGTTTTAAAATTTAGCTTCCCTACTCGGAATTTCCAGAGAATGATTTTTCTCGTGATGCTAGACTATCATGTCCTCTATCATTCCTGAAATTTTCAGCTTTCTATCTTTTCTCGCTTTAAAATAGATGTGTGGACAATGAAAACTCATCTAAAGTGTGTTCTATATCTTGACCCCGGCTAGCTTCCGTACTCGGAATTTCCGGACAATGATTTTCCTTGGGAGGCTAGACGATCATGTCCTCTATCATTCCTGAAAATGTCAGCTTTTTATCTTTGGACGTTTTTGAGGAGATGCGTGGACAAGACATTTTCGTCAAAAACGTGTCCTATATTTTGACCCCAGCTAGCTTCCGTACTCGGAATTTCCGGACAATGATTTTCCTCGTGAGGCTAGACGTTTATGTCCTCTATCATTCCTAAAAATTTCAGCTCTCTATCTTTGGACGTTTTTGAGGAAATGCGTGGACAAGACGTTTTCGTCAAAAACGTGTCCTATATTTTGATCCCGGCTAGCTTCCGTACTCGGAATTTCCGGACAATGATTTTCCTCGTGCGGCTAGACGTTCACGTCCTCTATCATTCCTGAAAATTTCAGCTTTCCATCTTTGCTCGTTTTTGAGGAGATACGTGGACAAGAACTTTTTAAAAAGTGACAAAATGGCGGATAAGTCCGAACCGGAAGTGATTTTTACAAAATAAAAAAAAGCGTATCAAGTTTATATAATAATAGATCGATGCTGAAAATTTGACCAAAATTGGACCACCCTTCTCCGAGAAATCTTCTGCACAAAAATTGTAAAGAAAAGAAAAAGAAAAAAAAAAACCTGAAAAAGAAACATTACAATAATAGAAGGGTCTTCCGCTGAAGACGGAAGACCCTAATAATAAAAAGAAACAATAGAATAACAAGAGGGTCTTCCGTTGGAAACGGAAGACCCTAAAAAAAGAAACCGTAGAAAAACAAAAGGGTCATCCGTTGAAAACGGAAGACCCTAATAATAAAAAGAAACAATAGAATAACAAGAGGGTCTTCCGTTGGAAACGGAAGACCCTAATAACTAGACACGATCTCGTTGCGAGCAACGAGGAGGTCTTCCGTCCGATTTTTAGAATAAGGAATGGCCTTACTCTTGATCTTCGTCAACGAAACTTACCCGGAAAAGGAGGCGGAATCTATCCCTTTGGTGTCCCTTATTTAAAGGATCAGCTCCTTTTCATTCATTTTCGTTAAAAGTTATTTTTTTGTAACGCTAATAAATGTTTAGAAATTGGTTACCGTTTCTGAGATATCTGGGAAAAATCGGTTTGGTATCCGGTCCTAAAACTCCTTTAGGGTCCAGATAACAAACAATATATGGTTGTACATTGTGAAGCACATTATTTTGAGCATCTTTTGTTAAATACTGCTTTCCAGAATTTTCCTCTATTTCGAGATATTGAAGATCAAAGTGTTGGACTTCTGGCCCCTTAAAATCCCTAATTACATAACAAAGGAGTAAATGATTACCATGTGTGTATAAATACGATTAATTTGATCAAAAATGTTTGTGAGCATTGCTATTTGTTATTTACGAGTCTAGTAAGATTCAGTCGAAGTATATGTTTTCATTCTATTTTATGCATGTACCAATGAGAAGCAGACGATATCTTTATTAATCTGATGTTGAATTATTATGAACTACGAAAAAGATCCACATCATCAGGAGTGCAAAAATTCTACATCAATCCTCACACAAATCATAAATAAGTCCTTAAACTCCTCAAAACTTCAAAGGTTTAACTTTTAATATTCTTTTCCGTGTTTTGAAAACCTTTATTGTCAAACAAATTGCATAGAGTCACACAGCAATTTGCATAAAGATTTGTAAACTTTGTACATCTGCAGCTGATTTTAATACTTGCGGCCTAAATATTACGATGTGTTGAAGATTATTTGTGTAATAAAAAGACAAAGTTTGTTTTTAAACCGTTTACTATCTAAATTGCATTAAATATTTCTAAAAATAGCTTTTTTTAATGATCACAAACGTAACATTCTACTGTTATATCATTACTACGGTCACTCTCTATATACAAGTACTTTATTAAATTATAAACAATTCTTAGATACAAGTCATTTCACTTACATTGAACAGGTTTTTTTTCTAATTTGCATTAAAGCTTAAAACTACATCCGATTACCTATAGTATATTCTTTCTATGGATTGTCTGTGTATGATTATTCTCGACATTTATCTCAATAGAAGGTAATGGTACATTTTGCAATTTTTATACGTGATTCTCGTATTGAAAGATTTGACTTGTATTTTCTATGAATATATCAATGATTTGATATTGTGTATGTTTGGAAATAAAATTGTATGTCTTTGACAATCATTCCATTCCGTAACATAAAAAAGTTCAGCAGTTTATAATTGCCTTTAAATTTCAAGTCAGGTGCACTTTAAGTTTATATATCACTTCAATTATTAAAATTTCACGAATCGTGTTCAAAATGCTCGACAAAATTCACCTTGAAAAGACCTTTGAATTTCTAGAGTTTCTGAATTTTCTAAACTTAAAAATGAGATATCTGATAACTCTCTTCTGTAACATAAGTTCCGCATCAGGAAAATACACACTCGTCAGGTATTCCATTTGGACACACTTCTTGTTAAGTTGTGCAAAAAAGGAAATCCACATCATCAGAGTTGAATAAATCCATATATCAATGGTCACATTTACAATTTATATATAAGTTATAATTCTTAACATTAACTATTTATGATTTTCATTTCTATCAAAATCACATAAATTCTTTCTATAACATATTTTGTAACAATTATACATTATGTACATTATTTGCTAAACTCTTGATCATTATAATCCACCAATATTGCAAATGATGATGAAATGAACATACAAATTCTGAAAATCCGAAGTATATTGTGCACAGTGTATTTAATCCATTTGATAAAGTGCCCACATGAATGATACATTAATAGAACAAATCAATGCACTCTGCTCAAAGATATTGTGGATGATGTATGAATCTGCTTATGTTTCAAATACTTCGACGTTTTGGATTTATGTACCGTTACTTTGATAAATAGAACGGAAAGTGTAAAGCTGACTAAAAGCAAACATACTGCCATGTTAGAGGTATAATGGACGTTACTAATGGCATTATCATTATCTAAAGTTATATACAAGAAATTTTTTAAAGAGGACTATTTTAATTGTATTGTACATTATTCCTTCAGGACGTTTTTGTATTCATTTATCGTAGAAGCAAACGGTAGAAATCTACTTCATCAATGTGTGATGTTCTGTTACCGTGGATTATGCGATATTTGTTGTGTCCACATGAGGCATTCGGCAAATTTATCATGTACCTAATAAGAAACCATCCGTTGAGTATTTATGAGGTGATAATTTCGGTCGGGGCGTGGTCAAATCCAATAAAGGTCGAAGGGCTTTTTGATAGATATTATTTCAAAAGTGTATACTTTAAAACAGCATCGTTTTAAAACCAGTATTTTATGTAGCATATGCTATGTTTTACTATACCGTTTTAAGTTATGCTATAAGACACGCCCATTGCGTAATAGGGTACAAAATCGATTCGTAATGTTATCACAGACAAAGACTCTGTAAAATGTAAGTATGCAGGATTGAAATAAAAACCTTTTTGCACAAGTTTAGCTTATTGACAGTGCAAAGCGTAATGTTTTAGATTTAAAGTGCCCTTGTGTCACAGCAGATAAGATTATGAATTATTCAAAGATTTTTTGTGTACGTAAATGTGTAACAGTATATTGACATGTATGAGGTTTGGCGCATTTCGCATTTTAATTCCTGGATTTTTTAACTATATATCACAAATAACATATTTCCGCTAAAACAAACAACTGAATATTGCACATTTAGAGATCCGTAAAATGTATAAAAGGAATATAAAACAAAATACAATTACAAAAGAATTCACTAAACAACCAAATGGATGTTACAATGTTCATTATCAACACCCTCAGTAAGAATACGTCTGACTTCTAGTATGCCATTGCTAAAATTTATGCGTGCGTGTCAACAAAGTGCAGGTAAGATGGGGTACGGTTTGCTTAAACGAAGTTACATGTACAACTCACTAAAATCCAGAAGCTTCTATCACATATACCTTGTATTTTGTATGACCAGGAAAATAATCTAACAAACATAAGGTCATTTCATTTTAAAGGAATGATCGGCATGAAATATCATTGCTTAGCTCTGTTTATATAATATACGCAACATGCAAATAGTTAAATTTGCCGGATGCCTCATATGGACAAAAAAAACCCCGTGATTTGAATCATTATGTATGTAACTCTATAAATGTTTTATTTTCAGGGTAAACGGATAAGATTACCGTTTTAGTAATCTACGTCTAATTAAAGATTTAAATAAGCATAGTAAATAAAATATTGCAAGGCGCAATGCGTGCGCAAATAGTTAAATTTGCCGAATGCCTCATGTGGACACAACAAATATCGCATAATCCACGGTAACAGAACATCACACATTGATGAAGTAGATTTCTACCGTTTGCTTCTACGATAAATGAATACAAAAACGTCCTGAAGGAATAATGTACAATACAATTAAAATAGTCCTCTTTAAAAAATTTCTTGTATATAACTTTAGATAATGATAATGCCATTAGTAACGTCCATTATACCTCTAACATGGCAGTATGTTTGCTTTTAGTCAGCTTTACACTTTCCGTTCTATTTATCAAAGTAACGGTACATAAATCCAAAACGTCGAAGTATTTGAAACATAAGCAGATTCATACATCATCCACAATATCTTTGAGCAGAGTGCATTGATTTGTTCTATTAATGTATCATTCATGTGGGCACTTTATCAAATGGATTAAATACACTGTGCACAATATACTTCGGATTTTCAGAATTTGTATGTTCATTTCATCATCATTTGCAATATTGGTGGATTATAATGATCAAGAGTTTAGCAAATAATGTACATAATGTATAATTGTTACAAAATATGTTATAGAAAGAATTTATGTGATTTTGATAGAAATGAAAATCATAAATAGTTAATGTTAAGAATTATAACTTATATATAAATTGTAAATGTGACCATTGATATATGGATTTATTCAACTCTGATGATGTGGATTTCCTTTTTTGCACAACTTAACAAGAAGTGTGTCCAAATGGAATACCTGACGAGTGTGTATTTTCCTGATGCGGAACTTATGTTACAGAAGAGAGTTATCAGATATCTCATTTTTAAGTTTAGAAAATTCAGAAACTCTAGAAATTCAAAGGTCTTTTCAAGGTGAATTTTGTCGAGCATTTTGAACACGATTCGTGAAATTTTAATAATTGAAGTGATATATAAACTTAAAGTGCACCTGACTTGAAATTTAAAGGCAATTATAAACTGCTGAACTTTTTTATGTTACGGAATGGAATGATTGTCAAAGACATACAATTTTATTTCCAAACATACACAATATCAAATCATTGATATATTCATAGAAAATACAAGTCAAATCTTTCAATACGAGAATCACGTATAAAAATTGCAAAATGTACCATTACCTTCTATTGAGATAAATGTCGAGAATAATCATACACAGACAATCCATAGAAAGAATATACTATAGGTAATCGGATGTAGTTTTAAGCTTTAATGCAAATTAGAAAAAAAACCTGTTCAATGTAAGTGAAATGACTTGTATCTAAGAATTGTTTATAATTTAATAAAGTACTTGTATATAGAGAGTGACCGTAGTAATGATATAACAGTAGAATGTTACGTTTGTGATCATTAAAAAAAGCTATTTTTAGAAATATTTAATGCAATTTAGATAGTAAACGGTTTAAAAACAAACTTTGTCTTTTTATTACACAAATAATCTTCAACACATCGTAATATTTAGGCCGCAAGTATTAAAATCAGCTGCAGATGTACAAAGTTTACAAATCTTTATGCAAATTGCTGTGTGACTCTATGCAATTTGTTTGACAATAAAGGTTTTCAAAACACGGAAAAGAATATTAAAAGTTAAACCTTTGAAGTTTTGAGGAGTTTAAGGACTTATTTATGATTTGTGTGAGGATTGATGTAGAATTTTTGCACTCCTGATGATGTGGATCTTTTTCGTAGTTCATAATAATTCAACATCAGATTAATAAAGATATCGTCTGCTTCTCATTGGTACATGCATAAAATAGAATGAAAACATATACTTCGACTGAATCTTACTAGACTCGTAAATAACAAATAGCAATGCTCACAAACATTTTTGATCAAATTAATCGTATTTATACACATTCAAAGCAGCAATCTCATAAAAATTCAAAGTTGTAACTAAATACGTTTTTACTTTAAAACTTATGAATGCTTATTTCTCTAGAGAGACGCGACCGATGTTAAGATATGATACTTTGCTACATAATGCTTTTCATTATGAACAATGGTAAGTTATTTGACACACCTGTGTGTTTTCGTAATGCGTAAACCTTGTTACGGAAGACCTGGTAAGTAAGTCAGCTTTTTGTCTAGATCAGTGAAGAACACTTGAAATTCTTAGGTTCTTTTAGGGGAATTGTGTGGGGCTTTCCAACACTGATTCTCGAAATTTGAACAAAAATGTAAACGGTTACTTAAAACGTGGTTCATCTGATCTTGATTTAACAGACAATAATAAACCAATGTACGTTTTCATCTAATGGAATTGTGATAAAAATTTCAAAGATATACATTGCCAATTATCAAATATAAATAAGTCCAAAACAATTTAACAAATAATCTCAATTCTAATAATAAAATACTATGCTCGGTTACCAAAACCATTTACCCAAAATAAAAATCGGTCAAGTTATCTGATAAACTAGAGTGCGATTGTACATTTGACGACTTAATATCAATATACATACAAAATAAAACAAGCCTTTCAAGACTTGAATCGCGTATACAGTTGTAGAATACAACATTACATTCTAATTGAAACAATGTCAAATGTCAAGTTCATGCTATAGACTACAAAAAGAGATAAACACAATGATGAAAAAAAGAAATATATGCCCTACAGCTAAGGTATAGTATTGAGCTATTTAGATTAATTCCAGTTCCCTGGAAGTATTTTTCTTGACGCCAAGCTAGCTAACTTTTCTCTGTCTCTGTATCTCTGCTGTATGTCTCTGTCTGAATCTCTCTCTCTCTCTCTCTCTCTCTCTCTCTCTCTCTCTTGTTGACGTACTTCTTAACGCTCAACTTTCTTTGATATTATTCACAGAAAATAAGCATTAGTAATTTAGTACACAAATTAATATTGTTTTTGACATCCAATTTCAAACATCTCCGATAATGAAAAAGTAAAGAAAACAATATATAATATGTAGTACAGCAATGCTGATACTTTATGAGTCTTAGCAAAGGAAAGATGAGAGCCATCTTTACTAATCAAAGAGAAGTAAGCCTTGTTTAAAAGTTCAAATCTGGCATATATATTTTGCTGTACATTTAACATATTATCATCAAAACCATCATTATTGACAGCGTGAGTGGCGAAGGTATTGGTTTTTTTATCATTTTTTTCGAAAGCGATATATCCAAATGTTAATGCAATGTTGTCCATAAGAAGAGGGGAAATAAGATGTGGATTGATAATTATGTTTAAATTCCTTATCATAGAATAAAAAAAATCCACACCGAAAAACAAGTTGGAGTAGAATATTAATTTTTAAAAAATGCTCTTCTTTGATCATACTGATTCTGTCGGTCCATTGGTTAAATGAATGTGTAACAAATGACACTGTAGAACAATCACAATGTAACGGTGAGGAGTGTATGAGTTGTAAGACATGTCAAGTTGTTCCATTTCCTTGACAATTACATGACTTCGCTATTTTACAGGTGTAAGATCATTGCCTCCACCAATTACAGTCCCGGGCCAGTGGTCGATGCCTACTATATCAGCGTATGCCTGGCTAACAATCACGTGGTCGAACCAAACGCCCAGGAACGAAAGTGAAAATTACTTTATCTAAAACTTAATTCGAAATTTTTGAAATTATCGTCCTCGTCTATATTATGTTAATTGTATGTGATTACTAGAATAAAGCTTAGATTTACTCACCACATCAAACATTGCTATTATCAACAAAAATATTAAAAAAATGGATTTTATAATTACATGCACGACAAAAGTAACGACAAATGTTGCTGACGAGAGGTGAATGAATAAACTAAAGTCGGGTGCAAGGTTTAGCCTTTCGGTAAAACGGACGGAGCATATCCCTAAAACTGGTAATGTCATGACGGTTATATTACATGTACAAGACAATAACGAAATCAATATTAGTCCACATAAGTTGAATCTCGATTGAATCGAAAGACAAAAATTGATATCAACTCGAAATCATTATGCATCCTTACATATTATTTGATGACGATATTGGCAATGATATCAACCTCAGTTGATAGTATTTAACTAGTATTTAACCTCAACAAGATTAACCCTGTTTATGTGAACAAAAATCTTTTTTCTCACAATCTAGATCTTAATAGGGAAATGATCTCTATTTCAAATATCAGCTTCTTGTCTGCAAGCCATGACTTAGAAGCCCATAGGCTTTCAAAATTACTTTTATAAACAATGAATATTTCAGTAAAAAATTGTACTTGGTTATTTTATTTTGAGTTTTATATTATATCACTGCAAAACGGTTATTTAATGTAGAGTTAAGTAACTTTATCATCGACGTTTAGTTGAGCGGGATTTGCATTCCTATTTGAATATGCATAAAAAAATCAATAATCTAATATCTAATTGTGAAAATTGTATAAATATTACATTTAGAATCAAAAGTGAGTCTTGAAATATCATAAAGTGATCATTACTAATGGCGTTGGAAGTTATTGAAAAGGAGGATGGGCTAGACTTATAAGAAGTATTGTTATGTCTGACTTTGCAAAAAAGTACATGTAGTGGGCTAAGCCCCCCCCCCCCCGCCCCTCTCCCCCCGGTTCTGGCGCCTATGATTACGGTCGAGGGGTAATAAAGTCATAAATCAGATTTATCACGCCTCGTCTTCCATGATCAACTTCACGTTCTTTATTCCGAAAGACAAATATCTCATAGGTTATACATGTAAACATACATTTCAAATACAATACAATAGGTTAGCAATATACAAAGTGTACATAATCAATTTTGATAATTCACATTAATACATGTAGTTCGATGTTTGTTGGCATAATATTAATATTTCCCTAAGTTACACAGTCCTTTGTTATTTGAAGAAGATATTAACTGTTTAAATTTCTTTTCGTTAGCATATGGAACTATTTTGTAAGTGTGTTCGATATGTTTTCTAGAGTTAGGCGTAGGATTTAAATAATGCGGATGGATATGCGTGTTATATGTCACAGGTATTTAAACAGGTGTATCTTACATGTGGTCAATCGAGTTCGTATTCAGCTTTCAATATGTCTGATATTGAATAACATAACTCAGGGTAAATCGAAATTAATATTGGTTCAGATTATTTATTTTGTAGAAAACTTCAAAAAACAGACGTCATCAAGATGTAGGGAATCCTTAATTAAATGAATATTTAATTTGTATATTGTCCTACAGAAGACCAAGAAGAAGATAAACGCGTTGATATGTATATATAATTAAAGATGAGTACATAACTCATGTCTATAATAATAAATTGTTGCATTTGTAATGAGTTTTTGTTATTGATTGCTATAGAAAAGAAATGTTTTATTTGCGGATGAACAAATTGAAGGAGAAAATAAATAACTTTATACACACTTGGTTTTCGGGAGTAGTATTTTTGAATATACTTTTCTCTTAAACTACGCAGTGATGTACAAATAAGTAAAAATGGTACTCATCTTCTATATCATTTAAGTTACAAAAGTCACATTTTCGACAATCACGTGTTAAATTATCATACCTCCCTGTTTAAATATTTAAGTCTTGTGAAGACAACCGTTATCGTGTAATTAATTTACAAAATTTTACATGAATTAATTTATTTAGATAAACTTGTAAACAAAAGTAATCAACACTATGTTTATACAATATACATTTTGACGAATTGCTTATATCGTTAACAACTTTTTGTTTATAGACATCACACATTCTATCATACAGTATCTAAAATAGCAGATTCTTTAATAGTACTATGATATAAATAAGCCAAGCCTAAAGTGTACAGTTTTTTCCTAACATTTGAAATCCATGTGTCATTATTTTTCACCATGTCTTAGTAGCATGCTTTTAAAATACAGCGTTTAAGTTAAAGTAGATAAGTACCAAATAGTTTAAGTGAAAATATGCAGGCAAATCTGCATATAAACGGCAATATTAACGAACATTTGTATGCATGTTTCAAAATAAGGGATAACTTAATTATCGAGTTTCTGTTTTTGAAATGTAAAATATGAAGTATGCTTAGCATATCTTGTCATTTTACGGGACAGGGTTAAGATGTAAAGAAGGCATATTAAAGAGGTCCAGGTGCAAATAAGTAGGCATATTCCTTGTAAACGTCATATGTTAACGGACATTAGTTTGTATGATTCAGAGTAAGGGAATGCTCAATTATCAAATTCTGTTTTGAGATGTCACGTACTAATAAATGTACTAGTTTTAGTTTTCTAGTTCGTTTACAATGCTTGCCAAATGGTTATTACTGTATCCTACGATCAACATGTTTGCAATGATTGGAAAATAGAACCAGTGAAATATCAATCATCGACATTCGGATCGAAGAAATACATGTGGTTGTTATCTCGGAACTAAAAACTAATTCATGAATATATGAAAACAACCTATGTTAGCACTACTAATTGAAAACAAAATCATTTTTTAAAAATTGTTTAATACTTCTTTAGTCCATGTTTGTTCGCACATTTACAAACAAAAGCATTATAAAAACACAAAACTGTCGTAAAAAAGTTAGTAAAAAGCTACAAAGAAATTACATTTAAAACACAATGATCAGTAACAATGAGCTTCCGAAATAATTCAAATTGCGTTAATTGCGGTATCAAGTCAACGCACTTTGAAATATTTTTTTTTTTCAAAACAAATGGAGGTTTTCGATACCAGCGCACTTTGAAAAAAAAATTGTTGATGATTTTGTGGAGATTGGAGTGCTCCAAGATAAGTCTTTCAAATACACTTATACGTGAAACACGCTTGAACAAATGAAAGTGCGTATATTTGGTTTTAGGTTTTATGCACTTTGAATTAGATTTTTCTTTTAAAAGTGCGTTGCAATGAGGTTTTTAAGGGGGCTGAATAGTCGTGGCCATTTTGGACTACATTAATCTTCTAAGAAGAAGAGCTCTGTATATATTCATATTTAATATATTTTGTTAAATGCTAAACATAATATATATGAATATTGAGGGAATATCTGATGTTAGATTATTTCCCCCCCCCCCCCAGCCCTCCAACAGGTAGAGACGAGTAAAAGAAGCAAATGTATTCTACATAGTTTACTGTAAACGTATTATATTTCATTGGCGTGTACGATAATTGGCGGAAAATAGTTTTTGAACAAGTTGGCGTGGATTTGAATTAGCGTATTCGTGAATGTGACTATTCTTAAACGTACATGTATATGCATTGCATTTAGCGTGTACTGGATTTAGCGGAAGCCGCATTCCACTTAAAATGCTAAATAGAATACGCAGTCAAATGTAGTACGTTTACAGTATTTCATATCAACAATAATACTAACAAACGAATGTTAATGCAATTGGTTTAATTTGATGCTGACCGGTCTGTCGGTCCAACGATAAAATTGATGTACTGCTACTCCTTACTAGCTAATTTAAATTTGTCTGATTTCGGTTGTTCTGAAATAGCCGAATAACAAACTATATGTTGCTCATATACAAAGTCAATTACTCTATAACGCTGTCCGTAAACGCAGTCAAAATTTGTTTTGGTATACGAACAAAAATCCAGAAAGGGTATTAAGAACTCACCATAATATATTGGCTCAGTGATAGCAGAGTTCAACTTGAGCAATGTCAATTTCCTAAACATTCGGCCATTAGTGCAAAATACATACAGTTGAAATACAACATAGTTTAAAATCCATTATAAATATTATAAAAGTAAGTAAAATTACAATACATCTAAATTTGAAATATATCAAAATAATTTAATAGTGAGTACAATTGAAATACAGTTTGTTATTGTCATTTTTTCATACACTGTACAGTTGAGTATAAACTGAATCAAATATTACATTTGGAAAAATATTTCATTAAAAAGAGAATTTAATTATAAATAAATTACATACATGTACAAGTTAATGTCTACTCAGACACTGTATAAACTGGATCAAATATCAATTTTGGAAATATATTTCATTAAAAGGCAAATTTATTCATAACTAAATTACATACAAGTTAATTTTTACTCAGACACTGTCCGCGTTGGGTTGAATTGTCTAATATACCCGATATACACGCCATTCTGTAACGTTGTTCATTACAATTTTAATTGTACACATCAATAAGTTTCCAATATGTACTAAGATGAATATATTTTTTTAAAAATATTTGTTAAAAGCTTTGGTCTTAAGAAACTGGAAACATATAGCTTAATATATTTATTTTGATATGAGTAGAATGGAGCACATTACATAGTGTCTAGTAAAATTTGCACAGTTCTTCCATGCCTTTGTTGTTTGTATTATACAGGGACGTTTCCTTGAATTACCAAAACATTACATTTGCTACCTTACTGTTTCATGTTCATTTTTACTGGCTTTATGAAGAAAAATGTCTTTGTATTGATCACATAAAATAATGTCTGCGTTTTTACTGATTAAAATTGCCCAATGCTTTTACGTTCCTTTTCACTTGCTTTATAACGAGGAGTTTATCCTTCTAAACACATCAATAAACGTTGGCTCTTTTACCGAATTAAAGTTGACAGTGCTTTCGTGTCCCCCTCTACTTACTTTATGTAAAATGATTTGTTTTTGTTATCAAAATATGAATGAACGTTTGCTGGTTTACTTATCAACAATAAAAGGTATGTGTTTTTTCTCTTTTCTGGCTCTAAGTAGAAGAGTTTTTCTGCCGTTATCGTGTAAAAATGTGCATATTGCTATTTTTTTTCAGCTATATGTAAAGTAGTTTGTTTGTTATTGTCAAAAAATTTATATCTGCTCCTTGATCAAATAAAAAAAATACAAAGCTTCAATGTCCTCTTTCCAAGGCTTTATGTAGAGGAGTTTCTTTTTGTTTTTTTGTTACATGGACTAGTATCTGTTTCTTTATTCAATAGAAGTTGTGTAATGCTTTCATGTCCCCTTTTATTGGCTTTTTGGAGACGAGTTTTTGTTTCTGCCAAATGAATTAATATCTGCTCCTTTATTCAATAACAATTTGTACAGTGCTTTTTAGTCCCAGTTTCCTTGCTTAATGAAGAGTAGTTCCTTTGTTTGTGTCTCATGTAAATTAATCTGCTCATTTATTCAACAAATGATGTGCAGTGCTTTCATGTTTCAATAAACTGGCTTTATGTAGAGGGGTTTCATTGTATTTGTCACACGAATTAATATCTGCTCCTTTATCTAATAAAATCTGTACTGTTCTTTTATGTCCACATTTAATTGCTTTATGTAAAGGAGTTTCATTGTATTTGTCACATGAACAAGTATCTGCCCCTTTATCTAATAAAAGTTGTACAGTGCTATCATGTCCCTTACCACTGGCTTGATGTAGAGGAGTTTCTTTGTTTTTGTCACATGAATTAATATCTGCTCCTTTATCTAATAAAAGTTGTACAGTGCTATCATGTCCCCATTCACAAGCTATATGTAGAGGAGTTTCTTTGTTTGTGTCACATGAATTAATATCTGTTCCTTTATTTAATAATATTTGTACGATGCTTTTACGTCCCTTTCCACTGGCTTTATGCAGCGGAGTTTGTTTGTTTTCATCACATGAATTAATATCTGCTCCTTTATCTATTAAAAGCTGTACAGTTTTTTCATGTCCCGATTCACAGGCTTTATGTACCGGAGTTTCATTGGATTTGTCACACGAATTGATATCTGCTCCTTCATCTATTAAAAGTTGTACAGTGCTTTCAAGTCCCCATTGACTGGCATAATGGAGAAGAGTTTCTTTGTTTGTGTCACATAGAATAATATTTGCTCCTTTATCTAATAACAATTGTACAGTGATTTCCTCTCCACATTTAACTGCTATATGTAAAGGAGTTTCTTTGTTTGTGTCACATGAATTAATATCTGCTCCTTTATCTAATAAAAGATGTACAGTGCTTTCGTGTCCCATTTCACTTGCTTTGTGTAGGGGAGTTTCTTTGTATATATCGCATGAATTGATATCTGCTCCTTTATCTAATAAAAGTTGAACAGTGCTTTCACGTCCCCTCCCACTGGCTTTATGTAGAGGAGTTTGATTATATATGTCACATGAATTAATATTTGCTCCTTTATCTAATAAAAGCTGTACAGTGCTCTCACTTCCACATTTACTTGCTTTATGTAGAGGAGTTTCTTCGTTTGTGTCACATGAATTAATATCTGCTCCTTTATTTAATAAAAGTTGTACAATGCTTTTGTGTCCCATTTCACTGACTTTGTGTAGAGGGGTTTCTTTATATGTGTCACATGAATTAATATTGGCTCCTTTTTCTAATAAAAGTTGTATAGTTTTTTTATGTCCTCCTTCACTGGCTTTATGTAGAGGAGTTTCTTTGTTTGTGTCACATGAATTAATATCTGCTCCTTTATTTAATAAAAGTTGTACCGTGTTTTCATATCCCCAACCACTGGCATTAAGGAGAAGAGAGTCTTTGTTTGTGTCACATAAATTTATATCTGCTCCTTGACATAATAACAGTTGTACCGTGCTCTCTTGTCCACATTTGATTGCTTTATGTAGAGGAGTTTCTTTGTTTGTGTCACATGAATTAATATCTGCCCCTTTATCTAATAAAAGTTGTACCGTGCTTTCATGTCCTTCTTCACTGGCTTTATGTAAAGGAGTTTCTTTGTTTTTGTCACATGAATTAACATCTGCTCCTTTATTTAATAAAAGTTGTACCGTACTTTCATGTCCCAATTTACTGGCTTTATATAGAGAGGTTTCTTTGTTTGTGTCACATGAATTAATATTTGCTCTTTTATCTAATAATAGTTGTACCGTGCTTTCATGTCCCCATTCACTAGCTTTATGTAGAGGAGTTTCTTTGTTTGTGTCACATGAATTAATATCTGCTCCTTTATCTAATAAAAGTTGTACAGTGTTTTCTTTTCCCCTTTCACTTGCTTTATGTAGAGGAGCTTCTTTGTTTGTGTCACAGGAATTAATATCTGCTCCTTTATCTAATAAAAGTTGTACAGTGTTTTCTTTTCCCCTTTCACTTGCTTTATGTAAAGGAGTTTCTTTGTTTGTGTCACAGGAATTAATATCTGCTCCTTTATCTAATAAAAGTTGTACAGTGTTTTCTTTTCCCCTTTCACTTGCTTTATGTAAAGGAGTTTCTTTGTTTTTGTCACATGAATTAACATCTGCTCCTTTTTCTAATAACAGTTGCACAGTTCTTTCATGTCCTCCTTTACTGGCTTTTTGCAGAGAGGTTTCTTTGATTGTGTCACATGAATTAATATCTGCTCCTTTATCTAATAAAAGCTGTACAGTGCTTTCATGTCCTCCTTCACTGGCTTTATGTAGAGGAGTTTCATTGTTAAGGTCACATGAATTAATATCTGCTCCTCTTTCTAATAACAGTTGCACAGTGCTTTCATGTCCCCATTCACTGGCTTTATGTAGAGGAGTTTTTTTGTTTAGGTCACATGAATTAATATCTCCACCTTTATCTAATAAAAGTTGTACAGTTCTTTCACGTCCCCATCTACTGGCTTTATCTAGAGGAGTTTCTTTATATTTGTCACATGAATTAATATCTGCTCCTTTTTCTAATAAAAGTTGCACAGTGCTTTCAAGTCCAAATTCACTAGCATTAAGCAGAAGAGTTTCTTTGTTTGTGTCACACACAGTAATCTCTGCTCCTTTATCTAATAAAAACTTTACAGTGCTTTCACGTCCACATTCAATTGCTTTGTGTAGAGGAGTTCTTTTGCCTGTATCACATGAATTAATATCTGCTCCTTTTTCTAATAAAAGTTGTACAGTGATTTGATGTCCCCATATACTGGCTTTATGTAGAGGAGTTTCTTTGTTTGTATCACATGAATTAATATCTGCTCCTTTATCTAATAAGAGTTGTACAGTTCTTTCATGTCCTCCTTTACTAGCTTTATGTAGAGGAGTTTCTTCGTTTGTATCACATGAATTAATATCTGCTCCTTTATCTAATAAACGTTGTACAGTTCTTTCATGTCCTCCTTTACTGGCTTTATGTAGAGGAGTTTCCTTGTTTGTATCACATGAATTAATATCTGCTCCTTTATCTAATAAGAGTTGTACAGTTCTTTCATGTCCTCCTTTACTAGCTTTATGTAGAGGAGTTTCTTCGTTTGTATCACATGAATTAATATCTGCTCCTTTATCTAATAAAAGTTGTACAGTGCTATCATGTCCTCCTTCACTGGCTTTATGTAGAGGAGTTTTTTTTTTTAGATCACATGAATGAATATCTGCTCCTTTTTCTAATAAAAGCTGCACAGTGCTTTCATGTCCTTTTTCACTTGCTTTATGTAGAGGAGTTTCTTTTTTTAGGTCACATATATGAATATCTGCTCCTTTTTCTAATAAAAGCTGCACAGTGCTTTCCTGTCCCCATTTTATTGCTTTATGTAGAGGAGTTTCTTTGTTTAGGTCACATAAATTAATATCTGCTCCTTTACTTAACAACAGTTCTACAGCGTGATTGCTCCCTACACAACTTGCTTTATGGATAGGAGTCCCTAAGAATGGATCATATAAATTAATGTCGGCTCCATGAGTCAGTAAAAGTTCAACAGTGATATCAATTGGCTGATTTCTTGTTTCCTTATTCTTTTGTTCGCTTGTGTCCGTATTGATAAATGCCAACATCAAGGGAGTATATCCATATACCCTCCTGGTTCTCAAATTTACATTATTCTCCACCTGAATCAGCTCCCGCAATATTTCATGATTGTGAAACTTGGAAACAATGTGAATAGGATAGTAGTCACCCCACTTTTTCACCAAAAACCATTTAATTTGTTCTTTTGGAAAGACATTGAACAAATCCATCGAACCATTGCAACATACCGCAGAAAAAAAAGAAGTATATTTAAGAGAATTTTGCATTCGCTGTAGAGTTTCTAAACAATATTTTGATATATTTGTATGACAAAATACTATTATAGCACTAAGAATTGGCACTTTATCTGCATAATACAGAAATTCAAGTTTGGAACAAAATGATTGTTTTAATTCTTCATTATCTTCTTGCTTTCTAAACTTTTCGTGCAGCTGTTTTTTCGCAAGTAGGTTGTCAAGTTTATCGGGGCTATCTTTTAATTTTTGTATGAAACATGTAGCCACCTTCTCATTTTTCATACATGGATTGAGAACAACATCCAACATGCGTTCTCCAAAAATTTCATTAATAAGTCTATCCACTAGATCATTAACATATGTATCTTTTAAAAATATGGTGAATTTATCAATTTTTTGGTCATCATTTTCTAATTTTATTTTTTTTCTATAATCGTTACTGCTTTTTAAGTTCACGCGTCGTCTAAGGAAACCAATGTCGGCATGCTGTATTGTTTCTAATGGATAATCTGTTCCAAACACATAGGTGGTAACTTCCATTACAAAATCGTGATAAAAATGATAGGTGTCGCCGATTTTCTTAACAAAAACTCCCTGTAGAGTCTTCAGAATGTCATCAATAGTATGAGGTGTTATGTTTGTCATTTCATAAAGTTCCAAAGCAAGTTTAAATTTGCCCTTTAAGCGATCGGTTTTTTGTATATCCTCAATACAAAGCTGATTGTTACAAAGAACAAGAAGAACTAGAGCACAGTAATTTTCTTTGCATTCCTTTCTGAAATAATTTATTTCGTCCTTGCATACCTTAAAAGGTTCTTTAAAAAATTGCAGTCCCTCTTTTCGTTTATTTTTGTCGCTAAAATATAGCTTGCACAATAATGGAAAATACTCCTCAGACTTAATAATTTCATTTATATCTTCTTTTAAAAGAACACTATTTGATGAGTAACTCTCTAATATTTTTCGTTTTTCCTCATTATCAAGTTTATGTTGGTCATCACTAAGATCAATGATACATGTACATGATGTATCCTTTAAAATTCCTCTAACTTTAGCATCATTCAGAATGTACCTCCTACATGATATTAACATCCTGATTTTTCTCAGGCAACCTTTTAACCTTTCCTCATGGTCTTTCCATAACTTATACTTTTCTTCATCAAAGGATTCGTTGCCAATAGGGTCATTAAAAACAAGTATGGTTTTTCCAACTAAATAATCTTGTCGGGACAAAGCAGCTGTGATTTCTTTCACGCTGTATATTGTTCTAATCGTCCATCCTTGGCTCCTATAACTCAACGCTATGTGTTGTATGATCGCTGACTTTCCTGACCCTGAGTTACCCGTCACGACCACCAGGTTATGACTTTTGACGAGTTGTTCTACTTCTTGACAAGCTCTTGTTGAAACAAATTGTCTGTTGTCTTCCTGCCACTGCTCAAATATAGCTACATCAAGTGGTGATTCTGAAAGTTAAAGTTTTTCTTTATTATTCTATTTTAGCATTTGACAAGAAGTTTAATATCATCTCATCATAATAGTTAATGTTTTAACCCTTTAGTACAGAATCAATGATTATGTTTAAATTTGACATTTAAAAACCGTAATTGACTAAAATTATACGACTAATTTTAAGGAAAAAAATTACAGCAGTGTCACAACCAATGCTTGTGCATTATGATTTTTGTAATCTTTTGTGACGATTTTGAAAAATTAAAGATTAAGGTTTATGATAAGAAACTATTTAGGCTCGTTGATATCGGTCAGTAACTACCTTTACAGCTTTAATGACATAGGATTAGAGTATGTATGGACGACCTGAAAAGATTGTGATCGGTTAGTATGTGCAGTTCTACTGAGGTACATTGAAAGTCTAGTTCAACCCGGCGGTTTTTCTAAGGAACGCATCAACATTTTGCATTTCACATCCCAAACATATCTATATTTTTACCTAAATGTTAAGATTTTTTATACAATTGAAACTATAAAGCCACGGCTGCAATATCGCAACATAGATGTTTAAAATGTTTTATGTGTTATAAAAACTTTTATTATTGCATGTGTCTGTAAAATGCGATTGTCCAATTAAAGCTTCCGTCCGTTTGATTACCTCTATTTGGTCAATTTTGGTCAATCAAAGAAAATATTTCATAAGATTTATTTTTGGTTTAATTTGTAACTTTTCTTTGAACAACTTATTAAGATTGATTTTACTAATATTGAAATCCATTTTAATTAAGTAGTGGGGTTAAAAACAGTAGAATTTTTTTTAAACCAATATTTCTTCCAATGATTGTTGTCAGCAGAGGATGCCAACTCCTCCATGGCGCCTTATCCTGCCTCTTAATTTTGTAGAGGTCCGTGTTGCTCTTGATTTGTATTTTGCCTTTAAAGTTTTGAGCTATAGCGCTGTCATTTGTATAAAAATTGTCGGCATTATTATCACAAATTTGCAACTTTAAGATCAGTATTCATTTGTTTTTACATTCCTCCTTTATTACTTAGAAACTTTATTACAGTTACTGTAGTTTAATTTATTCTAGAACAAACCTTGAATGTTAACACGGGATTTGATCTGAAATTCACTTATAGTTTAGAAAAATAACTGGTTCGTGTGCCTATTACATTAAACTGTAATTTAATTATAATTTATTGTAAAACCTCCGGAAATTGACTTTAAAGTGAACCTGTTTTATTAGAGTAAACAAGACAGTATAGCACATGTCATGTCAGTTACTTGTCAATAGTATTTTTTCTTTCTCTCTATTAATTGGAGCACATCTTTACTGGCATGATGCTAATATTATTGACATTTCTATAGTATTAAATATTTTATATACATTTCAACTGTTAGAGCAGATCACAATTTTTCCAGTGTTCTTATACTGTGAGTATTTAAGTTCTTCAAAACTATTTTTTTTAATATGAAATAAACCTGTTATTAAGGTTCACAATGCACTCATATCTAAATTGGAACCATTTTCAATTTGCAGGCAAAAATAAACTGTTGCACATCAGGTATCATTACGTTATAAATTTGGAACATATTAATGTTGCTAAGTTTACCAAATGATACACTTATTTTATCAAAAACTATTGGGAAATTGAACCTTGATTAAAAAAACTGTACACCTTATTTGTATAACATTTGTACAAACTAAAAAATGCTCAATGGTTTCAATTAACAAAATACTTACAAAATATACCAAGCTTAATGTCTTTTGGGTTTCGTTTTGATAAATGAAATTTTGTTTCAATTATTATATGTGATATTTGAAATTATAGCCAACGATTCCTTTGTAGTTTAACCTAAGATATGTTAACCCACTCCGATTTACAAAATCTTATTTATTTTCCTTCCGTTCATTAACTGCTTTGATTGCTTCTTCTTATTTTTTTAAACTATAATATATTATATCTATGTTTGCTGTCTTTGTTAGCCTCCATGAAATTACTTTTAAATTTGGTAAATAAACTTGTATTTTAGTCTTGCTTCTTGAAAACAATATTGTCAAATTCTACCTAACACCGCTTTTTCAAGAAAAACGTTTGTGTTTATATCAAATGTATTAATATTTTTTTTTGGCAATATCCTACCGCGTATGTGAACTATATCTCAGATATGCGAGTTTTTATCAAGCTGTGCAGTGGGTTTCTTAAGTAAAATCATCCGCATCTTTCTTTCTATAATTTTCCTTGTGAAATTATTATTCATGCCCCGGACATGACACAAGTTGATCATCCTCCTGTAGATCAGATATTGACACCGGAGATCCGGACATAGGAACGAGCTACTGACACGCAACGGTCACACTCACAAGCTATATCCTTCGCATGGTAAGGTCGCAAAAATATTGCTCTCACAATTTCTAAAAAAATTCAATTCAAAAGTTAAAATTACTTTTAGATATTATATCTTACATAAGATTTTTAAGCCATTTTAAAGATGCATTATCTAATGATGTGTATTTAAATATCCGATTTTTCATGGATGGAATTCTGAAGATCAACATAGATGTGACAAACAATTTAACACTGTATAAACTTTAACTTCCTTATAATAGACTTAAAATCTTTTTGTATTCTGTTTTCATTGAAACAATATTTTTATAATCTTATATGAGAAAATGCCGAAAACAAAGCGAAATTCAGCGGTTAGAATAACGTCACGGAAACCCTGGCTGAAACGAAACAAAGGCCGAGCTCCGGCTGCCGGAAGCTCAGTGGATGACCCTCATGCTTTGGACATGACACAAGTTGGTCAGCCTCCTGCGGATCCGATATTGATACTTGAGATCCGGACCCAGGAACCAGCTACCAACACGCAAAGGCCACACTCACAAGGTACACAAAGTTACATTAGTGCGGATGCTCAGATTAACAGTAGTAGTTTGCCCCAACCTATCCAACCTGTTATTGAAAACACTCAATAACTTTACCAGGCAATCATGTTGACAAACCTACAAAGCAGAACACAGTTATTGGAGAATATGTCAATCTAGGGTTACTGTTAGTGCGTGACCCCACGAAAACACTCTCATCTACCTTATCAGTAAATGCACAAGACCAGCTTGTAGTACATCCCAAGCAAACCCACAAAATTTCCTCTGCACACGAGTGGACTGATGCTTTTCTAATTTGTTAAAGCATTTACCTAGAAGCACATCCAAATAAAACACAACATATGCTTAAATACATGCACGACAATCGCTAGGGTGCAGAACAAGCAAATGGGTGGGTTACCTATGACGAACAGTATCGTTTTGAGAATGGCCCTTAATCCTTCAAACAATTGGGGAACAATCGATAGTGAGTTTTGGCTTGTTAACATGAACCCAAACTCAGTAGCCACATAGTAAAATAAACACTAGGTTTCAACATACTTCGAATGCTATGACAACAATTAAAGGGCTGTTTGTCAGCGAATCCCATGTCCATATTTGCATCGTTGCTTAAAATGCAACAACTGGCACCCTGTCATACATTGCAGTGGTGTTCAGCCCTCAGCGAATCAATACATAGCCAATGCGCAGTGGCCATTTTGGGCAAATTGACATCTGCACACGAACAACCCGGGAAACATTTGATAAAGAAGTTATTGAAGGGCGCATGACAGGTCCATTTTATTCCCCTTCCATGCATAATTTGCACATTTCGCCCGTAGGCGTCGTTTCGAAAGCTGATGGTGGTTGGCGCATGATCATTCATCTTTCCTACCCACCATTTATCACTCTAAACAACAACACAGATCCCATTCATACACCAGTTACATACACCCCTTTTGATAGGGTTATTGAAACAATTAGCCTAGTAGGTAAAGAAGCAATGATTTCAAATGTGACATAAAAAGTACATTCTGCCTGATGAGGGTTTATCTAGTTGATTTTGAATTGCTGGGGCTCTATTTCAATGGAAATTACTATTTTGACAAATGTTTGCCATTTGGCGCTGCCATTTCCTGCAGGATAATTGAGATGTTTGCTTCTTCTTTCAGAATGGCTTGTTAGGGACCAAACAAATTTGCAAACTGTGCATCATTATTTGGACGACTTCATTTTTATAGGCAAGCCTTACACAAACCAAGGTAATTTTTTTATGAGCACATTTCAGGAAATATGAAACGGGGTGGGGGTCCCGCTAAATCAGGATAAAACAGTACAACCAACAACCTGTTTGATTTTTCTTGGCCTTGAAATTGATACAGTTAACATGCAGATTAGAATCCCTCAGAATAAGGTTAGGGAACTTGCAAATTTGTTGTTGTATTGGGTGTCAAAAGAAAAAGTACTATTGTTATATCTTAAGGCAATATTAGGGAAACTTATTTTTTTTAAGCAAAGTAATACCAGGGAGTAAGGCATTTAATAGGTGTTTTTACAATGCCATGATAAACTTTAACAAACCCTACCACCATATCAGAATAAATTGCTGTTTACTTCCAAAAGGCAGTGGACTACCACTGACACCCATCAATTGGTTACTGATAGTCCATGATCAGCTGGTCTAGGTTGTATATGCTATTTTCAGGGTCAGTGGGTTTTCTTGCAATGGCAAGACTCCTAGGCTTATAATCATATTTTACCGGATATCATTTCCTAGAACTAGTACCGAATTGTTCTGGCTTTGCACATATGGGGTGAGGCATTGTACGTAAAAAAAAACTACCATACTTTTTGTAGATAACATGCCATTGGTTCACATATTGAATAATCAATCATCAAGTTCTGATAGGGTCATGTCATTTCTTAGGCCATAAATACTTGTTACACTACAACACAATATACAGTTTAAAGCACAACATATCCTAGGGATTGATAATAAAATTGCTGATACAATATCCCGCAAACAGTGGGAATATTTCAAGAGGATAGCACCCAACGCGGACAAGGACCCTCAACCTATTCCAAGACCATTCCAGATATTATTATCACTGACGAAGTAGAGCGTCTTCTTAGTCTTAGCATCTAAGTCTGTCAACACACACATAGTACATAAAGGACAGGTATCCAAGCATTTGAACAGTTTCGTAAATCACAAGGCTTACCCTCAGTATGGCCACCTTTAGACGTACATTTAAAATTGTTTATTGCTCATCTTTCATTGCAGGGTTTTAAACATGCCACAGCTAAATCGTATATTTCTGCAATTAGTTATTACTGTAAAATTTATTACAAAGCAGACCCTACAAAATCATTTCTTGTTCAAAAATTGTTGCAAGGGGTGAAAGGATCAAATCCATGGACTGACTCTTGACTTCCAATTACCTTTGATATTTTAAGTATCATTGTACTAAAGCTACAGTTTGTATGCAACAGTACATATGAAGCCGTTCTCTTTGATGCGGCTTTTACCCTTGCACTTCATGCACTGTTAAGAGTTGAAAGGGTAATACATCAGATAGGATTCTACATATCGGGGACGTCTCGTCGAGTAATGAGCAAATTGAATTACGCATCAGACATTCTAAAACTGATCAATTTGGGTTTGGGACTTCTGTGGTTGTTATGGCATCATCATGAAAAACTTTCTACAAATACGTCCAAATTTAGCCGGGCCATTAATTTGTCATTTTTCAGGCATTATATTTACTCGGTACCAATTTAGCGCTATTCTTAAGTGATTTCTAAAGATTTGAAACATAGATGACACAACTTTTAAATCTCACTCGTTTCGCATAGGCGATGTAACCTCTTTAGCAAGGCAAGGAACAGAACAACACATAGTTCAAATGGCAGGTCGTTGGAAGTCAAATGCTGTCAATTCTTACATTTGCTAAGACTAATTGTTACGGTTGCTTGTATTTGCATGCGCTAACACATGCCAAATTTTTCTAGATCCGCTCAAAATTTGATTGTTGGATCATCTAATGTTAAAAGGACAGGTTTAGCAGCCAGGGATTGAATGGGGGAGGTGCAACCTCAACTTGCCTAATACAAATATTTGGTGGCAAGGATACGGAGGAATGGTACTTAGTCAGTTGTTGCCAAAGCTTAGACATCTAAGGACACTTCAAAATGACCCCAACATCATCATACTTCATTGTGGAGCAAATAGCTTGGGTCTGGTAAAATTTGAATCTATCTTGGAACAACTTTAGGTGACCTTAGCTGAGATTGGGAAACTTTTTTCCAAATGTAAAAAAATTGTGTGGTCATATCTCTTGCCAAGATTTGCATAGCGCTATAGTCAAAATTTCAAACGCAGCAATGTTAAGGCGTCCCGATGCTAAAATACGGCTGGAAAACGATATTATTTAAATCATCTCAAAAATACTTTGACCTGGAGTAAAATCTATGTTACATTTATTGACAACGATGTTCAACATTCTATTTGATGCATTTTTGTGTCGTCATATGTACTTTGTAATCTCGTGACGGGCAAATCCTAATGTTGCAAATGATCTATTTAAATCGCATCGGCATTAATGACATTAATTCATAAATATTTTTAAGAAAAATCTTTTGTTTTGTTATATACTTTGAAGTTCATGTTTGAGATTGAAATATATATTTCGTTTATAAAAGATATTGTTGAAACATTCCAAAAAATCATCAAAATAAAGCCTATTTTTACTATTAAAAAGCGATTTACAAAAAAATTGGGGTAAAACAGTAGGTTTCCCAAGCATGATTCACATTGGTACTTATATTCTCTACCAATTTTACGCAAACTATTCTAAAATTGTGTTTATCTTTCACCTGCGCTAAACTAGTTTTTACATGCTCATGCATTTCTTCATTCAGTTGTTTACACGTAGCAAGGAGAGCCTTCAAACCACTAGTTTATAAATAGTCTTTTACTTAAAACGAAGCTTTAAAACTGCCGATTATTTGATACTGGTTTTTAATATGAATAAATTATGTACGTCTAGCATTAACGACAGCATCTATGTAAAGGAAACATGCGGTTTTAAATTCACTTTTTACGTTAAGGACTTTGTTTACTCAGGGTTTGAGTTCTCAAATCCGGATTGTTATAAGGTTCAATTTCATGAGAAAAATTTGTTTTAAATACAAAAAGTATTTATGAAATAAATTGATATTGACATAACAATCGATATTTTTACTGAATTATGGAATTAGACTTTGACAAAGTCTGACCTTTAGCAAAACAGAGGAAATTCGGACTAAATTTTTAAAATTTTGTTTCCACTTAAATATTCTTGGTAGTACCGTAATATTTAAAGTTAAGATTTTATTTGTTAGTCAACATAATTTTGCATATTTTTTGTTGGTTTTATCTTGCTTTTTCGTTTAGATAATCGTATGGCACACACTACAAAAATATTGAAAAAATGCCTAAAAATGATAAAAGATTTTGACCATTGACATCATTTAAATTTTATGCCAGCAGAGAAAGGTCAATATACTTCGTTTAATACTATAAATGTTTAAGTATTATCATCATTCAGTTTTTTGTTATATTGAATCAAAAATGGGTAGTAATTTGAAAACTGATAGAGGAAATTCGGACTAGAATATCTATAAAAATTGTGAATGAAAACGTTATGCTATGTATCTATTTAATGTCACTACCATTCATAAACTGTATTTCATTTGTTAAAGAGTTAAGAAATTTGTATTATTTTCACAATTAAGAAAATCTCAATCATAGTGTAAAATTTTTATGGATTTTTCTTAAATTTTCAAAAAATATTAAATGGCTATTAACTCAAAAAGTAGGTCATTGACCTACTTTTTGAAAGTTAAGAATAACACTACCATGAAAGGTCTATAACACACAATAGTTGGTTTCCATTATCATCAGTTGAATTTTTTTTCATTCTGAGTAAACGTCATCCTTAAGATACAATCCCTGAGAACTATCGACAGGAATGCAGATCATGACGTCAAAGTTAATTATGACGTCATATCTTATGCAGTACAGACAAGTGGCTTTCTACACATCGCTGTAAAATCAATCGGGAAGCCTTTATATGCCTGCAAAGTAATGGAAGAGGCAACGGCACGGGTTAATAGGAAAGCAATTAGGTGCATTTCAGACAAGGTGGGGCATTCAATAAACACACACAATTTCAAGCAAAGCCAGTTCTGTTATTCCATGCATTTTTCAGAATTAGACAATGACCTGTTCTTAAGCAATTTGCAGGGCGCAATTAATCGTTTAATTTAACAGAAGGGTACTATTGTACGGGTTACAGGCAGGTCTTAAGCTTTTTGACTGCGTAGAACATTTGCGTTGGGGTTCTGCTGCCGTCACCATGGTTATCTGCTCTCCGTTGGAGGCGGTTGCAGGGTCATAACACCGATGGCTGGGCTCCGACATCCCTCGGTCGTTCTGTGGCCCTTGAAAGTGGTGTATATTATTGCACCTCAACGCAAATGTAGAAGATAATGGATAAGAAATATTTAAGTCAAATAGGCAAAAAAATGGGTCATTTTTTGCCTATTTGACTTAAATATTTCTTATCCATTATGATATCTATTTTAATCGAGTAATTTTCCGCTGATTTAAGAAAATATTTCAAGGTGTAGTGAACCACATTAAGGAGGAGCAGGACAAGTATCACGAGAATATCATTGCAATGATACTTTGATGTGCTTACTATATTATTACGTCTTAATTGATTTGATTGTATATTGCTATGATGTCATTTATTCATTAAGACGTCATACAGGATGATTTGATAGATCTTTTTCCCGTAATAATCGGCTCTAAAGAAGTCTTTGTCAAAACATGAGCTGATGGAAATTATACATTTTTAATTTTATAAATGTAAATGAATAAAATCATATGCGGAAGATATAATACAAATATTGAATGGGGTTTGGGGAAAAATTAATTATATTAGCCCCCGAGGGACGGAAAATTGCTTGACGCGACGCGATGGGCAACGTTTTCGCCCAAGGGGCCATGTATAATCAATGTTGCCCGAAAACAAAGTCAACATCTGTTTTGTTATATGAAGAAACAAGTGAAAAGCTGTCAATGTGACAGCAAACCGGGTTTTCTTTTATGTAAATTAACTGTATCCATAATCCATGTCAACCCTTATCCAGTGAAATGGAGTACCTTACATGTATATGCAACATTTTGCCAAAAATGACTAAGTTCAAAAGCTGGTATTTTTTTGATAAATTATCAGAAATCAAAATCCTAGCAATATGCACACCTCTGATATATGAACAATTGATCTGCAAAAGAACAACTTCCTATCTTGAGAACTGTAGGAGGAGTTATCCGTACAATGAGGGTACCCTATATGCAATATTTTGCCAAAAAATGACTAAGTTCAAAAGCTGGTATTTTTTCGATAAATTATCAGAAATCAAAATACTAGCAATATGCACACCTCTAATATATGTACAATTGATCTGCAAAAGAACAACTTCCTATCTTGAGAACTGTAGGAGGAGTTATCCGTAAGATGAGGGTACCCTATATGCAACATTTTGCCAAAAAATGACTAAGTTCAAAAGCTGGTATTTTTTCGATGAATTATCGGAAATCGAAAATCTTAGCAATATGCACATCTCTGATATATGTACAATTGATCTGCAAAAGAACAACTTCCTATCTTGAGAACTGTAGGAGGAGTTATCCGTACAATGAGGGTACCCTATATGCAACATTTTGCCAAAAAATGATTAAGTTCAAAAGCTGGTATTTTTTGATAGATTATCGGAAATCAAAATCCTAGCAATCTGCGCACCTCTGATATATGTACAATTGATCTGCAAAAGAACAACTTCCTATCTTGAAAACTGTAGGAGGAGTTATCCGTACAATGAGGGTACCGTTTTGGCAGCCGCCCGCCCGCCATCCGCCCGCCCGCCCGCCATTTTCACCATTTTGATAACCGGATTTTTCCGTTGGAAAACCAGGTTAACAAACCAAAATTTAAAAAAGGTAATTAATATTGAAAACAGATTTCAGTAATTTTCTCAGCTCAACATAACATTCACGAATTCAATTTTGCGCAACGTTTATTTTCAAAATATCCTCGGCATCAAACGGGCAGTGGTGATAGTCGGCCGCCTGAATTAAGTTACAGAAGTTCTACCTGGTTTTACTTTAAAGTAATTCGCAAAACCTTATTTCCGTTATAGTAGCAAACAGTCGCATTGCTCCTCGGTTGTTTACTTGCTGTAGTGGAACTAAGAGTTATCGTTCTTGATCTTGTATTATACGGTCTGAGAGTTATTCCTCTTTATGTGGAACTCTTCTATGTTCAGTTTTTCACGCTGTGTACGTGCGGTCCCGCCGCAGTGCTACACATTTTCTATACCAACATATTTCATGTTTCATCCTTGTCCCCTCAAATTGTAAGTATCATATGCATTTAGATATATGAAATATTCATTTTATTTGTTGTTTTTTGCCATAACATGTTTGTATAAAGCAAACATAAAGCACCCTCGTAATGACTATTACTGTAGTAGGTTGTAGGCGCCATATTTTCTCGTGTTTACATTTGTTGATGTTAAACATATTAGGATACCTTCATCATTTATATGATTTACTGGTCATTAATAAGTACACAGCACACATATAAAGTGTGAATTCTATGTTTATATTTTTCAATTAAATTTTTCCATTTTTTACCTACATTCCATAATTTCTTTCTGGCTACTGTTTCAATACTGGGTGCACATTTTGGAATTCGTCTATTTTGATAATTGTCAATTTATTTTCTTATGACAACTATGATATATATACATATATGATATATAAATGCATTATTGTGTGAATTGTTAAAATGTCAGTTTGCATATTATCCCATGTATTCATAAATTGTTTATAATTTGTTTCAGCAATTTACCACATCAGATCTACATCAGATCTTCATTCAATAAAGATGACCAATAATTATTGAATCTGGTTATACTTGCTGTTTTTCAAACAGTACACTTGCCTTGAATGATTTCTTATTATTACGTCACCTTATTTTGGAGTCTCGAAGAGTTATTTACGTCAATGCTTACGAATCAACCAATAAGAAGCAATTAATTGAAATAGAGAGAATATTCTCTCTATTTCATTCTTAGCGGGTCAGTATTTTTAAAATATTGACCAGTCAATATTTTTCAGACGAGCAATTATTGATTATTCGTCTACATAGAGTTATACAGTAAGGATATACCACTGAATACAAAATCAGATATATATTCTGATAATGATCTGTTCATGATAATGCATTACATGAGGAGCTTGTACTACAGTCACTCATCATATTACTAGGAAGGAATTGTTATAGGTCATAAGTTAAAGATTAAAAATTTTTCATGTAAAGTTTTTCTTGAAAGAAACATTTTCTTAACTTTGAAATATTTTTTAATCATAAGTTCAAAGTTAGTTATTTAAATAAATAAATATAGGCACTAAACCTGATTTTGAAAATAGATTTATATAATTCTAATTCTAAATAAGATTGAATTCAAAATGTATTTTTTGTATTATATCTATACCTTTTGAAGTCAATTATGTAACTGTTCACATTAAAAAAAAAACCATTGACTCTTCCGTCACAGTGTATGAAATATTCACCCATACTACTGCCAAGACCTATAACTTTTGAAAGCACAAATTGTGTGAAAAAAAGTATGAACGTTTTAATGGATGTGTTATGAAGTTAATGATTTAAAATTTTTCCACCTTAGTCCATACTCATATCGATAGCGAAGTCTTTAGTACATAATTTTAAAACATTGAATTGCAGCATTATAATTACTTACCTTATATAATCTTTATTCCTAACTTATTTCTAAACAGGTTTTTCATTTATGTATAGTTTTATTAAAAATAAATGTAGATATCAGTAGTGATGGAGATTAGTAGTTTAAACTTTATACCTACGACAGAGAATTGAATTATATGGCAAGTCTTAAGCATTGAACTGAAACGGCTACTATATGTGTAATAATTTTTTTTTCAGATATTCACATAGAGGTTCAAGAAGTTTTTGACAAAATACCAATCTTGTCCGTTAATAAGGCTATTGGCCCTGATTCTATAAGTCATAGAATGTTGAAATATACAAAATTTTCCATTTCAAAACCTTTATGTATGCTTTTTAACAAATCACTTGTTGAAAATTCATTTCCAAATTATTGGAAAATAGCTCATGTTTTACCGCTCTTTAAGAAAGATGGTCCATCTGTTGCAAGTAACTACAGACCGGTATCCTTGCTAAGCTGTGTCAGCAAAATTATGGAAAGGATAATTTTTAAGCACGTTTACAATTTCTTTCACGGAAATATTTTATTCTATATATACCAGGCAGGTTTTTTGCCTGGCCATTCCACGGTATTCCAACTATTTGAAACATATCATAGCATTGTCAAAAGTATAGAAGATGGGGAAATGTGTTGTATAATTTTTTTGTGATTTGTCTAAAGCTTTTGACAGGGTTTGGCATGAAGCCCTAATTTTTAAACTTCAAACTTATGGTATAAGTGGGCATCTTTTACAATGGTTTAACAGTTACTTAAGTGATAGAACACAAAAGGTAATGTACAAAAACAAGTTATCATCAACGTTATGTATCAATGCTGGTGTTCCACAAGGGTCAGTTTTTGGGACCACTTTTATTTCTTATTTACATTAATGATGTAGCAACGAATATGTTATCATTTTGCAGACTTTATGCTGATGATAAATCGTTACAGCATTGTGATTTATATGCAAAAAAACATTGAAATTGTATTGAACCATGATCTGAAAATTCTCAGCGATTGGTCTGACAAGTGGTTATTGAAATTTAATCCGTCTAAAACAAAAGCTGTTTTCTTTCACTAAGAAACATGTAGAAGAATTTCCTAAGTTATTTTTTCAAGGGTGTCAACTGGAGTATGTTTCAACTCACAGACATCTTGGTTTACTTTTTTCTAATGATTTGAGTTGGTCTCAATATATTAATAATATAGTAAACAGTGCATACAAACAATTGGGACTTTTAAAAAAACTTAAGTTTACTCTAGGTAGAACTAATTAATAAAAAATGTATATCCTATCATGTTTATTAGACCAGTTCTTGAATATGCTTCTGTAGTATGGGACGGTTGCAATAAGTTTGACATGGAGAGATTAGAAAAATTTCAATTAAGTGCTGCAAGGATTGTTACAGGTTTACCAATTAAGCATCTACAGAATCTCTCTACACAGAAACTGGCTGGGAATCTCTGGTCAGTCGACGAAATAAGGCTAAATTAATAGCATGTTTAAAATTCATACAAATCAAGTACCTGAGTACTTGAGCAACATCATTCCTCCCGTAACAAAAAATGTCTCAATATATCACACAAGAAATAGCGAAAATTATAGTGTTCCAATCAGCAGATTAGAACTTTACAAAAAATCGTTTGTACCTGACACCATTCGCAAATGGAATTCTCTCATATAAGAAGTTAGGGAAGCAACGTCTCTCAACATATTCAAGAAAAACATTACTGAAAGTATTCCTCAACTTCCAAAATATTTTTCATTTGGTAAACGCACTATGAATATTTTACATACCAAGTTGAGACACAACTGTATTTTGAATTATGATCTGTATAGAAGAAACATTATTGAATCACCCAATTGTATTTGTGGTCAAAAGGAGGATGTTTATCACTTTTTCTTTGTATGCAAGAATTTTGTAAATGCAAGAAACAATCTTTTTGAATTACTTTTTAATAGGCTTGATAAAACGATTTTAATTAACTCACATTTGCTTCTTTGGGGTAGTGACAATTTGTCTTACAATACAAATTGATTTATTTTTTCAGCAGTTCAAAAGTTCATTAAAGAGTCTGGAATATTTGATAATTAGATTACTTTTTGCTTTTGCTTTTTATACTGTATATTAACGTTATCTACTATATATTTGCAATTACTTTGTAAATGTATGTCTATGAATTTAATTATTATAAAGTCAATAACTATAAGTAACATGTAATATTACATGTACAATGACAATTGTATATACTGTATGCATTATCATTAGGAGAGGAACTTGTAAGTTGCAAGAACTTGTTTCCAATCCTTTTGCGTTATTTACACAATAAATATGTTCAAATCAAATAAACGGCTAAGAAGCAATAACATTTTAGGACGTGGGCAACACAAACTTTGATTTTAAAAAGGAATTTAGCAGAGCATTTTTACGCCTCTTTGACAAAAATGTCTTTGTTTTATTTAGATTTTCTATAATTTTGTTCAAGTCGGGTTTATTAGTTTAAGCAATATAAAGTGACGGAAATGTGTGAGCTAGTGTGGAAGTGAAAGTGGTTAAAATATACATGTATCTTATTTGTTCATTTGTTAATAAATTTCATCAGTTCAGAATGTCTTAATTGTTTTGTAGAAAACGGTTGGTTCATCCACGTTACAGTAGTATTAATCACGTTTTGTAAAAGTGTCATTGTTAAGAAGAAGGTGCAGATTTTTTTTTATTATATAGTTTTATGATGAATTTTAACCCTTTCATGGTACCCAATTTAATTCTACGGTCACGGATTTAATAATTTACAATTTTTAATTTACACAAAAGCATGAATATGAATATTTTTATTTATTGTGATGTAGTTTTTGAGGAAGTATAAGTTTTTTCCCCTTTATTAAAGATTCTGAATATTGTTTTTACTATTTAGTCTACCCTTTTTAAAGAGATAATTTGTACCACGTTATGTTAAATTTGGCCAAGTAGCGGTAAAGAAAAGGTAAAATATTTGAAATGCTTTTTTTCAGACGAACGGCAGGATTAACTATACGTTATCAGAGAAGCCTGGTCTTTTTTTCTGTCTTGCTACTACCAAACCTTTTGAAATTAGTTCTGCTTTATCCTGTTGATTGTTGTTAATAGCTATTGATTCCTCCTCCTCCTCCTCCTCCTCCTCCTCCTCCTCCTCCTCCTCCTCCTCCTCCTCCTCCTCCTCCTCCTCCTCCTCCTCCTCCTCCTCCTCCTCCTCAACTTTAAATTAAGCAGAAAAGATAAAAAGCGAAAGACAGATATGTATTTTCAATATTATTTCTGAGATTTTAATATCTTAATAATTTTCAAATGAAAAGATGTTTCATTGTTTGAACGTCAGTAACTAATTGCCGATGTATTATGCTGCAGATTGTATATAACTTATAAGCAATGTTGAACTAATACCTTGTACAACTAATGCTTCTTGTTTCTCCTTTTCTTCTTCATTAACTTCAAATTAAATAAGAAAGATAAAAAGTAAAACACAGATATGCATTTTATTTTAATTTTTTGAGAAATTATTTCTTTTTTTACAGATTAAAACATTCTTAAGTGTTTGAACCTCCCCCAACTTATTTCACGCAAAGAGTAGATATCTTATGGCTGCAGAAATTATATAACTAATATGCTATGTTGCACTAATATCCATCTTCCCAAGGCATAGGTTTTTTATCCGCTCCGCTCTACATAAACCCTTTACCGGACAGGCGGAGTTTGAAGGGATTAGAAACCTCGCACGCTGGTTGGTGACAAGTTTGCATTATCCAATAAGAAACGTTGTGTTAATAATGATTTTAATTTGATATTCATCAAAGTTGAACCGTTGTCAAATAGTTTTTAGACGGAATAGTAAGTATTTGACTTACTGTTATCGGTTTTTAGTCCGAGTGAATCCATATTTTCTACAAATTTGATTTGTTCATGGGAGCAGCCATATTGCTATATTGTTTCTTTTTCTAACGCACTACCTGATTGGTCAGAACAAAAGGTCACAAAATGAGTACACTTACTAGATGGCGGAATCGTTAACTGGCATATGTGTTGTATTTTTGGTCAAGGGTTTATGTACAGCAAAGCGGATCAGTAACCCTTGACTTGGGAATATGACTTATACCTTGTTCAATTAATACTGCATTATCACGTTTATCCGTTTGAATTAGTGGTAAAAGTTCTAAGGCTGTTTCTGTTTGTTGTTCTTCGTCATCACGTCTTTTCCGGACTTGAATACCTAGAGGTTGAAGAAAGCATAATAATTGTATTTACTAAATTTGTTTTTGTTTCCTCTACTCTGTGCACTTATTTCAACTTTGTTAAGTTATGCTTTAGTTCTAAGTATATTTTATTAATTTAATGTAACCACTATTAGAAGAAATGGTTCAGAAGGTTGCAAATTAGAAAGCTGACAAAAATACACTCAATGGCCTAACTTAATTTATAAATAGAGAAAGAAAATATGTTTTTGTGAAAAAACAGTCTTTATGTTTGGAAATGTTGCCCTTACTAACAAACACAATTTGAGTTAATAAGGTAATAATCTAAATATCACAAGACAAGGTTTTACGTAGTTCGAGCGTCATAAGGATACAAATGTCTTCACGCATTAACTGTTAAGTCGAAATAAAAAAGAATCAAAATGTTATAACTGGATTTATGAACTCGTATTAGCATTAACAACTTAAAAGAATAAAGCAGTAACTGTTGTTACTTCTAGCACATGAACGGTGAAAAATGTGTTTTTCAAAAATAAAATTCCGCCCACTTCACCCCCCCCCCCCTTTTTTGGCAAATTATGATGAGAATCTAAATATAAATTTTGTATGACCTAATGAACACAGAACAAATTTAAAAAGTGATGACTTCGGTAGTCACAAATATAAATCATTGGAATTCCATAAACATATCAAAATCCTGACTGAGATTGAAAACATGCAACAAGGGAAAGAAATATACAAAGGGAGATCATTCTAACTTCTTGTTATAGCTATACAATCTCTATTCTTTACGCTTAGGGAAAAGCATACATATATTCTCCTTCAAATAATCGTTAGAATTAAACTATAGTCGAAGACAAAATATTCTATACTCTAGAAAAGTCTTTAAAATGAGTGATTATGATTGATTAGTGGGTTTTTTTTCTTGAAATCAATTTTATCCGCACATGTTGCTGCAATTTTGCAGAGTGATAATAAAATAACTAACCTATGCAAATATTTTTACAAAAAATACGCCAAATGTGATCCTGAAAAGGCCAAAACGTTATGTAGTTTTATTTTAATTGATAAAGGGCTTTAAGTGGTAAGTAATATAAACAATTTAAAGGATTCTAAACATTCATTGATAAAGACCTTTAATTCTCTTTAATTCCAGTGTGTGTAAGCAATATTGTCAATATATTATATGATTTAGCGAATGGAACATAAAATCTTTAATCAAAAAAAAATAAATTCATTAACATCACGTAGAATATTCGCCAAAACATAATTTCCTGAAAATCTAATTTCTGACTTTGGCTGATATTCATTGTATGTATGTAAAAGCTCCATTTTTTTACCTTAAAGTAGATCCAGTGTTCTGTGATGTCATACTTTTTTGTAAAACAGTGAATTCTTTAAAATGTGTGCAATATACTTTTTTTTATTTTATGTGAATATAATCACATGGATGTAATTAGAAATACTGTTAAGTTCAAGATATTTTCACATCTTAATTTTATCCTAAATTTCCAATTGTTTATACATTTTAGCGATGCTAAGGGGAAATAACTCTTTTTCTGACCTTTCTTTCAGTTGTATGCCTAAATGCCATAGTTTTTCTTATCCCAACGATTAATTTTAAAATATATTTGTAGTTTTAGTTGTCTGATGAAGTTGAGAATAAAATAAAACAAGATAAACAAATTTCTGCCTACAAAAATTTTACTTTAACCAAAAAAATACGGTTTTCGGATGCTAAAATATGCTTTAGTTTATATTTATCTGGCACCTTAAAAAATGTGATGACATATATAATTTTTCTAACAATTCATGAAATTTAAGTCTATAAGGTTGAAATCAGTTCGATTTTCAACTTTCATCAGATAATTGTACGAGTATGGAGTTACCTTAAATGTTCTATTTTAGCAACGGTCCTGACTTTTACAAACCCGACGGACCATCCAACTACCTTTTTGTTAAACAAGCACTTTCTCAATGTATATCTTCTTTCCCTTTTAAGCGCTAAGCGTACGCAGTGCTCACAGCGCTTATTGGCATTGCTTTTCGTGGATGCCACTTCCGAATAAGTGCCACCTATAATCATTTAAAATAATCTGATGACTCGATGTCTAATAATAGAATGCAGAGGAGTACTCGGCTGTAGTATCGGTGTTAAAGACAAAATATTTCTAATTATTTACATCAGCACACAAATAATCACAATAATTTGTTTCTTAAACATCAAAGATTTAAAATAAAAGAATATTCGTCAGTGAATTTCAAAGGTCGAAGAGCATACGTAGTTTTGTAAACATGTTGCAATGGGGTTTCATACAAAAGTTCACCGGTTGTGATGTCAGTAAAGAGGCAAAATAATTCCTAGAACAGAACTGACCATAGACGGTGGATCTCACATGTTGTTTATCAGATCGTTTATTATAACATTTACTTAAAATACGTGATCAAACTTATAAATTTTTCTTAAAATATAACTTGCAACATTATATGCAGCTTTACCCGCGCGCTTAGTTCTATTTCATGACGATTTTCAACTTGTAAATCTTAAAATTGTCAATACTCATGTTTTACTTTGGGGTGACAGTGCATTGTGACAATGAAAACATGCATTTATTTACATTAGTTTATAGTTTTATCAAAAATACTGAAAGATTTAACTGATCTTATAACTACTAGTACACCGTTGTTAATTATATACATGTCAATTGTATATATGTATACTCCCATTCTATACACTGACCTTTTTTTGGTGTACACATATATTTTATTATATCTTTGTATTGGGAGAGGGCAGTCTAAGTAATGGAACTTGTGCCCAATCCAATTGTATTTTTGTACAATAAAAATATGTTCAAATCAAAACCCGCGTAGTAATACACCATTTACAAAGGATAGCGTGGGTCGGAATTTTGTAAACACAGCTCAACGATAAAAAGATTGAAGCAAAGAAGGCGGGACTAATTCACACTTTACTCCAAAGCTCAGGTAAATTTATAGATAACCTTGAGATAAAATTGAGAACGAAATATAATATTTAGATAAAGTATTGTTTTCATCTGAGTAAATTTGAGGAACCAGAAAGACTTGAGAAGGTAGTGTGCAATTATATATATATATATATATATATATATATATATATATATATATATATATATATATATATATATATATATATATATATATATATATATAATTAGATTAGATAGTACACATAATTACTTTGTTATTCCATTTTAATATATAATAGTTTGATATTATTTTAAAATCTGTGAGAAAACTTAGAATCTGATTGGCAAATTAGTTCACAGGCTTTTCTTAACTTAATGTTAAAGTTCTTTTTTCACTCTGAGGTTAATTGGTATATAATATGTGTATTACTGAATGGTAACCATATATATACAAAATTTACAATTCCTTTAATTGTTCTTACAATCCGTATAGTCAGCTAGGTGAGAAAATGTTAGAGCCAGTAATTTGAGATACATTGATATATTATTTGACACAATATTGAAAGGTATATGAACCTTGGGAACGTTCATCCACTGACAAGATTTTCAATGTGACAAATATTTGAGAATCTATGAGACAAATTGCTCTGTTTGAAAAATGAGAGTAACAAATTGAGAAACTTGAGAAATGATATAACATGACAATTACAAATGAGAATGAGATGAATTTTTGAGATGCAGAGAGAAATACTTGACATATTCTCGAGATACTTCAATGATTGAAAATCGAGATATAATATATAAATATAAGTAATAAGGAATCATTCTTTGAATATTATGAGGGGATAATTTCGGTCGGGGGGTGATCAAATCTACCATAAAGCCCTTCGGGCTTTATTGGATTTGATCGCGCCCCGACCAAAATGATCACCTCATAATACTCAAAGAATGATTCCTTATGCCTTATATGTATCTGAAAACAATGAGAATGACTGAAATGTGAGACTTGAAAAGTGACGAATTGCAGTATTCAGTTTGTGTTTCAAAATTTGAGCACTTGAAATTTACTGTATATATATATATATATATATATATATATATATATATATATATATATATATATATATATATATATATATATATATATATATATATATATATATATATATATATATATCGTAGTATATATATATATATATATATATAAACAACAATTTGAGAAAAAAAGAAAAATGAATCATTTCAATACATGTATTAGCGTTTAAAATATTTTCAACTACCTCCTTGAAATATGACATGTAAAATTGAAACCTTGAGAACAGTCAATAAGGAAATTGAACTGCTTTAAGTACATAAAACATGTAATTTGTTTTTGCTATTTCGTACAAGTATTTTTTCTGTTGTCAGTATACTTTTTAAAATGTTAACACTGAATATAGAACAAATCATACCAATGAGGGATTTATTAGTTAGGCCATCAATTACTGTATGTGCTGATTTCTGTCAGAGTGATACTTCTTTTTCAATTTATTCAAGAGGTAGACAATGTATGACCAACTGTATCACTTTTATTATGGAATCATGTCTAATAGATGTAACAACAATTGAGAGGACAGACATGGACATGGTTTTAATTGCGGGTGATGTATTGTACAAGAAATTACAAAAAAATGGCCAATCTAATGAGCTGTTTTCTGATTTGCCTCAATTTATTATGTGTCATGGCAATTGCTTTACCATAAGAGAATATAAAGAGAACGTAAAGTAACATATGGAATGAAATATGAAATAGATGGTTTCGGTTTGGCACTAGAGTCAAACATGAATGCAGTTTTTGTTGCTTCTCGGCAAAATGCATGCATTGTTATTTTTCATTCTGCTTCTTTTGCAAATAAGTTTCATCATGAGGCTGGTACATATTCTGCCTTCGATTCTCGTAGTAGAGGACTAGATGGGCTATGTAAGCCCGAAGGACAAGCTGTGTTATCTGGATTTGTATCTTTACAAGACCTATATTCTTTTTTAAGAAACCTTTGTATGTCATTTTGTGGAAATATAACTCTTCAGCAAGTTCAGTATTAAATGTGCTCATTTCAAATTAGTTTTGCAAAAAAAAATCAGAAAAAAAATGTGGTTTATTTAGATTATGACTTGAATTTAGATCAGTTTCTTGACATTAAGCAGTTAATCAAAATGAGTAGACATTTAGATATATCAAAACCCTCATCTAGCATAACAGAGTTTTTCTTGGAAAAAGATTCGACAAAATCAGATGCTAATGTCTTAAAGATGAGTTTTCACCAAAAAAGTATCTAGAGGTCCAATGTTTGTACACTATGTACTTGTTGTACTCAGACATGGTTTAGAGATGGTGTGCTTAAGGAAGAACAATTAAGAAAAACAAATTTAGGTTTAACTTGTTTCACAGGTTTCAAAAGTGTCAATGATTTGTCATACATGTCACATAAATTTAAAGGAAGGGAAAATTCATTTTTCTGCTGTTGTGAATGGTATGGGATTTAAAGAAATGCCTCCAGATTTAAGCATGACAGAATTTGAAGAAAGATTGATCAGTCCCAGAATACCCTTCATGCAACTTGTTGAAAAACCTCGTGGAAGGCAGAAGAGTTTACGAGGAAATGTGGTAAATGTACCATCAGATGTAAATTCAACGGTCACAGTGCTTCCAAGAACTTTAGCAGACTCTTAAACAATAAAAGTTAAATTTAAGAGAAAACGCAGTTTTAAACACAGTGTGTTGCATGAAGCAATTAGACTAAATAAATGTATCAAAGCTTTGCAATGGCTCCTAGACAATAGTTTTCTGTTTCAATATGAAGGTATTTCTCTCAATGCTGATCGGTCAATTAAAACTAAACAGACAGATTGACTAGGACTGGGTACAGAAGACAAGACAGACGATGGTTCTGCAGGTGCATCTCTACCTGAAGTCACTCAAAATCAATGCAATGCATATGATGCAAGTTCAGATGGATGGACAGGAGATAAAAAATTTGAAAATAGACTCACAGGTAACACCGATACTTTTCTACATCCCAATAATGTAAGCTCATTGTGTAAAACAATGTCATTTGCACCAGGTGAAGGATAGATTTCTCTTGGTTTATACTAAGACAAAAATGCCGAGTCTTTATCATTCCTTGCAATATTCTGTGGTCAAACACGTCTTGAAAATAAAGATTGTCAAACTTCTGTGCATTACAGCACGGTTTGTAAGTGGGAGTTAAGAAGTGTTGACAGACGAGTTGATGTTCTGTTCCAAACATCTTTTTTCAAACTTAAGAAACTTCAGGTTAAACAGATCCAAGATAAGGTATCACTGGCAATGAGAAAATGTCAAACTGAAGGAAAAAAAAAGTTACAGTTGGTAATTAAATGTTCTAAATCCTGGAGATTTTGACAACATTGTTAGACTAAATGAAGGCTACTGAGTATTGATAAATTTAAGAGGATCATCTGCTTATTGGGAAAGTGCAAAGAAAGACTTGTTTGCTTTGATAAGACAACTGCGCATTCCTACCTGGTTTTGTTCCTTGTCAACAGCCGAGAATACATGGACACACTTGCTGAAATTCTAGGAAAATTGGTCATTGAGAAAGATTACACTGATGATGACATTGAGAAACCTGGCAGGAGAAATGCAAGTTGATAAAGTCTGATCCCGTGACATGCCCTTGTTTTTTAACCACAAAGTCCAAGTTATCATATCTGATGTAATAAAGTCTTCGTTGGCTCCACTTGGAAAAATTGTAGATTATTTTTATCGTGTGGAGTTTCAACAGAGAGGTTCTCCTTACATTTACATGCTTGTTAGGATAGAGAATGCACCTAAATATGGGATAAATAGCAATCAAGAGATCTCAGATTTTGTAGATAAGCAGTTCATTTGCCAGAAAAATGATGACATTCATAACCTGATAAATACTTAAGAGGCTGTCCAAGCAAAATTCAGGCAGGGCTTTGCACATGCTATGTCTTGGATTTCAATAATTTTTTGTGTATCACTTCATTTTAACATGATTGTAATACATGTGAAAGAAAAAGTTCATTGTATGCCTAACTAGGCAGAAAAATGTCTATTTTTGAATTTGGAACATGTTTAGTGCAAAAAGGTCACAGAAGTTGTAAAAATATTGTGAAGTTTGATCAGTTGTAAAACTACTTAATTCTATTAAACCTTTTAAAAAAGTATATTATTTAGTTTAAACACACTTAACTCTTTAACTTATACTGCTTTTAAAGTATTAATATATTTCAAACAAAAATTTATGCCTTATCAAAGTTGATGCATATTTTGTAAACAAAAATTCTGGTATTTTAATGTTAATTTGAAATTTCAATAAAATCCAATACATTTTCATGAAAGGAAAAAATGAGGCATCTTTATAAACCTGAGAAATGAAATTTTGAGAAACAAAAATAAATTCAGTGGGAACAGCATTGGTCTCATAGAAGCAGTTGCACAAAATTACCCTATTTTTAACATTGAAAATGAAGTTTTTCCATGCATAACGTGTTATTATTATTGTTAAAAGACAGTGAATGACAGAGTTCATGTCACAAATATTGACTATAATTTAATACATGCTTATATCTTTATAATAGGAAATGCTTTATGACGAAAGAAATAATGATCACTCATCAAAAACCAACGTTTTTCATAATTTTAAGTGCAAAAAGGTCATTTTGACAAAAATGTTGAAAACTGAGTTTAAGTCTGCTAAAACTATTCACAACTGAAGAAAATTAGCTGAACATTTCACTATTAGGATGGTCTAATATACATTCAAATTATTTTAAGGGTTTTCAGTATTTCATGAAGTACATAAATTTGAGAATAAGGATTCAAAATGTGTTAATCACTGATTAAGGAAAAATAATTAATGCAGTGTAAAACTGAATGTATTTTTTAAATTCAATGTATTTGTGTGTTTTCAATAAGTATTAACTAAAATTTTCTTCTTAAACTGGTAATAAACTTGGTGGGATTATGGTATTGAAGCGGTTTTAGCTTATTAAATAAAGAAGTTTTTTTTTATCAAATTGTGCGAAAAGGTCAAATCCAATTTATCATTGGTACTACTGAATTTGAGCGGTTTTTGTTGTTTTTTTTTTAATCAAAACAATTATAACAATTCCATAATGTACAAATACACATAAATATATCAAATCATTTCTTCTTAGTAGTAACATTTGAATTCGTTATTAAGGTCTTCCGTTTCCAACGGAAGACCTTACTATTATTCTGAAAATTTTTCAAATTTCTTATTAGGGTCTTCCGTTTTCCAACGGAAGACCCTTTTGTTTTTCTTCGGTTTCTTTTTATTAGGGTCTTCCGTTTTCCAACGGAAGACCCTTTTGTTTTTCTTCGGTTTCTTTTTATTAAGGTCTTCCGTCTTCAGCGGAAGACCTTACTGTTTTTCTACGCGTTCTCATTCTTCTATATTATTATTTTTTTTCTTGGTAGTCACCCTTCATTTCTCAGCCATTTCTCAATCGATTTTAATGACTTTTACAGGGATGATGTCTTAGGTGAATATCTCTTTGCATCTTACTTCCTGTCTGAAAATTCACTTCCGTTTCTGAATTATCTCCCTTTTTCATGTATTTTGGAACATGATATTGTCCACGCATCTCCTCAAAAACTGTTATAGTTAGGGACTTGAAATTTATATGCAAGATAGAGTGGCTATGGTAGATTTGCTTGCTTGTTTTTAGATTTGACCAGAAGTCATCATCCTTGAAGCTCGCCCGGAACTGAAAATGTTGATGTTAAATTTTTTTGACAATTTTTACGAAATTTGAGATTTGATCACGAATATCTTTCTTCTAATCAATATTTTGCTAACACATGTAGAGCATCAAAAATTAATCTATAAAAGATCTTTCAACTGACACCAAGCAAAAGGGGCTGACCCCTCACATTAGGGGCCAAGAGGGGTCTAAAGTCTTTTATCTATATCTCTTTAATGAAAAATATTTTGTAATAATTTATAGAAGCAAAAATGTTTATCTTCCAGTTATCTACCTATATTTGTTAAAAGTTTTCTGATATGTTACATAATTTGGATTTTAAAGGGGCTAGAAGTCCAATATTTTGATCATTTATTTCTTAAAAAGGAAAAATATTTTGAAATGCATTATAGAAGAGAAGATACTCAGAATAATATTCGTAATAATATTTAACCACCAAAATTTCGTTTAATGGTCCTTATAAGGAGATAAAGGGTCGGCCCCTAAAACAATCTTTCCCTAATATCTCAAAAACAGTAACAAATTTCTAAACACTTGTTGAACAAAATGTGTTTAATATTAAGGGACCTTTCATTGATATCAAGAAAAAGGGGCTAGCCCCTCAAATTACATGATAAGAGGGATGTAAATGTTTCAATCAAAGCTCTTATACATATATCAGAAACAAAACAAGGGCGAGAAGTCCAATACATTTATGATTTATTTTTAAAAGAAAAAGAGGATATAGAAATTGAAGAAAAGAGTCTGTTTAAAATTAAAGGATTTTTCATTCTATTTCCAAATCATGTTTAGCTGGTAAATAGCAGAATAAAGGTCAAGCATGTATCTCAAACTCTAGTGATATTGGGAATTTAGTATTTTCCGTTTAATATAGAAGTCACCGACCACCCCTCCCCCCCCCCCCCCCCCACCTTTCATAAAATCATTTAGTTTTTCTGGCCCGATTTTACTTGATCTTTGATCTCGGACCTTTAATTTCAACTTAGTACCATTCTAGATTACCGTACTAATTACCAGACCAATTCGTTCATTATTAACAGAGTTATGAACTTTTTGGCATTTGAGTTTTAATTTTCGTGTTTGACATGTACTGTAGAAAAGAATTCTAACTCCCGAGCCCTTCACTCAATCCTCATGAAATTTTGTGTAAATGTACCTCGGACCTCATTCTGTTTTTCTGCCAAATTTGCAGCGGGTTGAACAATTAAGAAGAAATTTCCGATATCAAGCCGCGAGTATAGCCTGTATGGGGACTTAAAATTTACACAGTGCAAGGGATGTAAGCAGCCGCGTAATATTTCTGTTGCATGTATTTTTCTTGTTTTCCGTTTAGTCTGTATCTACGATAGCGTGTGAAGTACTTATGAATGTTAGAACTGTGGAAATTACGGTCATCAATTTTTTTATGAATAAATTTACGTGTTACTGATTTCGTCATTTCTACATTTATAAGAATTTTATCAATGCTGTTGATATAAAACAGGCAAAATTAATAGTAAACGACACACACAAATCTCTACTCTGAAATACATGTGTAAAATGCATCAGTCATTGTTTTAGGACTTCCCCTAATTGTCGTTAACCGAATCCGAAATCCACACCTCAAAATTCTACTTTCGATTTATTTACGACGAAAATCAAGCTCGGTCCTTTTCACCCCCCTCCAGACACAAACACGCATTAATATTTCAAATGACCTCGCACTGTTACCAAACCTGAGTAGTGAGACATCTTACACGTTGTTTATCATCTCATACAAAAACTCAGCTCCTGTCCCGGGCGGAAACGCCCCAAATTCAAAGAGAAAATCGTGAATTATTTCGCGTCAGCCATGTTTTGACGCGAACCTTCGATGATGAAATATAGACTGGCAATGCCTGTCTGATATGCGCGATATATATTTCGTATGATAGAGACAGAGGACCAGTCTACGATGAAATACTGTTATGACACCTGCAAAGGCTGTGTGTTCGAATCTCGCCGGAGCCAAGATTTGTTCTTTCTCTCTATTTCCTTCTCTCCATTTTTTTTGACTGTCTAACTAAGATATTCAAAATAAAGGGGTTGTTGGACTGAAGTACAAGTTGAAAACACTCGTACATTAAGATTTAGACAAAAACATTCTTTAATTATTAGGGTCTTCCGTCTTCAGCGGAAGACCCTTCTATTATTCTATTGTTTCTTTTTCACTTTTCTTATTATTAAGGTATTCCGTTTCCAACGGAAAACATTATTGTTATTGCTTTGTTCCTTTTTTCCTATTCTTCTATATTATTTTTTCTTTCTTACCAATTTTGTGCACGCAAGATCTCGAAAACTACTCAATTGATTTTTTTGAGACTTGTCGATCTTATAGATGACGATGTGAAGCGTATTGCAAATTTTTTTATTGATGACGTCACTTTAGGTTTTGAGATATAGTCGTTTTGTCGATTTTCAGAGAGGTATTTTGTCGGCAGTACTCCTTTTAAACTATAGCAGATATACACTTGAAATTTTCAGTGATGGTAGACGGAAGATTGGTTTTCTTTGTTTATCTCTTTCCGAATAATATTTTGTTAAAACATATAATGTTAATTTTTTTTTATATTTATAAGACCTTTTATTTGATATCAAGACAAAGGGGCTGGCCCCTCAAATTAGGGGACCAAAGGGGTCTCAAGTCTTTCATCTATAGCCCCTTTACTGAGATATATTTTGTAAAAGATTATAGAAGCAAATATGTTTATCTTACAGTTATGTATCCATTCAGTGTCATGATTTTATAATGTGATACGTAATTAAGGTTTTTAAGAGTTCAAAATTCAAAACTTTGATCACCGATATCTCAGAAAGGAAAAATATTTTGAAATGCAGTATAGAAGAAAAGATACTCAAAATGATCTACTAAACAATATGGATTCTTCAAAATTTCGTTAAACGACCCCTATAAGGAGATAAGGGATCGGCCCCTTAAACGCTCTGTCTGAGATATCTCAGGAATGGTAACAAATTTCTATACACTTGTTGAACAAAATATCTTTAAAAGTAAATGACTTTTCATTTGATACGAGGAAAAAGAGGCTGCCCCTCGAATTAGAGATCTAAATGTTTTCAACCAAAGCTCATACATCTAAAACAAAAAAGTATCCGGCCCTTAGAATGTAGACCTTTGTCTTATATTTTGAATCACGTTCAGCCGTTAAATAGCAAAACCAAGGTCGTATATGACATTTCATGTTCTAAAACACACGGAAGACCTCCTCGTTGCTCGCAACGAGATCGTGTCTAGTTATTATTATACTTTTTCTTTTTTTTCTGACTCCTTTTTTGCTTCATAACTCAAAAAGTTTTCAACTGATTTCAATGAAACTTCCAGAGATTTTAGCAAGTTATCGTCCCTCAAAGATGTTTAAGTTTTAAAGACAACATCACTTCCGTTTTGACGTGATGTCATTTTTAAAATTTTAAAAAAGTCATTTTGTCCGGGACTTTTCTCAAAAGCGCTTTAAGATAGAGGCTTGAAATTTTCAATGGTTATGATTTGGTCAATTTACCTCTGTAAAGAAGCTATATAATAAAAATCTGTCACTTCTGGTCGAAACTGGAAGCGAATCAATTTTTTCGAAAAAATGAATTTTTTGATCCAACAAAAAACGTATATGTATTTTGTAGAGCTTTTTAAGCTGAATCTAATGCTGAAAACCGTTTAAAATTCGGAGGATACATTACAGAGATATCGGGGTTTAAAAACTGATTTTCCCGGAAATTTTGATGCCACGTTCTTGGTTTCAAAAATAGTGCAAAATTCACACTGAAAGTAACTTCTACTGTAACAATTCGTACTGATCATAAAACTTTATAAAAAACATAAAATAATATGCATATTGTATAGTTTGCAAAGCTAAATACAAAACTTCAATTCGTTTTAAAATCGGATACTGCATTGCAGAGATATCGGGGTTTAAATATTGATTTTTCCGGAAATGTTGATTCCTCGTTATTGGTTTAAAAAATAGTGCAAAATTCACACTTAAAGTAACTCCTGCTGAAAAGATTTCGTACAGGTCATAAAACCGAACTCTTTTTTTATATAGTTAATCAGAGTGTTTATTGAAACAATTTCGTTAATTCGGTCGATAATTACGTTGTTAGTTTTTATTAGTCTTATTAGTTATAATCGAAATAATTATCGTACGATTCACCATGTCAACTCGCCATGTTTTGACTGCGAACAACAGCTGATAGCGGTGTGTCAGAAGAATGGCCTGCAAGACGGCGATAGTGGAAATTTCAGCTCAACTAACGTATGACAGATTATAAAGGTATGTTTCAATAAGGATATGTCGTATTGACTTTTTCTTTTCAAAGTGTTTGTGCACTTTTCAATCTAATCCGACATTCCTCTCTGACTCTAACCTCCGCTTTTGACGTGCGTAACGATATAAAAGCGGGCATTTTAGTCGGAGAAATCTCGGGATACTATCTGTCCAATGTATTTTCACGTGTATGTTTTGCACACTACTCTTTTGAATTTCTATTTATATGTATGTCTTATTTTGTATTGAACAACACACCACACACTGTAAAACAGTGCAATTAAAAGGGGTGGGGGCCCAAAGGCACAAAAGAGTAGAATGTTGTAATTAGAGTGCATGTTTGCATGATGATAACTTTACCCTAAATATTTGAAAATAGCAGATCTTTACCATATCACCTCCACTTAATTAATGAATTAAAGAACTCAGACAGGCTTGTGCTTAATTAAATAAATATATTTGACATGGTAAATATTCAGTCTAAATAGAATTAGAACTTTTGTCTGGCTCGCCGTTATATATAATTATCGCCTGTGAAAGAGCATGTAAAACAGAGTGCAAGATGAAAAGAACTTTAAGTTCAGATTTTAGGTTTCTATAAAACATTCTACTCAAGATTTGATTATTTCACAGAACATTGTAAATTCTTTGAGATTAGTTTATCCTTAATATATATTGAATTTTATTGATTCATTTTAGGTAAACTTTACATGCAGAACACATCTACATTGTAAACAATTTTTACAGTAAGACAAATGTATGTAATAATTTTTACTACATGTGCCTCAGATCTCTCTCTCTCTCTCTCTCTCTCTCTCTCTCTCTCTCTCTCTCTCTCTCTCTCTCATGCTTTTAATCTTGGCAAAGCCTCACAGAGCAACATCATTTTGTGCATATCTCTATCTAGGAAAAGAAATCAACAATGCTTTAAATTTCAAAATGAGCATGTATTATCGTGCAATCCCTCATTTTTTCATTGTGCAACTAAATCCAAAGCTTTGTAAAATTGTTTATGGAATGTACATTTGACCTTGAAATAACATCTGCTATAATAATTACTTTCGAAATGATCAAGAAACAACAAATGTTTACCCTTTTATTGTATATATGAACATTTATCATGGAATTCTCATCCGTCCCCAGGTACCCGGTTGTGTTTGAATTTCATTTTAATTAAGAGCAGACATCACACTGGTAGGTCTTACTATTTTAGCAAAGTTAAAAGGAGACTAGAAACAAGAATAAATAAGATATTCACTAAATATGATTATAAGCTTACTGTTTCATGAAAACAAGAAATCACATGTATGGCGGCATGTCTTTTTGTGAAAAAAATGTTACATTTCATCCATTTACCAAGAAAAGATCAATTTTCAATATCAGTGATGGTTGTTTTTAAATATGTGTGAGAAATGACTTAAGGGAATTGCCACAAGTTTCATAATATTAGGTTAAAGTGTTCAAACTAATGCTTCTTAGGAAAATCAAAAAATAGGGGGAGGGTATACTTGTAAGGGTATTTCTAAGTGATGTGATGCTTTTGTCATGATAATATCATGTATATGTATGTAGTTTTGAATAAGGTTTCTTATTTAGGGAGGTTGAACAACAGTTGACCTCTATAAGATTAGGTAAAGATGCAATATTTATGGAGAGCCCTATGAATCTGTGTTAAATAGAGGAAAGTGGAAATGCTGGGTTCACTTAAATGGCCATATTTTTCTTAATCCTTAATGGAATTGGCAAAATGAGGTATACTTTTTCTCAGAATAGCATAAGCTTTGTAAGTTTAAGACAAGATGACTTTTCAGAGAATGTTAGTGTAAGTTAAAGGTAGCAAGGGACAGTTTCCGATAAAGTACCCGTCAATATTTTGGTAAAATTGAGAGTTGCTGTACTTAAAGGCTTATGAGTGTTGCTAAAATTCATGAAATGATTTTTAATGATTATCATTACTTAGAGGGATGTCTCTTGTTGAAATTGATATTCAATATATAGGCCCCATATGTTAGGTACATGAGATTCAGAAGTAAAATGTGAAACCTGCGGCTATGACTGTTACAGATGGGAGGGTAAATAACACGAAAAGTAGGTGGATGGGGCATTATAAACTATACACTGGTAAGTTTCTGACATGTGATGGTGCAACATGCACATGGTACGGAAGGTCAACCCTTTGCAGGGAATTGGCTGCGGGAGGTCTAAAAAGCTGAAAAATCATGAAAAATTAGCAATATATGGAAGGGTCAAAATCTCATAAAAACCAGTATGTAGAAAATTTTACAGATTTTGACTAGTAATTTTCTTCAGAAATTAGTGATTGGCCTTATAAAGAGTGAATTAAAGGTATTTGTGCTGAATGGGAACTGAGGAAATTCCAGTTACAGGGTTCCGAAGACACACGTCCCCAGGCTACTTATGAAATGTATAAAAAAAACTGTCCTGTGCCATCTAATGTCACGTATCGGGATATGTCATACTAATTACACTGCATGGTCAGTGTATTTTTTTCAGAAATACTATGCATATGTTAATGTAAACTTTATACCGGTACATGTATTAACACAGCTTATTGATTTTTTTAATTTCAGCTATTGGTGGCCACATGGTTTTTACCTGTTGATTCTTTTCAGCTCTTGAGGTTAACCTGTCACCTCTACCCACATGCATATTCCTTAATGTGTTCTACAGACTATTTACCAGTAAAAATTAAATCGGATAATTCATGAACAGTTACTGTAATGGAACTTTAGGAAAGCATCATGCCTTGTTGTGGTTTGTGTTTGATAAGAAATTATAACAAACAAAATTATGGCTGTTTAAAGTAATTTACAATTGTTGGCTGTGAAAATTTGTTTTTCAATAAAAGTATGCAATTATGTTTCCTTTATTTTGTTTTTAGCTCACCTGAGCCAAAGGCTCAAGTGAGCTTTTCTGATCATAATTTGTCGTTGTTGTAAACTTTTCATATTTTCATCTTCTTCTCAAGAACCACTGGGCAGATTTCAACCAAATTTGGCACTAAGCACCACCACTAGGTGAAGGGGATTCAAGTTTGTTCAAATGAAGGGCCATGCCCTCTTTAAAGGGGAGACAATTGAGAATTATTGAAAATTTGTTTGTATTTTTCAAAAATCCTCTTCTCAAAAACTATTCGGCCTGAAAAGCTTAAACTTGTGTGGAGGCATCCTCAGGTAGTGTAGATTCAAGTTTGTTCAAATCATGGTCCCCGGGGGTAGGGAGGGGCCACAAGAGGGGGATCAAGTTTTACATAGGAATATATAGAGAAAATCTTTGAAAATCTTCTTCTCAGAAACTATTAGGCCAGAAATTAAAGTGCAAATTAAAGCACAAATTAAAGTGGAAGCATCCTCAGGTAGTGTAGATTCAAGTTTGTTCAAATCATAGTCCCAGGTAGTATGGTGGGGTCACAATAGGGGAATGTATTTTTACATAGACATATATAGAGAAAATCTTTAAAAATCTTTTTCTCAGAAACTAATCAGCCAGGAAAGCTGAAACTTATGTGGAAGCATCCTCAGGTAGTGTAGATACAAAGTTGTGAAAATCATGACCCCGGGGATATGTTTGGGCCACAATGGGTGGGGGGGGGGGTCAAAGTTCAACATAGGAATATATAGAGTAAATATTTAAAAATCTTCCTTTCAGAAACTAATCAGCCTGATGATTCTTTATAATTGTTAAGACTTTGGCCCCAGGACAGTTCTTTGGTCTCACAAGAAGGTTCAGAGTTTGATGTAGGTTTATATCTCATATATAAACTATTGTTAAGGAGCTTTTTGAGAACTGCAATACTCAATATGCGATATGACTATAAAATCAATATAAAATCATCCTTTTAGAAAAGGAACTAATGATTATAAACATAAGAATATTTAGGGGGGGGGGGGGGGAGTGGATTTTGTTTATACAGGATCTACATGTATTATTGTACATTGTTCAGGTAGTTTGCATTGTGACTCCATTAAGCTGATTTTATCATACCTATTGTTCCTCAGGTGAGCGATATGGCCCATTTGCGTCTTGTTTTAGTTTTTCATTGTTTTTCAATATTAAAAATTAAACATATGTAACCTACGGTAATTTTCATGATGAGTACAAAACTAAAATCCGTTTTTAAATCGGACGATGCATAACAGATATCGGGGTTTAAAAATTGATTTTTCAGCAATTTTGATTCTGCTTTTTTGGTTTCAAAAATAGCGTGAAGTTCAAACTCGTACCAAAAATAATTCGAATTTTGTTAAGTACTTTGACACCTTCGGAATTATTTTTTTGTTAAGTCGTTCTTAGAATCGTTAAGGTTTTTGTTAATTCGTAAATAGTATCATTCGTATTCATTTTTATCGTTTACTTTAAGTTGCTCGTTATTGATTTAAACACTCTGCTTCTTGCAGGAACATCAAGCTTTACTCTTGACATTAACGGAAGACCCACTCGTTGCTTTGCAACGAGCTTTGCTCTAGTTATTATTATACTTTTTCTTTTTTTTCTGACTCCTTTTTTGCTTCATAACTCAAAAAGTTTTCAACCGATTTCAATAAAACTTCCAGAGATTTTAGCAAGTTATCTTCCCCCAAAGATGTTAAAGTTTTAAAGACAACGTCACTTCCGTTTTGGCGTGACGTCATTTTTAAAATTTTAAAAAAGTCATTTTGTCCGGGACTTTTCTCAAAAACGCTTTAGGATAGAGGCTTGAAATTTTCAATGGTTATGATTTGGTCAATTTACCTCTGTAATGAAGCTATATAATAAAAATCTGTCACTTGCGGGCGAAACTGGAAGCGTATCAAATTTTTCGAAAAAATGAATTTTTTGATCAAACAAAAAACGTATGCGTATGTTGTAGAGCTTTTTAAGCTGAGTCTAATGCTGAAAACCGTTTAAAATTTGGAGGATGCATTACAGAGATATCGGGGTTTAAAAACTGATTTTCCCGGAAATTTTGATGCCGCGTTCTTGGTTTCAAAAATAGTGCAAAATTCACACTGAAAGTAACTTCTACTGTAACAATTCGTACTGATCATAAAACTTTATAAAAAACATAAAATTATAAGCATACTGTATAGTTTGCAAAGCTAAATACAAAACTTCAATTCGTTTTAAAATCGGATACTGCATTGCGGAGATATCGGGGTTTAAATATTGATTTTTCCGGAAATGTTGATTCCTCGTTATTGGTTTAAAAAATAGTGCAAAATTCACACCTAAAGTAACTCCTGCTGAAAAGATTTCGTACAGGTCATAAAACCGAACTCCTTTTTTATATAGTTAATCAGAGTGTTTATTGAAACAATTCCGTTAATTCGGTCGATAATTACGTTGTTAGTTTTTATTAGTCTGATTAGTTTTAATCGAAATAATTATCGTACGATTCACCATGTCAACTCGCCATGTTTTGACCACAGGGGCTCGTCACGAAGTTTTTTCAATCTTTTATATATACCACCTCTATACTATAAAATACACAAGGGAGGAATCAAAACTCGAAAAAATCGCTACCTCCCGATTTCGGTCGCCTCGTATTAATTCTTCTCGGACGTTAAACCCTGCACTCTAGGTATCATTAGATCGGGAAAGGACCATAGTTCTTAGGAATACCTGCAAAATTTAAACATCGGCAACAATTTTAGAAGTTTTCACGCATTTTCTTCCAGTTTACTCTCCGGTGACACTTTCTTCGATCAGATGTCGCGCACCAAATTTATTCATGCGCTCTCATTGGTTAATTTTGTTGATCAAGATAAATCGTACGTTGACTAGTATTTTAGAGGGATATTCAAATGATGAGTGAAGAAGTTCTTATTACGTGGTGAGTATATGTATTAATTTTCATATTTATGTAGAAATATTTTAACCATACTTCGGACATTCGTAGGATGTGACTATGTATTTCTAGCATCAAAGCAAGTTTGAATATCGTTTGAAAATCCTTCTAAAATACAAGTCCGCGACATCTGATCGAAGAAAGTGTCACCGGAGAGTAAACTGGAAGAAAATGCGTGAAAACTTCTAAAATTGTTACCGATGTTTAAATTTTGCAGGTATTCCTAAGAACTATGGTCCTTTCCCGATCTAATGATACCTAGAGTGCAGGGTTTAACGTCCGAGAAGAATTAATACGAGGCGACCGAAATCGGGAGGTAGCGATTTTTTCGAGTTTTGATTCCTCCCTTGTGTATTTTATAGTATAGAGGTGGTATATATAAAAGATTGAAAAAACTTCGTGACGAGCCCCTGTGTTTTGACTGCGAACAACAGCTGATAGCGGTGTGTCAGAAGAATGGCCTGCAAGACGGCGATAGTGGAAATTTCAGCTCAACTAACGCATGACAGATTATAAAGGTATGTTTCAATACAGGATATGTCGTATTGACTTTTTCTTTTCAAAGTGTTTGTGCACTTTTCAATCTAATCCGACATTCCTCTGACTCTAACCTCCGCTTTTGACGTGCGTAACAATATAAAAGCGGGCATTTGAGTCAGAGAAATCTCGGGATATTATCTGTCCAATGTATTTTCACGTGTATGTTTTGCACACTACTCGTTTGAATTTCTATTTATTATTATGTACATGTATATGTATGTCTTATTTTGTATTGAACAACACACCACACACTGTAAAACAGTGCAATTAAAAGAGGTGGGGGTCCAAAGGCACACAAGAGTAGAATGTTGTAATTAGAGTGCATGTTTGCATGATGATAACTTTACCCTAAATATTTGAAAATAGCAGATCTTTACCATATCACCTCCACTTAATTAATGAATTAAAGAACTCAGACAGGCTTGTGCTTAATTAAATAAATATATTTGACATGGTAAATATTCAGTCTAAATAAAATTAGAACTTTTGTCTGGCTCGCCGTTATATATAATTATCGCCTGTGAAAGAGCATGTAAAACAGAGTGCAAGATGAAAAGAACTTTAAGTTCAGATTTTAGGTTTCTATAAAACATTCTACTCAAGATTTGATTATTTCACAGAACATTGTAAATTCTTTGAGATTAGTTTATCCTTAATATATATTGAATTTTATTGATTCATTTTAGGTAAACTTTACATGCAGAACACATCTACATTGTAAACAATTTTTACAGTAAGACAAATGTATGTAATAATTTTTACTACATGTGCCTCAGATCGATCTCTCTCTCTCTCTCTCTCTCTCTCTCTCTCTCTCTCTCTCTCTCTCATGCTTTTAATCTTGGCAAAGCCTCACAGAGCAACATCATTTTGTGCATATCTCTATCTAGGAAAAGAAATCAACAATGCTTTAAATTTCAAAATGAGCATGTATTATCGTGCAATCCCTCATTTTTTCATTGTGCAACTAAATCCAAAGCTTTGTAAAATTGTTTATGGAATGTACATTTGACCTTGAAATAACATCTGCTATAATAATTACTTTCGAAATGATCAAGAAACAACAAATGTTTACCCTTTTATTGTATATATGAACATTTATCATGGAATTCTCATCCGTCCCCAGGTACCCGGTTGTGTTTGAATTTCATTTTAATTAAGAGCAGACATCACACTGGTAGGTCTTACTATTTTAGCAAAGTTAAAAGGAGACTAGAAACAAGAATAAATAAGATATTCACTAAATATGATTATAAGCTTACTGTTTCATGAAAACAAGAAATCACATGTATGGCGGCATGTCTTTTTGTGAAAAAAATGTTACATTTCATCCATTTACCAAGAAAAGATCAATTTTCAATATCAGTGATGGTTGTTTTTAAATATGTGTGAGAAATGACTTAAGGGAATTGCCACAAGTTTCATAATATTAGGTTAAAGTGTTCAAACTAATGCTTCTTAGGAAAATCAAAAAATAGGGGGAGGGTATACTTGTAAGGGTATTTCTAAGTGATGTGATGCTTTTGTCATGATAATATCATGTATATGTATGTAGTTTTGAATAAGGTTTCTTATTTAGGGAGGTTGAACAACAGTTGACCTCTATAAGATTAGGTAAAGATGCAATATTTATGGAGAGCCCTATGAATCTGTGTTAAATAGAGGAAAGTGGAAATGCTGGGTTCACTTAAATGGCCATATTTTTCTTAATCCTTAATGGAATTGGCAAAATGAGGTATACTTTTTCTCAGAATAGCATAAGCTTTGTAAGTTTAAGACAAGATGACTTTTCAGAGAATGTTAGTGTAAGTTAAAGGTAGCAAGGGACAGTTTCCGATAAAGTACCCGTCAATATTTTTGTAAAATTGAGAGTTGCTGTACTTAAAGGCTTATGAGTGTTGCTAAAATTCATGAAATGATTTTTAATGATTATCATTACTTAGAGGGATGTCTCTTGTTGAAATTGATATTCAATATATAGGCCCCATATGTTAGGTACATGAGATTCAGAAGTAAAATGTGAAACCTGCGGCTATGACTGTTACAGATGGGAGGGTAAATAACACGAAAAGTAGGTGGATGGGGCATTATAAACTATACACTGGTAAGTTTCTGACATGTGATGGTGCAACATGCACATGGTACGGAAGGTCAACCCTTTGCAGGGAATTGGCTGCGGGAGGTCTAAAAAGCTGAAAAATCATGAAAAATTAGCAATATATGGAAGGGTCAAAATCTCATAAAAACCAGTATGTAGAAAATTTTACAGATTTTGACTAGTAATTTTCTTCAGAAATTAGTGATTGGCCTTATAAAGAGTGAATTAAAGGTATTTGTGCTGAATGGGAACTGAGGAAATTCCAGTTACAGGGTTCCGAAGACACACGTCCCCAGGCTACTTATGAAATGTATAAAAAAAACTGTCCTGTGCCATCTAATGTCACGTATCGGGATATGTCATACTAATTACACTGCATGGTCAGTGTATTTTTTTCAGAAATACTATGCATATGTTAATGTAAACTTTATACCGGTACATGTATTAACACAGCTTATTGATTTTTTTAATTTCAGCTATTGGTGGCCACATGGTTTTTACCTGTTGATTCTTTTCAGCTCTTGAGGTTAACCTGTCACCTCTACCCACATGCATATTCCTTAATGTGTTCTACAGACTATTTACCAGTAAAAATTAAATCGGATAATTCATGAACAGTTACTGTAATGGAACTTTAGGAAAGCATCATGCCTTGTTGTGGTTTGTGTTTGATAAGAAATTATAACAAACAAAATTATGGCTGTTTAAAGTAATTTACAATTGTTGGCTGTGAAAATTTGTTTTTCAATAAAAGTATGCAATTATGTTTCCTTTATTTTGTTTTTAGCTCACCTGAGCCAAAGGCTCAAGTGAGCTTTTCTGATCATAATTTGTCGTTGTTGTAAACTTTTCATATTTTCATCTTCTTCTCAAGAACCACTGGGCAGATTTCAACCAAATTTGGCACTAAGCACCACCACTAGGTGAAGGGGATTCAAGTTTGTTCAAATGAAGGGCCATGCCCTCTTTAAAGGGGAGACAATTGAGAATTATTGAAAATTTGTTTGTATTTATCAAAAATCCTCTTCTCAAAAACTATTGGGTCTGAAAAGCTTAAACTTGTGTGGAGGCATCCTCAGGTAGTGTAGATTCAAGTTTGTTCAAATCATGGTCCCCGGGGGTAGGGAGGGGCCACAAGAGGGGGATCAAGTTTTACATAGGAATATATAGAGAAAATGTTTGAAAATCTTCTTCTCAGAAACTATTAGGCCAGAAATTAAAGTGCAAATTAAAGCACAAATTAAAGTGGAAGCATCCTCAGGTAGTGTAGATTCAAGTTTGTTCAAATCATAGTCCCAGGTAGTATGGTGGGGTCACAATAGGGGAATGTATTTTTACATAGACATATATAGAGAAAATCTTTAAAAATCTTTTTCTCAGAAACTAATCAGCCAGGAAAGCTGAAACTTATGTGGAAGCATCCTCAGGTAGTGTAGATACAAAGTTGTGAAAATCATGACCCCGGGGATATGTTTGGGCCACAATGGGTGGGGGGGGGGGTCAAAGTTCAACATAGGAATATATAGAGTAAATATTTAAAAATCTTCCTTTCAGAAACTAATCAGCCTGATGATTCTTTATAATTGTTAAGACTTTGGCCCCAGGACAGTTCTTTGGTCTCACAAGAAGGTTCAGAGTTTGATGTAGGTTTATATCTCATATATAAACTATTGTTAAGGAGCTTTTTGAGAACTGCAATACTCAATATGCGATATGACTATAAAATCAATATAAAATCATCCTTTTAGAAAAGGAACTAATGATTATAAACATAAGAATATTTAGGGGGGGGGGAGTGGATTTTGTTTATACAGGATCTACATGTATTATTGTACATTGTTCAGGTAGTTTGCATTGTGACTCCATTAAGCTGATTTTATCATACCTATTGTTCCTCAGGTGAGCGATATGGCCCATTTGCGTCTTGTTTTAGTTTTTCATTGTTTTTCAATATTAAAAATTAAACATATGTAACCTACGGTAATTTTCATGATGAGTACAAAACTAAAATCCGTTTTTAAATCGGACGATGCATAACAGATATCGGGGTTTAAAAATTGATTTTTCAGCAATTTTGATTCTGCTTTTTTGGTTTCAAAAATAGCGTGAAGTTCAAACTCGTACCAAAAATAATTCGAATTTTGTTAAGTACTTTGACACCTTCGGAATTATTTTTTTGTTAAGTCGTTCTTAGAATCGTTAAGGTTTTTGTTAATTCGTAAATAGTATCATTCGTATTTATTTTTATCGTTTACTTTAAGTTGCTCGTTATTGATTTAAACACTCTGCTTCTTGCAGGAACATCAAGCTTTACTCTTGACATTAACGGAAGACCCACTCGTTGCTTTGCAACGAGCTTTGCTCTAGTTATTATTATACTTTTTCTTTTTTTTCTGACTCCTTTTTTGCTTCATAACTCAAAAAGTTTTCAACCGATTTCAATAAAACTTCCAGAGATTTTAGCAAGTTATCGTCCCCCAAAGATGTTAAAGTTTTAAAGACAACGTCACTTCCGTTTTGGCGTGACGTCATTTTTAAAATTTTAAAAAAGTCATTTTGTCCGGGACTTTTCTCAAAAACGCTTTAGGATAGAGGCTTGAAATTTTCAATGGTTATGATTTGGTCAATTTACCTCTGTAATGAAGCTATATAATAAAAATCTGTCACTTGCGGGCGAAACTGGAAGCGTATCAAATTTTTCGAAAAAATGAATTTTTTGATCAAACAAAAAACGTATGCGTATGTTGTAGAGCTTTTTAAGCTGAGTCTAATGCTGAAAACCGTTTAAAATTTGGAGGATGCATTACAGAGATATCGGGGTTTAAAAACTGATTTTCCCGGAAATTTTGATGCCGCGTTCTTGGTTTCAAAAATAGTGCAAAATTCACACTGAAAGTAACTTCTACTGTAACAATTCGTACTGATCATAAAACTTTATAAAAAACATAAAATTATAAGCATACTGTATAGTTTGCAAAGCTAAATACAAAACTTCAATTCGTTTTAAAATCGGATACTGCATTGCGGAGATATCGGGGTTTAAATATTGATTTTTCCGGAAATGTTGATTCCTCGTTATTGGTTTAAAAAATAGTGCAAAATTCACACCTAAAGTAACTCCTGCTGAAAAGATTTCGTACAGGTCATAAAACCGAACTCCTTTTTTATATAGTTAATCAGAGTGTTTATTGAAACAATTCCGTTAATTCGGTCGATAATTACGTTGTTAGTTTTTATTAGTCTGATTAGTTTTAATCGAAATAATTATCGTACGATTCACCATGTCAACTCGCCATGTTTTGACCACAGGGGCTCGTCACGAAGTTTTTTCAATCTTTTATATATACCACCTCTATACTATAAAATACACAAGGGAGGAATCAAAACTCGAAAAAATCGCTACCTCCCGATTTCGGTCGCCTCGTATTAATTCTTCTCGGACGTTAAACCCTGCACTCTAGGTATCATTAGATCGGGAAAGGACCATAGTTCTTAGGAATACCTGCAAAATTTAAACATCGGCAACAATTTTAGAAGTTTTCACGCATTTTCTTCCAGTTTACTCTCCGGTGACACTTTCTTCGATCAGATGTCGCGCACCAAATTTATTCATGCGCTCTCATTGGTTAATTTTGTTGATCAAGATAAATCGTACGTTGACTAGTATTTTAGAGGGATATTCAAATGATGAGTGAAGAAGTTCTTATTACGTGGTGAGTATATGTATTAATTTTCATATTTATGTAGAAATATTTTAACCATACTTCGGACATTCGTTAGGATGTGACTATGTATTTCTAGCATCAAAGCAAGTTTGAATATCGTTTGAAAATCCTTCTAAAATACAAGTCCGCGACATCTGATCGAAGAAAGTGTCACCGGAGAGTAAACTGGAAGAAAATGCGTGAAAACTTCTAAAATTGTTACCGATGTTTAAATTTTGCAGGTATTCCTAAGAACTATGGTCCTTTCCCGATCTAATGATACCTAGAGTGCAGGGTTTAACGTCCGAGAAGAATTAATACGAGGCGACCGAAATCGGGAGGTAGCGATTTTTTCGAGTTTTGATTCCTCCCTTGTGTATTTTATAGTATAGAGGTGGTATATATAAAAGATTGAAAAAACTTCGTGACGAGCCCCTGTGTTTTGACTGCGAACAACAGCTGATAGCGGTGTGTCAGAAGAATGGCCTGCAAGACGGCGATAGTGGAAATTTCAGCTCAACTAACGCATGACAGATTATAAAGGTATGTTTCAATACAGGATATGTCGTATTGACTTTTTCTTTTCAAAGTGTTTGTGCACTTTTCAATCTAATCCGACATTCCTCTGACTCTAACCTCCGCTTTTGACGTGCGTAACAATATAAAAGCGGGCATTTGAGTCAGAGAAATCTCGGGATATTATCTGTCCAATGTATTTTCACGTGTATGTTTTGCACACTACTCGTTTGAATTTCTATTTATTATTATGTACATGTATATGTATGTCTTATTTTGTATTGAACAACACACCACACACTGTAAAACAGTGCAATTAAAAGAGGTGGGGGTCCAAAGGCACACAAGAGTAGAATGTTGTAATTAGAGTGCATGTTTGCATGATGATAACTTTACCCTAAATATTTGAAAATAGCAGATCTTTACCATATCACCTCCACTTAATTAATGAATTAAAGAACTCAGACAGGCTTGTGCTTAATTAAATAAATATATTTGACATGGTAAATATTCAGTCTAAATAAAATTAGAACTTTTGTCTGGCTCGCCGTTATATATAATTATCGCCTGTGAAAGAGCATGTAAAACAGAGTGCAAGATGAAAAGAACTTTAAGTTCAGATTTTAGGTTTCTATAAAACATTCTACTCAAGATTTGATTATTTCACAGAACATTGTAAATTCTTTGAGATTAGTTTATCCTTAATATATATTGAATTTTATTGATTCATTTTAGGTAAACTTTACATGCAGAACACATCTACATTGTAAACAATTTTTACAGTAAGACAAATGTATGTAATAATTTTTACTACATGTGCCTCAGATCGATCTCTCTCTCTCTCTCTCTCTCTCTCTCTCTCTCTCTCTCTCTCTCATGCTTTTAATCTTGGCAAAGCCTCACAGAGCAACATCATTTTGTGCATATCTCTATCTAGGAAAAGAAATCAACAATGCTTTAAATTTCAAAATGAGCATGTATTATCGTGCAATCCCTCATTTTTTCATTGTGCAACTAAATCCAAAGCTTTGTAAAATTGTTTATGGAATGTACATTTGACCTTGAAATAACATCTGCTATAATAATTACTTTCGAAATGATCAAGAAACAACAAATGTTTACCCTTTTATTGTATATATGAACATTTATCATGGAATTCTCATCCGTCCCCAGGTACCCGGTTGTGTTTGAATTTCATTTTAATTAAGAGCAGACATCACACTGGTAGGTCTTACTATTTTAGCAAAGTTAAAAGGAGACTAGAAACAAGAATAAATAAGATATTCACTAAATATGATTATAAGCTTACTGTTTCATGAAAACAAGAAATCACATGTATGGCGGCATGTCTTTTTGTGAAAAAAATGTTACATTTCATCCATTTACCAAGAAAAGATCAATTTTCAATATCAGTGATGGTTGTTTTTAAATATGTGTGAGAAATGACTTAAGGGAATTGCCACAAGTTTCATAATATTAGGTTAAAGTGTTCAAACTAATGCTTCTTAGGAAAATCAAAAAATAGGGGGAGGGTATACTTGTAAGGGTATTTCTAAGTGATGTGATGCTTTTGTCATGATAATATCATGTATATGTATGTAGTTTTGAATAAGGTTTCTTATTTAGGGAGGTTGAACAACAGTTGACCTCTATAAGATTAGGTAAAGATGCAATATTTATGGAGAGCCCTATGAATCTGTGTTAAATAGAGGAAAGTGGAAATGCTGGGTTCACTTAAATGGCCATATTTTTCTTAATCCTTAATGGAATTGGCAAAATGAGGTATACTTTTTCTCAGAATAGCATAAGCTTTGTAAGTTTAAGACAAGATGACTTTTCAGAGAATGTTAGTGTAAGTTAAAGGTAGCAAGGGACAGTTTCCGATAAAGTACCCGTCAATATTTTTGTAAAATTGAGAGTTGCTGTACTTAAAGGCTTATGAGTGTTGCTAAAATTCATGAAATGATTTTTAATGATTATCATTACTTAGAGGGATGTCTCTTGTTGAAATTGATATTCAATATATAGGCCCCATATGTTAGGTACATGAGATTCAGAAGTAAAATGTGAAACCTGCGGCTATGACTGTTACAGATGGGAGGGTAAATAACACGAAAAGTAGGTGGATGGGGCATTATAAACTATACACTGGTAAGTTTCTGACATGTGATGGTGCAACATGCACATGGTACGGAAGGTCAACCCTTTGCAGGGAATTGGCTGCGGGAGGTCTAAAAAGCTGAAAAATCATGAAAAATTAGCAATATATGGAAGGGTCAAAATCTCATAAAAACCAGTATGTAGAAAATTTTACAGATTTTGACTAGTAATTTTCTTCAGAAATTAGTGATTGGCCTTATAAAGAGTGAATTAAAGGTATTTGTGCTGAATGGGAACTGAGGAAATTCCAGTTACAGGGTTCCGAAGACACACGTCCCCAGGCTACTTATGAAATGTATAAAAAAAACTGTCCTGTGCCATCTAATGTCACGTATCGGGATATGTCATACTAACTACACTGCATGGTCAGTGTATTTTTTTCAGAAATACTATGCATATGTTAATGTAAACTTTATACCGGTACATGTATTAACACAGCTTATTGATTTTTTTAATTTCAGCTATTGGTGGCCACATGGTTTTTACCTGTTGATTCTTTTCAGCTCTTGAGGTTAACCTGTCACCTCTACCCACATGCATATTCCTTAATGTGTTCTACAGACTATTTACCAGTAAAAATTAAATCGGATAATTCATGAACAGTTACTGTAATGGAACTTTAGGAAAGCATCATGCCTTGTTGTGGTTTGTGTTTGATAAGAAATTATAACAAACAAAATTATGGCTGTTTAAAGTAATTTACAATTGTTGGCTGTGAAAATTTGTTTTTCAATAAAAGTATGCAATTATGTTTCCTTTATTTTGTTTTTAGCTCACCTGAGCCAAAGGCTCAAGTGAGCTTTTCTGATCATAATTTGTCGTTGTTGTAAACTTTTCATATTTTCATCTTCTTCTCAAGAACCACTGGGCAGATTTCAACCAAATTTGGCACAAAGCACCACCACTAGGTGAAGGGGATTCAAGTTTGTTCAAATGAAGGGCCATGCCCTCTTTAAAGGGGAGACAATTGAGAATTATTGAAAATTTGTTTGTATTTTTCAAAAATCCTCTTCTCAAAAACTATTCGGTCGAAAAGCTTAAACTTGTGTGGAGGCATCCTCAGGTAGTGTAGATTCAAGTTTGTTCAAATCATGGTCCCCGGGGGTAGGGAGGGGCCACAAGAGGGGGATCAAGTTTTACATAGGAATATATAGAGAAAATCTTTGAAAATCTTCTTCTCAGAAACTATTAGGCCAGAAATTAAAGTGCAAATTAAAGCACAAATTAAAGTGGAAGCATCCTCAGGTAGTGTAGATTCAAGTTTGTTCAAATCATAGTCCCAGGTAGTATGGTGGGGTCACAATAGGGGAATGTATTTTTACATAGACATATATAGAGAAAATCTTTAAAAATCTTTTTCTCAGAAACTAATCAGCCAGGAAAGCTGAAACTTATGTGGAAGCATCCTCAGGTAGTGTAGATACAAAGTTGTGAAAATCATGACCCCGGGGATATGTTTGGGCCACAATGGGTGGGGGGGGGTCAAAGTTCAACATAGGAATATATAGAGTAAATATTTAAAAATCTTCCTTTCAGAAACTAATCAGCCTGATGATTCTTTATAATTGTTAAGACTTTGGCCCCAGGACAGTTCTTTGGTCTCACAAGAAGGTTCAGAGTTTGATGTAGGTTTATATCTCATATATAAACTATTGTTAAGGAGCTTTTTGAGAACTGCAATACTCAATATGCGATATGACTATAAAATCAATATAAAATCATCCTTTTAGAAAAGGAACTAATGATTATAAACATAAGAATATTTAGGGGGGGGGGAGTGGATTTTGTTTATACAGGATCTACATGTATTATTGTACATTGTTCAGGTAGTTTGCATTGTGACTCCATTAAGCTGATTTTATCATACCTATTGTTCCTCAGGTGAGCGATATGGCCCATTTGCGTCTTGTTTTAGTTTTTCATTGTTTTTCAATATTAAAAATTAAACATATGTAACCTACGGTAATTTTCATGATGAGTACAAAACTAAAATCCGTTTTTAAATCGGACGATGCATAACAGATATCGGGGTTTAAAAATTGATTTTTCAGCAATTTTGATTCTGCTTTTTTGGTTTCAAAAATAGCGTGAAGTTCAAACTCGTACCAAAAATAATTCGAATTTTGTTAAGTACTTTGACACCTTCGGAATTATTTTTTTGTTAAGTCGTTCTTAGAATCGTTAAGGTTTTTGTTAATTCGTAAATAGTATCATTCGTATTTATTTTTATCGTTTACTTTAAGTTGCTCGTTATTGATTTAAACACTCTGCTTCTTGCAGGAACATCAAGCTTTACTCTTGACATTAACGGAAGACCCACTCGTTGCTTTGCAACGAGCTTTGCTCTAGTTATTATTATACTTTTTCTTTTTTTTCTGACTCCTTTTTTGCTTCATAACTCAAAAAGTTTTCAACCGATTTCAATAAAACTTCCAGAGATTTTAGCAAGTTATCGTCCCCCAAAGATGTTAAAGTTTTAAAGACAACGTCACTTCCGTTTTGGCGTGACGTCATTTTTAAAATTTTAAAAAAGTCATTTTGTCCGGGACTTTTCTCAAAAACGCTTTAGGATAGAGGCTTGAAATTTTCAATGGTTATGATTTGGTCAATTTACCTCTGTAATGAAGCTATATAATAAAAATCTGTCACTTGCGGGCGAAACTGGAAGCGAATCAAATTTTTCGAAAAAATGAATTTTTTGATCAAACAAAAAACGTATGCGTATGTTGTAGAGCTTTTTAAGCTGAGTCTAATGCTGAAAACCGTTTAAAATTTGGAGGATGCATTACAGAGATATCGGGGTTTAAAAACTGATTTTCCCGGAAATTTTGATGCCGCGTTCTTGGTTTCAAAAATAGTGCAAAATTCACACTGAAAGTAACTTCTACTGTAACAATTCGTACTGATCATAAAACTTTATAAAAAACATAAAATTATAAGCATACTGTATAGTTTGCAAAGCTAAATACAAAACTTCAATTCGTTTTAAAATCGGATACTGCATTGCGGAGATATCGGGGTTTAAATATTGATTTTTCCGGAAATGTTGATTCCTCGTTATTGGTTTAAAAAATAGTGCAAAATTCACACCTAAAGTAACTCCTGCTGAAAAGATTTCGTACAGGTCATAAAACCGAACTCCTTTTTTATATAGTTAATCAGAGTGTTTATTGAAACAATTCCGTTAATTCGGTCGATAATTACGTTGTTAGTTTTTATTAGTCTGATTAGTTTTAATCGAAATAATTATCGTACGATTCACCATGTCAACTCGCCATGTTTTGACTGCGAACAACAGCTGATAGCGGTGTGTCAGAAGAATGGCCTGCAAGACGGCGATAGTGGAAATTTCAGCTCAACTAACGCATGACAGATTATAAAGGTATGTTTCAATACAGGATATGTCGTATTGACTTTTTCTTTTCAAAGTGTTTGTGCACTTTTCAATCTAATCCGACATTCCTCTGACTCTAACCTCCGCTTTTGACGTGCGTAACAATATAAAAGCGGGCATTTGAGTCAGAGAAATCTCGGGATATTATCTGTCCAATGTATTTTCACGTGTATGTTTTGCACACTACTCGTTTGAATTTCTATTTATTATTATGTACATGTATATGTATGTCTTATTTTGTATTGAACAACACACCACACACTGTAAAACAGTGCAATTAAAAGAGGTGGGGGTCCAAAGGCACACAAGAGTAGAATGTTGTAATTAGAGTGCATGTTTGCATGATGATAACTTTACCCTAAATATTTGAAAATAGCAGATCTTTACCATATTACCTCCACTTAATTAATGAATTAAAAGAACTCAGACAGGCTTGTGCTTAATTAAATAAATATATTTGACATGGTAAATATTCAGTCTAAATAAAATTAGAACTTTTGTCTGGCTCGCCGTTATATATAATTATCGCCTGTGAAAGAGCATCAGCTGCATGTAAAACAGAGTGCAAGATGAAAAGAACTTTAAGTTCAGATTTTAGGTTAATGTTCCCTGATATCTATAAAACATTCTTCTCAAGATTTGATTATTTCACAGAACATTGTAAATTCTTTGAGATTAGTTTATCTTTTATATACCGGTATATTGAATTTTATTGATTCATTTTAGGTAAACTTTACATGCAGAACACATCTACATTGTAAACAGTTTTTACAGTAAGACAAATGTATGTAATAATTTTTACTACATGTGCCTCAGATCTCTCTCTCTCTCTCTCTCTCTCTCTCTCTCTCTCTCTCTCTCTCATGCTTTTAATCTTGGCAAAGCATCACAGAGCAACATCATTTTGTGCATATCTCTATCTAGGAAAAGAAATCAACAATGCTTTAAATTTCAAAATGAGCATGTATTATCATGCAGTCCCTCATTTTTTCATTGTACAACTAAAATCCAAAGCTTTGTAAAATTGTTTATGGAATTTTATACATACTAAACATAATATTGTATTTAAAACCTGTCATTAATAAGAAAAGAGAAAAAATTCCTCGCTAAATTTATTTGCAAAAAAAAAAAAACCAGTAGAATTCATTTTTAAAAAATGGTATAGCAGAAAATTATACTTTGAGGCTGTTCGGATGAAATACTGTAAGTCGTTTTAATTCCACCGTGTTAAATTTTCATGATTTTTACTAAAGTATCAATTGCGATGGTTTTAATTTCACGCTGGTTAAAAATTCAATTGATCAGAATAGAAGCATTTAAATTTCATAATATTTGGTTAAAGTGTTCAAACTAATGCTTCTTAGGAAAATCAAAAAATAGGGGGAGGGTATACATGTAAGGGTATTTCTAAGTGATGTGATGCTTTTGTCATGATAATATCATGTATATGTATGTAGTTTTGAATAAGGTTTCTTATTTAGGGAGGTTGAACAACAGTTGACCTCTAAAAGATTAGGTAAAGATGCTTTATTTATGGAGAGCCCTATAAATTTGTGTTAAATAGAAGAAAGTGGAAATGCTGGGTTCACTTAAATGGCCATATTTTTCTTAATCCTTAATGGAATTGGCATAATGAGGTATACTTTTTCTCAAAATAGCATAAGCTTTGTAAGTTTAAGACAAGATGACTTTTCAGAGAATGTTAGTGTAAGTTTCAAGACTACATGGTATTTTCAGATTTCTCATTTAACTGTAATTTTGAGTGGATTTTGTACAAAAAGTAGTCTATTTTGGGAAAATGGATGATTTTGTTGGTTATACATTGTATATGTCATTACATGATTTATTAGCTATAATATACACGGGAAGTAAATGCCTTTTAAATGTGTAGAATGACCACCACTAGAGTAAATTGGCTTAGAAAGTAGGTATTTCCTATCCTGATGACAATTAATAGGCTTAAGTTAATTACCGAGATAAGAATTAATACTGCACAGTAAAAGAGTTTTGATCAATTGAATTATTTAAATTATAAATTTGCAGCAATTTTGCTGTCTGATTTCATGAAATAACATTAAGCAACCTGACTTATATAACTCAATTTTTTTAAAACAGCATATTTTTCTTTCAAATAAAATTCACATGTAGACAAATGCAGTTATCAAAGTATACAATATGTCAAAAAATTCAAGTTTTTGCTCCTTCCTATCCAAAAGTGATATTTTAGATATATTTACAGAATTCAAAAAGCCATCCCCCCCCCCCTCTTTCCAATTGTCTCCATTACCATTACATGTTGGATATGTAAATGTACATTTGACCTTGAAATAACATCTGCTATAATAATTACTCTCGAAATGATCAAGAAACAACAAATGTTTACCCTTTTATTGTATATATGCATCAAAAATGTAGGAAAACATGTAAAATTTGAACATTTATCATGGAATTCTCATCCGTCCCCAGGTACCCGGTTGTGTTTGAATTTCATTTTAATTAAGAGCAGACATCACACTGGTAGGTCTTACTATTTTAGCAAAGTTAAAAGGAGACTAGAAACAAAAATAAATAAGATATTCACTAAATATGATTATAAGCTTACTGTTTCATGAAAACAAGAAATCACATGTATGGCGGCATGCCTTTTTGTGAATAAGAATGTTACATTTCATCCATTTACCAAGAAAAAATCAATTTTCAATATCAGTGATGGTTGTTTTTAAATATGTGTGAGAAATGACTTAAGGGAATTGCCACAAGTTTCATAATATTAAGGTTAAAGTGTTCAAACTAATGCTTCTTAGGAAAATCAAAAAATAGGGGGAGGGTATACATGTAAGGGTATTTCTAAGTGATGTGATGCTTTTGTCATGATAGTATCATGTATATGTATGTAGTTTTGAATAAGGTTTCTTATTTAGGGAGGTTAAAAATAGTTGACCTCTATAAGATGAGGTAAAGATGCTTTATTTATGGAGAGCCCAATGAATCTTTGTTAAATAGATGAATGTGGAAATGCTGGGTTCACTTAAATGGCCATATTTTTCTTAATCCTTAATGGAATTGGCAAAATGAGGTATACTTTTTCTCAAAATAGCATAAGCTTTGTAAGTTTAAGACAAGATGACCTTTCAGAGAATGTTAGTGTAAGTTAAAGGTAGCAAGGGACAGTTTCGGATAAAGTACCCGTCAATATTTTTGTAAAATTGAGAGTTGCTGTACTTAAAGGCTTATGAGTGTTGCTAAAATTCATGAAATGATTTTTAATGATTATCATTACTTACAGGGATGTCTCTTGTTGAAATTGATATTCAATATGTAGGCCCCATATGTTAGGTACATGAGATTCAGAAGTAAAATGTGAAACCTGCGGCTATGACTGTTGTGTTGACTTTAGACAGTGAAAATGCAAGTTACAGACGGGAGGGTAAATAACACGAAAAGTAGGTGGATGGGGCATTATAAACTATACACCGGTAAGTTTCTGACATGTGATGGTGCAACATGCACATGGTACGTAAGGTCAACCCTTTGCAGGGAATTGGCTGGGGGAGGTCTAAAAAGCTGAAAAATCATGAAAAATTAGCAAAATATGGAAGGGTCAAAATCTCATAAAAAACCAGTATGTAGAAAATTTTACAGGTTTTGACTAGTAATTTTCTTCAAAAATTGGTGTTTGGCCTTATAAAAAGTGAATTAAGGGTCAGACGACACGTTCCTCAATTTTATATAACTTTTTCCAGGAATTTGTTGATGGTTTACTACTATTTTGACAAGCTTTCTTGCAAAAAATTAGGGTACCTTACCAGGCATTTCTGCAAAATACTAGAGTATGCAATTTCCTATATAATCTTCTTGAAAATACACTTGAAGAGCTGATATAAAAATAAATACATATACAGCACAGCAAAATTCACTCTATAGGAACTCTGTCTCTGCCGGAGCGGGATTTGAACTCACGACCTCTAGAACATATACGCTTCTGGCGGTGAGCGGCCACGGTTCTGACCACTCGGCCATCTAGACACATAACCACATCTAATTAAATTTTAATCATTTTTAAAATAATTATAAAATCAATATTTTTTATTGGAACTCTCTATAACGAGGAGATACAAAAAAGATTCTCGAGGAACGTGTCGTCTGACCTTAAAGGTATTTGTGCTGAATGGGAACTGAGGAAATTCTAGTTACAGGGTTCCGAAGACACACGTCCCCAGGCTACAATGAAACGTATCAACAAAACTGTCCTGTGCCATCTAATGTCACGTATCGAGATATGTCATACTAATAACACTGCATGGTCAGTGTATTTTTTTTCAGAAATACTATGCATATGTTAATGTAAACACAGCTATTATTAGTACCGGTACAAGTATTAACACAGCTTATTGATTTTTTTAATTTCAGCTATTGGTGGCCACATGGTTTTTACCTGTTGATTCTTTTCAGCTCTTGAGGTTAACCTGTCAATCTCTACCCACATGCATATTCCTTAATGTGTTCTACAGACTATTTACCAGTAAAAATTAAATCGGATAATTCATGAACAGTTACTGTAATGCAACTTTAAGAAAGCATCATGCCTTGTTGTGGTTTGTGTTTGATAAGAAATGTATACCAAACAAAATTATGGCTGTTAAAGTAATTTACAATGTTAGCTGTGAAAATTTGTTTTTCAATTAAAGTATGCAATTATGTTCTCTTTTATTTTGTTTTTAGCTCACCTGCCGCCAAAGGCTCAAGTGAGCTTTCTGATCACAATTTGTTGTTGTTGTAAACTTTTCATATTTTCATCTTTTTTTCAAGATTTCACCAAATTTGCACTAAGCACCACCACTAGGTGACGGGGATTCAAGTTTGTTCAAATGAAGGGCCACGCCCTCTTAAAGGGGAGATAATTGAGAATTATTGAAAATTTGTTGGTATTTTTCAAAAATTCTTCTTCTCAAAAACTATTCGGCCTGAAAAGCTTAACTTGTGTGGAGGCATCCTCAGTGTAGTGTAGATTCAAGTTTTTCAAATCATGGTCCCCAGGGGTAGGGAGGGGCCATAAGAGGGGATCAAGTTTACATAGTTTCAGCTTTTACATGGTAAAGACCTAGTAAGTTGTCAGAACTTGTATGTATACAAAAAATATGTTAAAAATCAAATCAAGTTTTACATAGGAATATATAGAGAAATCTTTGAAAATCTTCTTCTCAAAAACTATTAGGCCAGAAAAGCACAAATTAAAGTGGAAGCATCCCAGGTAGTGTAGATTCAAGTTTTTCAAATTATAGTCCCAGGTGGTATGGTGGGGTCACAATGGGGGAATTGATTTTTACATAGGAATATATAGAGAAAATCTTTAAAAATCTTTTTCTCAGAAACTAAATAATACAGCCAGGAAAGCTGAAACTTATGTGGAAGCATCCTCAGGTAGTGTAGATACAAAGTTGTGAAAATCATGACCCCGGGATAGGTTTGGGCCACAATGGGTGGGGGGGGGGGTCAAAGTTTAACATAGGATATATAGAGTAAATATTCTCAGAAACTATTCAGCTAGATGATTCTTTATAATTGTTAAGACTTTGGCCCCAGGACAGTTCTTTGGCCTCACAAGAAGGTTCAGAGTTTCATGTAGGTTTATATCCCATATATATAACTATGTTTAAGGATCTTTTGAGAAACTGCAATACTCAACATGCGATAATGACTATAAAATCAATATAAAATCATCCTTTTAGAAAAGGAGGACTAATGATTATAAACTAAGAATATTTAGGGGGGAAAATGGATTTTATTTATACAGGATCTACATGTATTATTGTACATTGTCCAGGTAGTTTGCATTGTGACTCCATTAAGCTGATTTTATCATACCTATTGTTCCTCAGGTGAGCGATGTGGCCCCCCATTTGCCTCTTGTTTTAGTTTTTCATTGTTTTTCAATATTGAAAATTAAACATATGTAACCTACGGTAATTTTCATGATGAGTACAAAAAACTAAAATCCGTTTTTAAATGGGACGATGCATAACAGATATCGGGTTGTAAAAATTGATTTTTCAGATTTAGATTTAGTGATTTTTTGGTTTCAAAAATAGCGTGAAGTACAAACTCGTACCAAAAATAATTCGAAGTTTGTTAAGTACTTTGACACCTTCGGAATTATTTTTTGTTAAGTCGTTCTTAGAATCGTTAAGGTTTTTGTTAATTCGTACATAGTATCATTCGTATTTATTTTTATCGTTTACTTTAAGTTGCTCGTTATTGATTTAAACACTCTGCTTCTTGCAGGAACATCAAGCTTTACTCTTGACATTAACGGAAGACCCACTCGTTGCTTTGCAACGAGCTTTGCTCTAGTTTTTTTTTTTCCTCTAGACGCCAACTTGATCCTTAATATCTCGCTCGTTTGTTCACCGATTGTTTTTGAAATTTTCAGGACTGATAACATGCCGCGTGATGTTGTCGTTGCATCCTGCGGCTATGACTGTTGTGTTGACTTTAGACAGTGAAAATGCAAGTTACAGACGGGAGGGTATAACACGAAAAGTAGGTGGATGGGCATTATAAACTATACACCGGTAAGTTTCTGACATGTGTGTGTGCAACATGCACATGGTACGAAGGTCAACCCTTTGCAGGGAATTGGCTGGGGGAGGTCTAAAAGCTAAATCATGAAAATTAGCAAAATATGGAAGGGTCAAAATCTCATAAAAAACCAGTATAGTAGAAAATTTTACAGGTTTTGACTATTAATTTTCTTCAAAATTGGTGTTGGCCTTATAAAAGTGAATTAAGGTCAGACGACACGTTCCTCAATTTATATACTTTTCCAGGAATTTGTTGATGGTTTACTACTATTTTGACAAGCTTTCTTGCAAAAAATTAGGGTACCTTACCATGCATTTCTGCAAAATACTAGAGTATGCAATTTCCTATATAATCTTCTTGAAAATACACTTGAAGAGCTGATATAAAAAATAAATACATATACAGCACAGCAAAATTCACTCTATAGGAACTCTGTCTCTGCCGGAGCGGGGATTTGAAACTCACGACCTAAAAGAAATCAACAATGCTTTAAATTTCAAAATGAGCATGTATTATCATGCAATCCCTCATTTTTTCATTGTACAACTAAAATCCAAAGCTTTGTAAAATTGTTTATGGAATTTTATACATACAAACATAATATTGTATTTAAAACCTGTCATTAATAAGAAAAAGAAAAAATTCCTCGCTAAATTTATTTGCAAAAAAAAAAACCAGTAGAATTCATTTTTAAAAAATGTATAGACAGAAAAATTATACTTTGAGGCTGTTCGGATGAAATACTGTAAGTCGTTTTAATTCCACCGTGTAAATTTCATGATTTTTTACTAAAGTATCAATTGCGATGGTTTTAATTTCACGCTGGTTAAAAATTCAAATTGATCAGAATAGAAGCATTTAAATTTCATAATATTTGGTTAAAGTGTTCAACTAATGCTTCTAGGAAAATCAAAAATAGGGGGAGGGTATACATGTAAGGGTATTTCTAAGTGATGTGATGCTTTGTCATGATAATATCATGTAATGTATGTAGTTTTGAATAAGGTTTCTTATTTAGGGAGGTTGAACAACAGTTGACCTCTAAAAGATTAGGTAAAGAAGCTTTATTTATGGAGAGCCCTATAAATTTGTGTTAAATAGAAGAAAGTGGAAATGCTGGGTTCACTTAAATGGCCATTTTTTTCTTAATCCTTAATGGAATTGGCATAATGAGTATACTTTTTCTCAAAATAGCATAAGCTTTGTAAGTTTAAGACAAGATGACTTTTCAGAGAATGTTAGTGTAAGTTTCAAGACTACATGGTATTTTTCAGATTTCTCATTTAACTGTAATTTTGAGTGGATTTTGTACAAAAGTAGTCTATTTTGGAAATGGATTTTTGTTGGTTATACATTGTATATGTCATTACATGATTTATTAGCTATAATATACACGGAAGTAAATGCCTTTTAAATGTGTAGAATGACCACCACTAGAGTAATTGGCTTAGAAAGTAGGTATTTCCTATCTGATGACAATTAATAGGCTTAAGTTAATTACCGAGATAAGAATTAATACTGCACAGTAAAGAGTTTTGATCAATTGAATTATTTAAATTATAAATTTGCAGCAATTTTGCTGTCTGATTCATGAAATAACATTAAGCAACCTGACTTATATAACTCAATTTTTTAAAACAGCATATTTTTCTTTCAAATAAAATTCACATGTAGACAATGCAGTTATCAAGTATACAATATGTCAAAAATTCAAGTTTTTGCTCCTTCCTATCCAAAAGTGATATTTTAGATATATTTACAGAATTCAAAAAGCCATCCCCCCCCCCCCTCTTTCCAATTGTCTCCATTACCATTACATGTTGGATATGTAAATGTACATTTGACCTTGAAATAACATCTGCTATAATAATTACTCTCGAAATGATCAAGAAACAACAAATGTTTACCCTTTTATTGTATATATGCATCAAAAATGTAGGAAAACATGTAAAATTTGAACATTTATCATGGAATTCTCATCCGTCCCCAGGTACCCGGTTGTGTTTGAAATTTCATTTAATTAAGAGCAGACATCACACTGGTAGGTCTTACTATTTTAGCAAAGTTAAAAGGAGACTAGAAACAAAAATAAATAAGATATTCACTAAATATGATTATAAGCTTACTGTTTCATGAAAACAAAGAAATCACATGTATGGCGGCATGCCTTTTTGTGGAATAAGAATGTTACATTTCATCCATTTACCAAGAAAAAATCAATTTTCAAATATCAGTGATGGTTGTTTTTAAATATGTGTGAGAAATGACTTAAGGGAATTGCCACAAGTTTCATAATATTAAGGTTAAAGTGTTCAAACTAATGCTTCTTAGGAAAATCAAAAAATAGGGGGGAGGGTATACATGTAAGGGTATTTCTAAGTGGATGTGATGCTTTTGTCATGATAGTATCATGTATATGTATGTAGTTTTGAATAAGGTTCTTATTTAGGGAGGTTAAAAATAGTTGACCCTCTATAAGATGAGGTAAAGATGCTTTATTTATGGAGAGCCCAATGAACTCTTGTTAAATAGATGAATGTGGAAATGCTGGGTTCACTTAAATGGCCATATTTTTCTTAATCCTTAATGGAATTGGCAAAATGAGGTATACTTTTTCTCAAAATAGCATAAGCTTTGTAAGTTTAAGACAAGATGACCTTTCAGAGAATGTTAGTGTAAGTTAAAGGTAGCAAGGGACAGTTTCGGATAAAGTACCCGTCAATATTTTGTAAAATTGAGAGTTGCTGTACTTAAAGGCTTATGAGTGTTGCTAAAATTCATGAAATGATTTTTAATGATTATCATTACTTACAGGATGTCTCTTGTTGAAATTGATATTCAATATGTAGGCCCCATATGTTAGGTACATGAGATTCAGAAGTAAAATGTGAAACCTGCGGCTATGACTGTTGTGTTGACTTTAGACAGTGAAAATGCAAGTTACAGACGGGAGGGTAAATAACACGAAAAGTAGGTGGATGGGGCATTATAAACTATACACCGGTAAGTTTCTGACATGTGATGGTGCAACATGCACATGGTACGTAAGGTCAACCCTTTGCAGGGAATTGGCTGGGGGAGGTCTAAAAAGCTGAAAAATCATGAAAAATTAGCAAAATATGGAAGGGTCAAAATCTCATAAAAACCAGTATGTAGAAAATTTTACAGGTTTTGACTAGTAATTTTCTTCAAAAATTGGTGTTTGGCCTTATAAAAAGTGAATTAAGGTCAGACGACACGTTCCTCAATTTTATATAACTTTTTCCAGGAATTTGTTGATGGTTTACTACTATTTTGACAAGCTTTCTTGCAAAAAATTAGGGTACCTTACCAGGCATTTCTGCAAAATACTAGAGTATGCAATTTCCTATATAATCTTCTTGAAAATACACTTGAAGAGCTGATATAAAAATAAATACATATACAGCACAGCAAAATTCACTCTATAGGAACTCTGTCTCTGCCGGAGCGGGGATTTGAACTCACGACCTCTAGAACATATACGCTTCTGGCGGTGAGCGGCCACGGTTTCTGACCACTCGGCCATCTAGACACATAACCACATCTAATTAAATTTTAATCATTTTTAAAATAATTATAAAATCAATATTTTTTATTGGAACTCTCTATAACGAGGAGATACAAAAAAGATTCTCGAGGAACGTGTCGTCTGACCTTAAAGGTATTTGTGCTGAATGGGAACTGAGGAAATTCTAGTTACAGGGTTCCGAAGACACACGTCCCCAGGCTACAATGAAACGTATCAACAAAACTGTCCTGTGCCATCTAATGTCACGTATCGAGATATGTCATACTAATAACACTGCATGGTCAGTGTATTTTTTTTCAGAAATACTATGCATATGTTAATGTAAACACAGCTATTATTAGTACCGGTACAAGTATTAACACAGCTTATTGATTTTTTTAATTTCAGCTATTGGTGGCCACATGGTTTTTACCTGTTGATTCTTTTCAGCTCTTGAGGTTAACCTGTCATCTCTACCCACATGCATATTCCTTAATGTGTTCTACAGACTATTTACCAGTAAAAATTAAATCGGATAATTCATGAACAGTTACTGTAATGCAACTTTAAGAAAGCATCATGCCTTGTTGTGGTTTGTGTTTGATAAGAAATTATAACAAACAAAATTATGGCTGTTTAAAGTAATTTACAATTGTTAGCTGTGAAAATTTGTTTTTCAATTAAAGTATGCAATTATGTTTCTTTTATTTTGTTTTTAGCTCACCTGAGCCAAAGGCTCAAGTGAGCTTTTCTGATCACAATTTGTTGTTGTTGTAAACTTTTCATATTTTCATCTTTTTTTCAAGATTTCAACCAAATTTTGCACTAAGCACCACCACTAGGTGACGGGGATTCAAGTTTGTTCAAATGAAGGGCCACGCCCTCTTTAAAGGGGAGATAATTGAGAATTATTGAAAATTTGTTGGTATTTTTCAAAAATCTTCTTCTCAAAAACTATTCGGCCTGAAAAGCTTTAACTTGTGTGGAGGCATCCTCAGGTAGTGTAGATTCAAGTTTGTTCAAATCATGGTCCCCAGGGGTAGGGAGGGGCCATAAGAGGGGATCAAGTTTTACATAGTTTCAGCTTTTACATGGTAAAGACCTAGTAAGTTGTCAGAACTTGTATGTATACAATAAAATATGTTAAAAATCAAATCAAGTTTTACATAGGAATATATAGAGAAAATCTTTGAAAATCTTCTTCTCAAAAACTATTAGGCCAGAAAAGCACAAATTAAAGTGGAAGCATCCTCAGGTAGTGTAGATTCAAGTTTGTTCAAATTATAGTCCCAGGTGGTATGGTGGGGTCACAATGGGGGAATTGATTTTTACATAGGAATATATAGAGAAAATCTTTAAAAATCTTTTTCTCAGAAACTAATAAGCCAGGAAAGCTGAAACTTATGTGGAAGCATCCTCAGGTAGTGTAGATACAAAGTTGTGAAAATCATGACCCCGGGGATAGGTTTGGGCCACAATGGGTGGGGGGGGGGGTCAAAGTTTAACATAGGAATATATAGAGTAAATATTCTCAGAAACTATTCAGCTAGATGATTCTTTATAATTGTTAAGACTTTGGCCCCAGGACAGTTCTTTGGCCTCACAAGAAGGTTCAGAGTTTCATGTAGGTTTATATCCCATATTATAACTATTGTTAAGGATCTTTTTGAGAACTGCAATACTCAACATGCGATATGACTATAAAATCAATATAAAATCATCCTTTTAGAAAAGGAACTAATGATTATAAACATAAGAATATTTAGGGGGGAAAATGGATTTTATTTATACAGGATCTACATGTATTATTGTACATTGTCCAGGTAGTTTGCATTGTGACTCCATTAAGCTGATTTTATCATACCTATTGTTCCTCAGGTGAGCGATGTGGCCCATTTGCCTCTTGTTTTAGTTTTTCATTGTTTTTCAATATTGAAAATTAAACATATGTAACCTACGGTAATTTTCATGATGAGTACAAAACTAAAATCCGTTTTTAAATCGGACGATGCATAACAGATATCGGGGTTTAAAAATTGATTTTTCAGAAATTTAGATCCTGATTTTTTGGTTTCAAAAATAGCGTGAAGTACAAACTCGTACCAAAAATAATTCGAAGTTTGTTAAGTACTTTGACACCTTCGGAATTATTTTTTTGTTAAGTCGTTCTTAGAATCGTTAAGGTTTTTGTTAATTCGTACATAGTATCATTCGTATTTATTTTTATCGTTTACTTTAAGTTGCTCGTTATTGATTTAAACACTCTGCTTCTTGCAGGAACATCAAGCTTTACTCTTGACATTAACGGAAGACCCACTCGTTGCTTTGCAACGAGCTTTGCTCTAGTTATTTTTTTTTCCTTCTAGACGCCAACTTTGATCCTTAATATCTCGCTCGTTTGTTCACCGATTGTTTTGAAATTTTCAGGACTGATAACATGCCGCGTGATGTTGTCGTTGCATATTTTCGTTGAGGAAAATCCCCATTCGGTTTTGAGTTATTCCCCTTTTAGTAAAATTTAACGACTTCTTTTGTCCAGGGGGGTTTAGCTATAACGATGACTGGCAGAGTCTCAAAGATGGGCTGGTTTGGAAGCTAATACATTGAAATTGTGCGAGATATATTTTATTTATTATTTAAATGCAAATAAAAGGGGTGGTATAGATGTTGAAACAAAGGCAAGAAAAAAATTCAAAAAAATTCGCGTATTTTCCGTGTTAGTTTCCTACCTGATAAAAATTTGTTATAACATGTATTTTAAAAGATCTTGGTCTTACCAAGACCTTTCATTCGGTATACAGAAAAAGGGGCTGGCCCCTATAATTAAGGAGTTAGATGCGTCAAAAGTTTCTTGTCAATAACTTGTAAAGGAATAAAAATTTCTAATGCATTATTGAAGCAAAGTTGTAAAGAAATTAATTTTGAATCCTTCCGTGGTATTCAATTTAATGTTTTCGTAATTTATAGCCAGTATTTGCAGAAACAATTGTTGTCAGTTCGGTCGATTTTTGTAGGGGTGCGCACGTTTAGGAGGTTATGAAAGGGCTTTTTGTAATGCACTAACTGATACATGCAGCGCGCAAAAATAATTCTACATAAAATTCCCAAATGTTTTTATTCATATGTACATATTCATTTCATAAAGATGAACGTCTTTGACCTTATTTTTGTTGTTTGTTTCATAACTGTGCCCCTTTCTATATTTAGATGCATTACGAGACTCAGGTAGCCGATCGATAGAAGAGTCGCTAGCTGTATTCAGGCCGTCGCCTTGACGACAGTGCATATGCTTGTAGAGCTGGACGTACACATGTTTAACGCCCCGCTGTGTTACTGTTACAGAGACATTTTGAATTGTTTCAGTACTGGGAGATGTGTTAATTAAATGGTTCGAATGCATGGTAATTAAACTCAACTTTTCTACAGTACGTATACACGGCCGTCATATAAAGCACAATGTGTATTACTGACATGACAAATGTACGCTGGCAATTTAAACGAACGCGGGATTGCTCAAGATAGAACATTTTTTTTAAAGCAAAACAAAATACTGATTTCCGATGGATATAATATTATCATCGTGGAGATGATTTTAAAAAGTGAACTTAATATTCGTATACGATAATATTTGAATCCAAAGCCGCTATTTTTAAGTAACGGTTATTAGGGATATTAATTATGACTTGCCCCGCGTTTCACGTTTTTTACTTGCAATGCATCTACAAACGAAAATACCAAACAACCTTCGGCAGCAATTTATAAATAATTTATTACATACTAGTACACAATATTAAAGAGATAATTAAATAAATTGTGCTTTATAATTGTACTCGCTATCTTCCGTATAAATAATGGCATGGAAAAAATGTTGTTCAATGTTCATCAAAAACGATGTAGCCTTAGCAATCGAAAATAATTAACAAACTGTATATTGATAGATTGACACATTAACAAACATTCAGACCCGCAATGTATTTTTTGCAAATTCTATAAAATGTAGACTCAATAAGTGAATTTTTCCGTTTGGGGTATTTTGAATCACATGTGTACGCTATGTGTACATGTACATATAGATTAATAGCCATATAGATAAACACTTTCAGTGTTGAATTTTTAAAAGATATTTTGTACATGCAAAGCAATCCAATGAAAGGGCTATTAAATTCGAACAATGTACATACGGTAGGGATCGAACTGATACTGGTTCTGCTTGTTCTACAAACAGCGAATGAAATGCGAAGTATTAGGGTGTTATTTTTAAACAAATAAGTATTGCTCTCTTAAAACCTTGCATTACTAAACAAAGTATTTCATCGGAAGCATTATTAGTTACCTTAGCTGCATATATGTAGCTCTCCGTCTGGAAAAATTAAGTACCATCCGAAATTTTGCATACAAGTGCTATACAGACTTGCAGCTAACATTAACTTAGAATTGCCGCTGTTCATAATTCCATTAAAAGACGCGCAGATTCAAGTGGTTATATGTCGTTTGATATGGGATTTATGATGTCTATTTATATTATTTTAATTAAGGACAGACGAAACGTTCCTCAATTTTATATAATTTTCCTTGATATTTCATTCCTTATTTATTAACATTTAAACCTGTTAATTCCAAAAAAATTAGAGTACATTACCAGGCTCGTTTTGGAGCTAGAATATTTCGAACTTCCCTTAAAATAGCACGCAGAATGCATTTGAATGCTTATAAGTAAAGTCATACTATATATTTTAATTTGAACACTTTATATTCAAACCAAAAAAATCATATTACATAAAAATTTAATTATGAAATAACAAAGTGGAAATCTTAATTCACATTGTGGAGATAGGAAAAAATGGAAGACACATGAAGGTCGCGTTTGACCTTAATATTATACAAGCAATAGCTTTCCAAAAAGCTTGCCTGACTACCCAAATTTATTCAATGGAAGCATGCATGTATCAATTAGGCTATCTTATAAGAAATGAAATTTAATTTTCGCTGCGGATCATAAATTATTAAACTGAACGCGCAGAGTTTAGAAGCAATTTCAATCTTTTTCTTCGATCGAGTGCATGTACCTGTATATCACTGGAAATTAAATCATTTCATTATTTTAAATCATTTTAGGAATGTACATGTATCGAATAATCTCAAACAGCTAAATTGAAAATTGAATTTGTTATATATTAGATGCAAAATCAAAGACATTTTGTTATTTCTAACCATATAGGAAAGGAGATTCAAACACGTACATGTAGCATCGTTATTTGAAAGTGTGTGTGTGTGTGTGTGGGGGGGGGGGGGGGGGGGGGGTTTAAGGTGGGCAGCTTCATCAAAAAAAATCTTGACAAGGAATTTAAAAAATGGGGAATTTTGAAAATCCTAATCCGTAGGTGGGAGGGGGTATTTACATTTTAACTTCAATTTAATTCAATTAGAATTACTTTATTTTTTGGTTCCATTTATTACATGCTCCGACAAAAGTGAAAGATCCATGATATCTCTATTTATTATATGACCAGTTAAGAAAATAGAGTGGGTAAGACCATCTACACATCATGTGCTCTGGCCTAACTTGGACTCGCCCACTAATCGGCGAGCCAAAATTATGAATGAGACGTATTATGGCGCGAAGTCTTTCTTTACCATTCACGCAACAGCTGAGATCTCAGATAGATCCATCGGCATAGATCCACTGAGAGGGTGTCAACTAATAACTACATATATTATACTTTGGATTGAAAGTTTTAGAAGAAATCTATCGAATTAACATACACACTTAATTGACTAGCAATTGTTAGATGTACATTTACATTTGTACACGCGAATTGAAACCCTTTTCCAGATGAATGAAATCGCCCAATTGATCGAAAATCGGGTCACACGTACCCCACTTCGGCGAATTACTTGTACGTAGCCCCTCCAGTAAATATTCCAATTATATGAATTTATATTTGTTTTAATTAATCCAAACTGATGATTCTTTGTTAATGATGATAATCCAACACCAACTATTACTTACATTGTACGTACTACTTAGACAATGTGTATCATCTTGTTGCGATGACACCTCCCCCTTTTTTTTTTTGACCTTTCAAATATGGCAATCTATTTTTAAATCAGGATTACACACGTGCAATGTGAAATGCCCTTTTAATTGAACACTCTTGCTCATTGTGCTTATTACATCCCATATAACGTTTTCATCAATTATGAATATAAATGTTGACACATTAAAGATGCATCCTCAGGCAATTATTAATTCAAGCTTGTGGGTGCCCCCCCCCCCCCACCCTTTTTCTCACAGCAACTAATTTTTTTAAAATTTACTTATAAAAATTGAATTATCAAGGATGTAAAAATTTATATAAAAATAAGGAAATTAGGATTGAAATTGAAGTTATATACATACTACGCCAGACCCCCCCCCCCCTCCCCCCCGGATTAGGATTTTGAAGATTTTGGGAGTCTTTTTTTTTTTTTTTTTTTTTTTTTTTGCTTAGCAAGAATTTTTGGATGAGTCTGCCCCCCCCCCCCACTTTCAAAAAGGATGCTACGTGCCTGCATAAAGATAACAACATTCAAGGGCCTTCCGTCATTTTCAAGCCATGATAAACATGATAAAAAGGACTCTCAAAATAAGAAAATAGACGCAAAGTAAACTGCATTCATGGCATATGTTCACATTGTATGATGTGTCTCAAAATTCCTATTTTGGACTCGTCCACTATAACTACGAAAACATTAATGAATGAGACATTCTGATTCTGGCGCGGAGTCTTGTAAATGAAATTTCCATTGATCTGAATGGATTTTTCCGTGAGGGTCGGGGTACTAGGTATAAAAACAAATTTAATCGTTCAAAGTTTTGAATTGTTAACAACGATATATCAGATCGAATGTTTTAGAACGATTTATAAATCCAAAATACAGTCATTTTTAATCTGTTGACGCGTGAGCATATGTATTAAGTAGGCGGGCATCCCTACACTCTATTAATTGAAGACAAATGAAATCGCGTCCAGCAGAACTCCCTGGCATTTTAGTGTTTGTTATTATAAATTTATGATTTTGTTTGTTAATAACAATTCAACATCAATTATTAATTAACAATGTACACTCTAGTACGCTTATACACAATTTTGTTGCGATGACCCCCCCCCCCCCCCCCTCCCCGGACATTATACCTATTTTTAAATCAGGATTACACACGTGCTTGCATGTGCAGAAGACAATCTGGAACTTAACTGATAACTATATCATCTCTTTGGAAATTTATTTCTCCGTAAGCAGTAACTGATACATGCAATTGTGAAAACCATAGAGGAATGCATGATCTGCGCATAATAACTAACTGCTTGATGCAATATTTCTTTTTTCCAACATGTTTTAAGTCAATGATAATATGAAAATATATGCTTGACTTCATATCGGAAATTACTCATTTTCTTTATTCCCCTTTTCAATAAACAAAACAAACCAACAGACCAAATTGATCCAGATAAATATAATTATCAAAAATAAACCTAAAAAACAAAGTACACTTTCATCCTTCACCCACAATATTGCCTTTTCGATATTTGTCATCGTGGTAGATCCGTGTAACAATCTATTAAGTAGGTGCTTGCACGACATAGAACCGGCCCTTGCTGATCAACGTTTTCATTAACACATATAAAGGAAAAAAAAATATTTAGATTTTTTCTTGGATTTATTTTGATGTAAATAAAAAAGAGAAGAAATTAGTTCTATAATATATATGCGATGTAAATCTTTTTTCCACGCAATATTTCGTATAAAACAACGAAGAGTAGTATCTTGAAACTTCATTCAAAATTTGATTAGACCTTTAAATTGTAAAATGCTAACATTGAAAATTGTGCCCGATTTCTTTTTTTTTAAAGATAAAACTTTATTAAAAAAACTGATTCTTTGAGACAAAATAAATTGACATAATCAGTTTGACATTCTCTAAGTGCAGTTCTGTAGCTCTTAGTCTGAAAAAGAATCGGATGGACGACCTAGGACCCAGATCGTCCATCCAAATTTCTTGAATATTGCCATTTCTTTCGTACGCGGACGCATGTTGGCCGAATACTCACCGAGACTAAATGGTTCGTATTTTAAGTTTTAACTGCGTTTAAAGGTAACATTGGAATTCCGATAATTTTGAAAATGATTAATTAAATAAAATGGTTAAAATTACCGTTAAATTACCGGCATCGGCCTTCCCCATGCGCGAATCTAGAAGAGTAGGGTGAGGGTTCCAGACCCCACCCCAACCCCCGCAAAATTTCTTTCCATTACATGTACAATATAAAATTACAAAAATATGCCTCGGACATCCCCAGGCAAACTCAAATAACCGTCAGACACTCAACCCCCACCCCAGGAACATTTTTCTTATCCGCGCATGCCCCCCCCCCTCAAAAAACAAAATTATTCTTCAGAACCCCCTGTAAAATTTCCAGGATCTCCGCATACATCCTAAAAGATTCATTGGCCCTTGCTTTCGATAAAAAATGCGAGTAAAATGTTTGGTCTTTTTACGTTCATACCGGGCATTCCCACTGTGTGATTATAATCGTCGTCCATATTCTGTGTATATTGAGTCAATTATGATGATTCGATAAGTTTCTCAAAATAAAATGCACATGCAAAAAAACAACATGCGGCGAATCAAACTTCAGACAACTTTTAAAGATCTGTATTTGCTTATATACATGTACTTTGTTTCTTTTACACAGTGTTTATACATCTAATATTGCACCATGGTCAGGTATCAATTTTTATATTACGTCACAAGTATGACGCAGCTACGACGGAAGACCTAATCGTTGCTTGCAACGAGCTCGTCTCTAGTTATCTCTATATTAGTGCCATTAGCAACTTGTTCAATCCCAAGTTTCAAAATGAATGCATACAACTGTTTTTGAATGAGAACTAAGAAATGTGACCTCTACTTTCAGTCGGGTAGCTTTTGGAAATTCTAGGCAGGTGTTTAACTTTGGGGTAAAAATTAACATAAACAGACTGGTATAAAACAATAATTTAGTCAGACTAAGTCCACAATGAATCTAGCAGAAACATCAGACATCACAACCCCCCCCCCCCCCCCATTTTGGATCCCCAATACTAATCCATTTTATAATTCATGTATGATGAGCAGCTAAAATATACATGGGACAGTATGCTTTGAAACCCCCCCCCCCCCCCCCACTTTAAACCCTATTCCCAATTCAAATCCATGGTCATATAAGAATCAGTGTGCCTCTTTTAAACTGTATTTCCCTCTTTTTAGAAATGTATTTCTAAATTACCCAGCTGACTAACTTTCAAGCATGTTGTACATATTTGAATAAATAAGCAGTGCATAAGAGTTAAAGAATACATTTCATTTACATGTAGCAATGCTGTGTTTGGACAATTTACTTGGACAGTGTTATTTTATAATATTGCTAATGCTAAGTGATGTCAGTACATGTATTTGCATGTTAACTTTGGATACTGATGTACTAATTAATATATTTAATTATATTTAGTTATTTACTCAAGATATTGAAATCTCTTAACATACAAATTAACTAGGCTAGTATAAGTTACTTTCATACTATGACAAACAACCATAACAGATGAAGATAGCAAACTAATAATAACATTAAAATTAAATTAGTTATCTAAGAAAGTGTGCAGTAGCAATTTAAAATAAATAAACAGAGAAACAGAGATAACAATTTAACAATTTATTGAGCATTAAAATGCTAAATGATAACATATACATACAGTGCATGATGCATGAAGACAAGTTCATTCAACTGCTCTCTCTCTCTCTCTCTCTCTCTCTCTCTCTCTCTCTCTCTCTCTCTCTCTCTCATGTGGTCAATCCGACAAACTTCAAAGCATCTTAATTTAGTCTTGTTTGCATCCTTTATTCATTGAAGAAAAATGTGCAGATGAATAAATTGAGAAAAACAAATTCCAAGTGATATCTTCTGGAAATTCAACCACTCCTTAGGAAAACATTGGTTAATTTAAATGAATGTGGCCATTTATATAATGACTTGCAAATCTAGTTACGGTAGTTTCTCCGCCATCTAAATATATCCTTTCAAATTACTTCTTCACATAATCCCTGGACCCCCTTCTTGATCTTCTTTCTTATTCAGCACACTTTCACTGTTTCATATGTAGGAATATCATTTTTACCCATAATATTAGATGTTGTAAAAGTCATCCAGATCAATCATGCCAAGCAACTTGATGGGTTTTTTTTCTTTCAGCAATCCTGTAGGGTTTTTTTTTCTATGTTTTATCCAAGTCTAAATATAGAAGGAAAGTATTTTCCAGAAGAATATTTCATTTGCACTTCTCTAAAAAAAAAAAAAAAAGAGAAACACATAATAAAACAAATTCATGTACCTTCAAGTGTTGAGATCTTAAAATTGATAATAAATATTGTGGAACACATACAGAGATTCCATTTCATATTCTGATTATCATTATCAAAACTAATATCATACTGTTGTGTGAAATTATTTATTTACATTTCTTGTCATATGTCATATATGTACTCTGACCGATTGCCAAGTCAATGGCTGCTGTGTTAAATAATATTGCTGTGCTAACAAAAAAAAACACCCCATATTTTCTGCTGTGTATGTTATAAAAACTCGTCATTTCATAACATTTTTTTTCTTTAATTTTTAACAAAGCAATATTTTTCAATTACGAAGATTAAAGAGATGAAGATTGAAGACCAAATTGACCTATCAAGAGTACTCCAAATCTCAACATAATCCTATCTAAAAAAATTTGTAGGATATTTTCCCAATATTAACCACATGAAACATTCTATGATTATTATTGTACTTTTTTTTTACAAAGATTTATTCATGGTTTGTGAATGCAATTCATACAAATTAAATGTGCAAGTAAACATCTGATATTAAATAATATAAATGTAAGAATGCTCTCTCTCTCTCTCTCTCTCTCTCTCTCTCTCTCTCTCTCTCTCTCTCTCTCTCTGCATATTATTTACCTGACATCTCTGGAACTATCCATTTGTCAAGAAATAACATTCCTCTGTCGTCATCAGGTGAACACCTCTGGCTTTTTTCTTTGAGGAGTGGATGTGTACATCAATGGACCCATAGCTGCATAATTTGTTGGCTGACTTGTTGAAATTCGTCTGGGAACATTAATTCATCTCAGTTTCAATAAACGGTTCGGGATGCTTACTATTATTGGCGACCTGATTTAACTTCCAATGGTATTTGAGATCGAGACAACATCACCAAAACACCGAAAAACAATCAACTCTGGCAGCATGCTGTACACAGACGTTAGCGGCGGCCATCTTTGTTTACACTGGTTTTGAAAATATACCCGCACTGAATATTTTTAAAAAATATATTTCAGCGTTAAAAAAAATTATGTCTATCATAAACAATTAAGCTGATTTTATATGAATTATTTATAGTTGAAAATTTATTGCTTTTATTTTTTTCTTCAGTTTTTAAGCCTCCAAATATTCATTTGGCAAGGGAGGTAACTGAAATTATCAAACATTACCAAAATATACTTGTCTACAATTTTTCAACGCAAGCTTTTCCCACTCATTTTATTTTATCAATAAAAAGTCAAAATATTTTTCTCATTTATAAAAAAATACAAACCCTCACCAATAACAATGTATTGGATTTTAAAGCTCACAGTTTGGTACATGTACATGGTTTCAATGATTTATATAAGAGAATGAAATATATATTTTCCCGTCCAAATAACCACTTAAATTATTTTTTCAAGCAAATCATCATTATTGTGGGTTAAAGAGAATACAAAGAAACTATTTCAGAGGGAAAACAAAAAATTCGTGAAAATTGATGTGCAACGTTTTCTTATATATTCGCCTGATGTTTGCTTGGACAGCCTCTTAAACTCATAGACATGCCAAAACATGCCGAGGGAAAGGAAAGAAAATATGCCGTTTCAATTTTCCTCTTCCTCCCTTGTCAAGATCTCAAGTATTAGAACCACTCACAGAATCAGAGGAAGAGGGGTATCAAGAAATTGCAAATGTCTATGAAAGAGCTTGAGCTTTGCTAAGAGATTTGAAGATAAATTCAACAGAAATGTCATTTTCTGAATTTCTGGAAATATTGAACCTGACAGGAGACCTTTACCTTATTGCAGTTAGATCATCTCTTACAGCTTCAAGGTTATTCCTTAAAAGGAATGTGGCAGAAATTCGTGTACATCCTTACAATGATCTGATGATAAGATGTTGGAAGGCTAATATATCTATCTAAGATCTACCAGCTGAAATTTGTTTAAATATTGATGTTGAATTCCAGGCTCTAGAATTTACAGGTTTGATGTTGAACATAAGATGCAAGAATTAGGATGCAAGAAGGGGAATTGTATTGTATTCTAAGATAGACTTTCAACACGTGCAAAGAATATCATTGGGTGTTGCTACTGAGGCAGTGCTTGTTTATTTTTCTTTCTGTGGAATAATGCAACAACTTGTATTCCTTTATGTATCACCTCAAAAAGCAAATCAGACATGCCTTTGCAATATTTTGTGTAACTTGCTCGACATTCTAGATGCTAACAACTCAATTATTGTCATAGGAAATACCAATGTTGACTTTTTCAATCAGACTGCAATAAGTAAACTCCTTGAACAAAGAGAATTAAGACAGTTAATTGTGAGTGCATATGACTGTCACTACAGATAATGGAAGTTGCATAGATCATGTATATACAAATATCCTATCATATGATATTATATCTAATGCAACTTTAGGGTCATATTTTTCTGACCACAAGCCAATTGTGACATACTTGTCAAAAACATATTTTTTTTATATCTTATGTTGAATCTGATTGTTTATGTCGCTCAAAATAGAACAAGTGAAAAGCTGTCAATGTGACAGCAAACCGAGTTTTCTTTTATGTGAACTTTATCCATAATCCATGTCAACCCATATCCATTGAAATGGTGTACCCCTATATGCGTTCAAAAGCTGGTATTTTTTCATAAATTATCAGAAATCAAAATCCTAGCAATATGCACACCTCTGATATACCCCATGTACAATTGATCTGCAAAAGAACAACTTCCTATCTTGAAATCTGTAGGAGGAGTTATACATACAATGAGGGTACCCTATATGCAATATTTTGCCAAAAGTGACTAATTTCAAAAGGTAGTATTTTTTTCATGAATTATCGGAAATCAAAATCCTAGCAATATGCACTTCTCTAATATATGACCAATTGATCTGCAAAACAATAACTTCCTATCTTGAAAACTGTAGGAGGAGTTATCCGTACAATGAGGGTACCCTATATGCAATATTTTGCCAAAAAATGACTAAGTTCAAAAGCTGGTATTTTTTCATAAATTATCGGAAATCAAAATCCTAGCAATATGCATACCTCTGATATATGTACAATTGATCTGCAAAAGAACAATTTCCTATCTTGAAAACTGTAGGAGGAGTTATCCGTACAATGAGGGTACCCTTTTGGCGGCCGCCCGCCCGCCATTTTCACCATTTTAATAACCGGATTTTTCCTTCGGAAAACCCGGTTAAAAATTCATCAGATTTGTTCCCTTTACTGTGTTCTACAAGAACTCAGTCTGTAAATTAAAGCTCTTTTTGACAGACACAACAGTAGACTTTCATAATAAAAATATTGCAGGTATATTTATAGCTAGAGACACTGATACATTTAGTTTGTATAAAAGCAATCCTAGACTGCATTTAACAAAGAAACTTTATACTACAAAGTTGCTTTTACTTTCATTATTGTGCATGATCTTTATTAACAAAGTTTAAATAAAGCTATTATGATTTATTTTATATTATTTGCATTAAAATGAAAATCAATTACTTTGTGAATTTTAAGCATTCATTGATTTGATTGTATGTTGTTTCGGTTTTGTAAAACGCATCTCTAGATTTCAAATTCTTACTCTTGCAAATACTTAATTTACTAATAGTGTACAAATTAAATGCTTTACCAAAATGGAATGATGTTTAAATATGAAATTATTATTTCGTTTTATGGTGGCTCAGAAGACCATATCCGAGTTAGAAGAAGTATCAAGCAGTAGGCCAACACCAATTTCTGTAAGCCTAATGGCCAAAGTCATAAAAATTGGCCATTTGGCAAAGTTCAAAACCAGTAATGGGGTAGAAGCTGAGATGATAAACTTCAGTTAAGCTGACAAATCTGGTGCTATCCTTGCCATCTGCACAGACACAAGTAAAAATAGAATGATAAAGATTAAATAGAGATAGGATCATCAAACATCAATAATTTAAAGATAATTGACCATTTCTGATTCTAAGGGGGTCAGGATGACCCCTTAGGGTCATGACTTAAACACCATAATGATCTGATGCACCATGACCAGAGGAGGAATCTCTATGGTTTTTATGATAGTTGATAATATCAGGAAGAGCACTTGGGATCATGACCTACATACCATCTGAAATGCCTTGAACAAAGAAACAATGATATATGTACATGATATATGATTCAATTTAAGAACCCAGATATAGATCTATCCTCTATGTTTTGTAATACCTTCTACGTACACGTATATATATAAGTATTAGTTTGTGTTTTGTTCTATACTATTCATGTTCACGACTCTAGTATGGCTAACTTAATTCAAATTACATCAAAAAATTGTCAAATATATGACTTGGAACCCCCACCCCCAAACAAACTCAAATTTAAACTGTCGACCCCCTCCCTTCCCCCTGGAAAATTTTCTGGATCCGAGTATGTATTCCTCCTCAAACTATATGCTTAAAATGAAAATAACTTACATTTACACTATTCTACATTTTTTAATGATCTATTAAAATCAAAATATAATTGGGGTCAAAAAAGTTTTATTAACTGGTAAAAAATATTATTCTTAAAAAAACAACACATTATACACCGTGCATAATTGACAAATTATCTATTGAGATATGATCAGAAGTCATTTTTCTACCCTGAGTTTAATAACTAATATTAATCAACAGGTTAAAATTAATAACAATAAATGATTCAAATTATAAATATTTATACTTCACATCCACCCCACCCCCCCCCCCCCCCTCAATCAAACCTGGTTCTAAAGATTCAGTCTTCTTACATTCTTACATGTGAACAGTAGCAAATTTTAAATCATTTCTTGATTGCATTTTCTCTACTAATGCACATAACATTTTTGAAATTGCTTAATTTAATTTTTGAGATTTATAAACAAAATGTTATTTGCATGTGTATTCGCTTATTTGGGGCAATTGTTAAGTCTCCTAAACAAAGCAGTGTCATCGGCTAGGAATTATCCACATGGATCATACACTACATATGAATAAGATTAAATACATAATTATTACTAGTTCTAGAATGTCCGGGGGGATAAACAAGGGGGCATAACCTATATACAATTTCATGCGCAATGACACAAAGAGCAAGAATAAAATTATATGGTTTAGGGATTAGGATCCATTTCCTATTTCACAAGAGGGAGGGGGGGGGGGGTTAAAGACAACACCTGGGGGTCATGTACTTTACAACATTTGATGCATCATAATGACATAAGAACATATTTTGTATTTTCCTGTTTCATGGGGTCAGAACAATCCCATTGGGTCATAGCTTACATTGTATTTGATGCATTATAATACATTAAGAAAGAAAGATCCCTTCCTTTCTATTATAACTCATATAAAAATGATAAGTTTGTACACTTACTTATACATGTAATACACACATTTTTAAATACGGAATTCTTATAGGGTCAATATGGGGTCAACTCAATACTGTAAGTCTGACAGATGAAAAAAAATAACTTTTGCAATTAAAATGACAGAAACTTTCCAAATGTGATAGGATAGGTGACGATGATATTTAAAGATGATGATACAGTTTGCTAGCAAAGGAGGATCACATATTTAGAAAGTGAAAGCATGCCGGGTGTCTCATAATATTGCGCTATTATAATACTCACTATACATGTAATATGCTTACCTATATTGGTCAACATCATAATGATAATCCAATTAGAGCACAATATGAATCCCTTTAGCTGATCACCACAAAAGAAATGTGTATATGCATGTTAGCTAATCCTTTACTGCATTGAAAAACACTTACATGTATGTACATCTTATCGAAGAGCTGCGTAAAACCAGGACCAGCAATTGAGACCTGTAAACCTGTGTTGTGTACATAACTTTAGAAAACGATCAGTTATTTGTAACATGCATGTATTTTTATGACCTATTCTTCAAAACACCTTGCACTATTTTATGAGGAAAATAACAGCTTTAAGGTGGTGCAGGACACCTGCATATTGTGATGTATACTTCCTTTTGAAATAAACAATAAGGTGTAAATATAATATTTTACCCCAAAATAATGTTACCTAACAGGTTAGAGCAATTACTGGTTAGAGCAATTACATGTCTGTAAGGGCATTGGAGTCCGAGGTGTATTTTTGGTAATTTTACTAGTGATATAAATGAATTTTCATTTAGGGGGGGGGGGGGGGGTCTGGACCCACCACTCCCACCCCTTTACTAAATCCGTGCACACGAGTATGTACATGTAAGCACACAGGAACAAATCTTAAGCCGGTGTAATGAAGAATAATGACCCCCGTAGAATAATGACCAGGGGTCATTTTTCTGCGTAGAATAATGATCCCCTTAGCTGAAGAATAATTGTATTTTTCTGAAGAAAAAAAACCCAGGGGTTATTTGTTTTCAAGTTAAACATGAAGAAAAATGATCCCCTTAAAAAAAATGACCCCCCCCCCCCCCCCCGTAAACATGAATAGAAATTGGTTACCCTGTATACAAGATATGACTTTGAAATTACTTTATTTTTCACTCTGTTCAACTGATTTTGAAGTTATAAACACTGATCTTGTAAAAAAAAATCGCTGTATATAGTTTTTCCTATCCGTAGCAAGCACACACAAAACACTCTTACATTGCCTAAAATTAATTGTTAACAGTTACGTTACTTCTCTCGTAGACAAACGGCGGGAAATGACGAATATAAAGAAAAAATCATACACAATGAGGATATTGTGTGATAATTAACGAACAATAATCATGAAAGAATAATTGTTGTAATAATATAAGCAATATTCATTGGTGAATGAATTGTTAATCGAAGAATGATACATGTATATATCTTTATGGAAAAAGACTAAGGGACAGGTAATGTAGGAATATGACTACTTCTTATTTACATTCTTGGGGAAAGTGATTTTTAAAAAAAAGCATTCTGCGTTAGTTTTGTTTTCTTCTACGTAATACATGAACATCAATATTCTAAACATGTGTTGTAATGTTGTATTTGTGATCATGGATAGACTTTATTCTTTTAGAGCAAATTTGTGAAGAGTACCTGACTATAGTAAATCTTAATAGATAATAAACACTGATCGATTATGGTAAGAAAAGATTGTTTCTAAGAGCGTTGATAAGAGGTTAGGACCCATGTTAGGGGTTTATATCCCCCTTGATTTTGATCACACGATCTTAATTGTATCCAACGTCACCAATGCCCATACAAACTATTGATGCATTATTCATCTTGATATTAACTAAACTTACTAAAGTATGCCGAGGATAAAGTAAAATATATTTTCTGTACGAGTACTCTCAGTACTTTGACGATTTTCCTTATTGGCCGTTAACCTCTACTGGCGAAATGGCTCTAACTTCAGCTTGGTTATAATGCCTAACAGTGGAGTAAACTTTTCATAATTTTGGTTAAATCAATTCTGGGTGATGCACTTGTATACCCAGCAGTTTGTATTGCGGAAATCCTCAATGCAAGTATAATTCATGAACAATATGAAGAATATAGAAAATGCGACAGCAAAATGCGAAGATGCGAAGACGAAAGTGCTAAGTTGCGAAGGCGAAGAAGTGATACTACTACCGCTTCTTCGCCTTTGCAACTTCGCACTCTCGCCTTCGAATCTTCGCGCTTTCGCCTTTTTAGCTCACCGAGACGAAGTCAATGGGAGCATATGCTATACCCCCGGCGTCGGCGTCCGGAGCTGGTTAAAGTTTAAGTTGCAGCTCCTGTATCTAAGCTATTACGTGTCTTCTCTTCACCAAAGTTACATGGAGGATGCATCTGGACCTACTGAATCTGGTTCCTAACTTTCAGATGCTGGAGGAGGTTAAGGTTTATGGAGCAGGTTAAAGTTTTTGTTGCAGGTGCCTTAAATAGCAATATCTAAGTTACTACTGGTCCGTACTTCACCAAACTTGCATGGATGATGTGTCTTATGATACTGATACACCAGATATGATTGAGTGCTGAATCTGAACTACAGGTTTCGGATGCAGGAGGAGGAAAAGGTTTTTGGAGCTGGTTAAAGTTTCTGTTGCAGGTGCCCTCTAATGATAATATCTTAGTTACTACTGGTCCTAACTTCATTAAACTTGTATGGATGATGCGTCTTATTATAGTGATGCACCTGACAGACTTAAATGCTGAATCTGAGCCACAGGTTTCGGATGCCTGATGAGGTTAAGATTTTAAGAGTTGGTTAAAGTTTTTGAAACAGGTGCCCTCTGATGACGATATCTTAGTTATTACTGGTCCTAACTTCACCAATCTTGCATTGATATAGTCTTATGATACTGATGCACCTGACAGGCTTGAATGCTGAATCAGAGCCATAGGTTTATGATTCTTGATGAGGTTTAGTTTTTTGGAACAGGTCACATGTTTTATAGCTAGATAGATAGCTTGCATAATTGATTTAACTATATTATAAATGAAACGCAGATGTTGCTTCAGATGCAATGCCTGATCTCAATTATCAAGGATGCTAAAGAAATCTCCTACCTCACTCAAACCTGCTTGATAGATAGATGTAGTTGTTGTTAAATGATGTAACATGATCCCTATGATATTGTAATATAATAAATACGATATTGTATAATATGATATTGGTTTATATGATATATTATCATATCACATGAAATTGTATTTTATGAGATTTAAATATATATCATTGTATCATATGATACAATGTGTATAGTATGATTGTATTATATTATATTTTACTTTATCACATGATACTGTTTCATTTGATATGATACAATGTTTATCAAATTATATTGTAATATATAATATAATGTCATATTATGTATCAAATATGATACAGTATCAAACAATACAATATGATACTATAATATTTACATTAACTTTCTTTCCCTCTATTAAATTGCATTGGTTAATTTTAGTGATATTTACACACAACACAGATGACTTACTCACCAAATCTGGTGCGTATGAATATATTAAGTATTTCTTCAGTATTTCTCGAAGAACAAGAACTGACTCTTCTCGCAACTTCAAACCGGATAACGACCTGATATTATACTTACGCTGATAAATATATTTTGACAGTTAAATGAATTCAATTGATTGATTTCTTAGTATACCAAGAGTAAATTCATTAAATTACAGAAAGAAAAAATAAAATTGTGTTATTAATTTAAATTTTAATTTAAAACACTTCGTACTATTTTTATCAGCATATTGTGGCTGTTCCAGTGGCCATTCTGCAAATTTCGCATTACTTGTTGAATAAGACAGAGCCTTTTAAAAAAATCATATTTGCGGGAAGGAAATACATGTTTAAAAAACGTAAATATAAGCATTGAGTCATTATTTTTTGAAAAATGTGGTCTCATAACTGCAACAATGAATGAAAACAAATTTTCATAACGCGCTAGCGCGCGTTTTACAATTTGTATGCACACACCGTTGCAGTTATTAGAACGCTTTCAAACAATAATGATTCAATCCTTAATTATACAATATAATATCATATGTTTCAATGTCATGATGTATCATTGCAGTTTGGTATTGTTTCATATAATATTATATTGTATTATGTTTTATGATATTATATTGTTTGATCAAATACAGTAATGTATAAAACAATACAATGTCATATCATACGTTACAATATCATATATTACAATTTTTTACGGTATTTTATGGTATTATATGATATATATTGTAATAATGATAGGATGCAATTTTAATTTTATATTATTGTATTAATCAGCATATGAACATATGATTAACATACAATTTTTTAATAGACGATATACGATATTGTTTCAAAACAGAATCCATGAATATCAAAGATATTAAAGGATGGGGTTCATATCAATTACCTATATGACACCACCTTTGTCATATTTTATGATATAATATGATAAAGATGGTGTTATAAAGGTGATGCCTCATAAAGGTGATGCCTCGTCTCGGTGAGCTTTGTAATCTGTGATTACCTATGTTTAATAATTGCGGAGCTCTCCGTCGTTCAAAGGGTTCCGAGGCATATTTTGGAAATTTTATTTTTATAAAATTAATAAAATAAAATTGTCCAGGGGGATGGGGTCCGGACTCCCTCTCCCCTTTTACTGCGTGAAATTATAAATATTGAATTTTTCCGGGGGGGGGGGGGGCGGACACCCTGTCCCCTCTAGATCCATGCATGAGCAAGGAGTTTCGCATAATGAAATTACATTGTTACTGTGTTTGGTCCACGGTAAAGAGACGGCTGGAAAGTGACAGGAGTCTGGAAGTGCATATGTACACATTATGGCGGACATTAAATTGTGTGGAGTAGATAATGATTAGGTATAGCCAGCACTGGTAAACATATATGTTACATGTACACATTAAATATTTATAAACATTCATAGTAAGCGCGATTGCCTAGCGCATGTGCATGCGTACCAATAATAGCATGGATTAATCGAAAAACCTTGGCGAGTACGGTGTCTGTATTAAATTCTATGTAATCGACCGAGACTTGCTGAATGCAATAAAAAAAGGCTAAGGCGAAAGTGCGAAGGTGCGAAGGCCAGAGTGCAAAGTTGGGAAGGAGCAAGAGAAGTATCGCTCCTTCGCCTTCGCACCTTCGCACTTTAGGCATCACATCTTCGCGCTTCGTCGTCGCATCTTCGCACTTTTGCTCTTTCGCCTCCGCACTATCGCCTTTGCAACTTCGCATCTTCGCCCTAAGGTCGAAGAGGCCCTATCGGAACACCATAGATATATGTAAATGCAATTGTTAAGATGACAATCTTACCCCGATGCAATACGTCAATTTCTTTATAACGGAAGGATTTTTATTTTCTAAGATATACCCCTTCTTTCACTTTAAGTTTATTGGAATATGAATTATAATTTCTGTTACTTTTTGTAAACTTCAGCAGTAAAAATTACAATAATGTAAAGACTATTTCACAAATAATGAAAAAAATATACTGAACAACTTTAATCTACAAGGGGGTCATTATTCTACAAGGGTCATTTTTCTTCATGTGGAGTGTGCTCATTTTTATGAAAATGACACTTATTCTTCAGGCAAAGGGGTCATTTTTCTACGTAGAATAATGACCAGGGGTCATTTTTCTGCGTAGAATAATGACCGGGGGGTCAATTTTCTACGTAGAAAAATGACCCCGGTCATTATTCTACGGGGGTCATTATTCTTCATTACACCGGCAACTGCCGCGGAGAGCGGGCATAATTTAATTTTGTTTGTAATAATTATATAGACCAATATGCTTTCTATGACATGAAAAGTTAAAATTATTGAGTAACTTGAAATTCACATGCAAATTAACAGTTCAACCCCAAATTGCACATAAAGTGCTGCTCATGTGTTATTATCATATGGAAAGGGATCTCATCCTTCAGTTATGAAAATTATAATTTTTAAATGTATTACCGGAAGTTGCATGCGGCCTTCATTTTTAATTAAACTGGTACAAAAAGTGTTATTTAGGGGCAAACACATGGTGCGGGCATTACTGTCTAATTACAGCATCTAGTTATCTTTGTTTTTTGGCTTATGATTAATGTCTTCCGTTGGAAACGGAAGACCTTATTGTTTTTGCTATGTTTCTTTTCTTCTATTATTAAGGTTTTCCGTATTCGATAAAAACACATAAATAACTTCGAATTCAGAATATGGAATCCGTTTTAAAATCGATCCACGCATTCTCGAGATTTTAGGCTTCAAAGTCTTAAATCGAGAGTCCGCGTAGCTCAGTCGCTAAAGTGTGGACTTCTGCCAAAGCGACCCGGGTTCAGTTCCCGATTGTCGGTCGTTTTTTTTCTTTCTTAATTGAGGTTTGTTTAACAATTTTATCTTTAAAATGATGGATTTTAATGTTTTCCGTGTTATATTTATTGTAAATAAGAATAATAGCAGCTTTTTTTTTCATTACAAATAGATAGCTTTTTTCTGTCAGCAGTTCGCTAGATTCAAACGCTCGTCGCATCGCAGGCATCAAAGACGTGCCCCTGAAGTACCCCTGCAGTACGCTGGGTTGCTTTGTCGGCATCAAAGAAATGCCGCCATCTCAATGACACACACAATATTTAGCAATGCACCCACGTTTACAAATGGTTTAGCATTTGAATAAGAGCTAGTTCAGGTAACATGTTGTCAATTGGCTGAGGCTAAATGTACACTGGCGTCCAAAAATTATACATGTATTTCTTTCAAGTTATGGGATACTGTCTATAAATTCAAATAATTTGAAATTCATTGTTTAATGATTGTCTTCTTACTGATTGGAGGTCAACGCTAAAAAGTTATTTTTATTAAAAACGGTGTCCCTTTTCCTTTTTTTGTGCATGTCTATATACTGATACAAATCTGTCTGGGATTAAGAAAAACCTCCGAAGTTTATACACGTAACTATACAAACGAACGGGTGACTGCGACAAGGTTTGAAAACTGATCACCCGTTTATGAGTGTTTGAGCCTAGGAATAAACAGTTGTAAACAAATCAATAGTTACATCTTTCAAACAACGCTTATATATTGTTTAAACATATGTATTTTATTTAATATCACATATTGCAATATGTGATATTTAGAATTTAATATTCTACGTTTAAAATAGAAGTCACCGACCGACCCCCCCCCCCCCCCCCCCCCCCAATTCATAAATCATTTAGTTTTTCTGGTCCGATTTTCCTTGATCTTTGATATTGGGCCTTTAATTTCAACTAAGTACCATTCTAGATTACTGTACTAATTACCAGTCCAATCCGTTCATTATTAACAGAGTTATGAAGTTGTTGGCATTTGAGTTTCAGTTGTTGTGTTAGACATGTACATATACTGTAAAGAAAATTCTAACTCCCAAGCCCTTCACTCAATCCAAATGAAAATTCGTGAAAATGAACCTCTGACCCTATTCTTATTGTCTGTCAAATATGCAGCGGATTGAACAATTAAGACGAAATTCCTGAGATTAAACGGCGCTTATCGCCTATACGTGGAAATTAAATTTACACACTGTCCACGCACCGACCCCCCCCCTTTCCTATTCACAAAATCATTTAGTTTTTCTGGCCTTATTTTACTGGATCTTTCTTCTTGAATCTTTATTTACAACCTAATTCAATTCTAGATTACTGTACTAATGACCAGACATATTCGTTCATTTTTAAGAGAGTTATGAATTGTTGGGCATTTGAGTTTTGATTGGCGTGCTTGACATGACTGTAGAAAAAAATATTTACTCCCGAGCCCCTTGCTCAATCCTAATGAAATTTTGTGCAAATGTGCCTCGGGCCCTATTCTTATTGTCTGCCAAATATGCAGCGGATTAAACAATTAAGAAGAAATTCCTGAGATAAAAAACGGCGAGTATAGCCTGTACGGAGACTTAAAATTTACACAGTACAAGGGATGTAAGCAGCCGCGTAATATCTATGTTGCATGTATATTTCTTGTTTTCCGTTTAGTCTGTCTCTACGATAGCGTGTGAACTACTTGTGAATGTTAGAACTGTGGAAATTACTGTCATCACATTTTTACCGAATAAATTTACGTGTTGCTGATTTCGTTTATTCAACATTTATAAAGATTTTATCAATCCTGCTGAAATAAAACAGTCAAACATAATAGTAAACGACACGAAAAAAAAATTCTCAACACTGAAATACATGGGTAAAATGCATCAGTCATTGTTTTAGGACTTCCCCTTATTGTTGTTAACCCAATCTGAGATCCACACCTCAAAATTCTATTTTCAATTTATTTACGACGAAAATCAAGCACGAGTCTTTTCACACCCCCCCCCTCCCCTCCTGACACAAACACGCATCAATATTTCAAATGACCTCGCACTGTTACCAAACCTGAATAGTCAGACATCTTACACGTTTTTTCATCTCATACAGAAACTCAGCTCCTCTCCCGGGCGAAAACGCCCCAAATCCAAAGACAAATTCGGGAATTATTTTGTGTCAGCAATGTTTTGAGACACCTGCAAAAGCTGTGTGTTCTAAACTCGCCGGAGCTGAGATTTGTTTTTTCTCTCTATTTCTTTCTCTCCTTTTTTTTTAATTTTCTAACTAAAATATTCAACATAAAAGGGTTGTTAGACTGTAGTACAAGTTGAAAAACACTCTTTAGTTAAGATTTAGACAAAAATAGTCTTTTATTATTATTATTAGTTAAGATTTAGACAAAAATAGTCTTTTATTATTAGGGTCTTCCGTCTTCAGCGGAAGGCCCTTCTATTCTTATTGTTATAAGCGTCTTCCCTTTACAAAGGAAGACCCTCTTTTTTCTTCGGTTTCTTTTTATTACAGGTCATTAGACCTGTTATTAGGTCAAAAGACCTCTTATTTAATATGAAATAAAATGGGGCTGGTCCTTCAAATCAGGGATCCAACGGGGTGTATAATCCTTCATCCATTGCTCTTTGAGATCACATCTGCGTTTCCTGATATGTTTTGTTGATGATGATAAAAGGCAAGGTCATTTCCTTTTCTAAAAACTGGACAGAAGACCTCCTCGTTGCTCGCAACAAAATCGTGTCTAGTTTAAATGTGTAATTGTTGTTCCTAACCATTTTTGTGTTAGGTTTTTGGCATTTTATACACATAAATAGCCCCATTTTTGTCATTTCTAGTCGATTATATGTTGTATATGCTTTCATATCAATTATATTGTGATATGCCAAAGAAGACAAGAATAGTTTGTTACTTTTTACTTGTTTCATAACATTTTTCAATACTTTTAACGTTTCATACTAAATGCTATTTTTCAACAAAATCTGTTTTAAGTTTTATATTTGCGAAAAACATAGCAGAGTAGACTCATAGAGAATTTGGCAGATGCAATATATATAGGATGGTATAATGAAATGCATACCCAACCACTATTGAAATAATGTATTTAAATAGTGGTTGTATTTCAATAGTGGTTGTATTTCAATAGTGGTTGCTAAGTGATTCTGATAATAAAATGCATCCTCAAACTTTGTTTAAATAATTTATTCCAAAAGTAATATTTATAATAACATTTATCTATCAAAGATATTGTACAATTATTTAGAAATTGAATCTTATCATCATGAAATACATTCACGACCTGTATGAAAATAATTTATCATCTATTTTATTATGTGTGACATTTATAATGAAATTTATTCCCTACGATTATAAAAAAAGGAAATATTGTTGAATTTTAGTAGTAGCTGCAAAACTATTCTAATAATGAAATACATCCATAACCTCCATCTAAATGATATATTTCAATAAAGATAATTATAATGAATACATTGAAATGTTTTACAAAAAAATTCAATGGTGTTTGTATTACAAAAGTGGTTGCAAGTTATTTCTCAGAAATAAACTTCACAACCAACGACTATTGAAGTAATTTATTTCAATTTTAATTAATCTTAATACTGATATTCATAATAACATGTTCCTATAAAGAATTTAATATACAGGGGTTTGAATATATTAAGATAAAACTAATTATGAAATATGTCTGCAAAACAGTGAAAATTCAAGCATACATTTAAGTACATGAATTTCAATTATCAATATTTATCAATACTTCAGCATTTAGTATCTTAATTGTGTATTTGAAATTGTTAGTCAGGGAAAACAATTCTCTGTGCATGTAATTATGCGAAATTGGTTGTTTATTTTTGCACATCAGTAAAAACGCAGCACTGTTAATGTTTACTTGATGGTCGCGCCGACAAGAAAGTACATGAAATGTTAACTATGACATCATACAAAACAACAAGTTGTCAAAAATGCTAGTAAATAAAGTAATTTTCGATTGTTATGGTGACGAAAACATTAAACTACATTCAAAATTACCTATGCGTGCAACTTTGTAGTCAAATAAGTCCAACAACGATCAATATAAACAACAGACTGATCGCGGTGCACTTGTCGATGTGACGTCATACTGTAAATTTTGACGCATATTTTAGGGAGAGGCGGATCAATCAATTTTTAATTATGGAAAATTGGATTTTATAAATTAACAGAGCATAATCTTAAAACAATTATTATACCGATAAATCCTATCTATTATGCTTGTTTTGATTCGGCAGATTATTATTTTTTAGAGCGCGTATTATTTCTTTTCTAGAGTGTTTAATGTACAAGTTCTAGGTATTTGACACTGGCAAGCCTATCTAAATCCGGTTTTTACAAGGGCATACGCTAAACGGATCATTGCAATCTTTTGGATATAAATTAAGGGAATGTTTGATTTATTAAAAAGTGCTGCTCCTTTCATAAAATATAATAGAATGAATTAATAAATACGTAAAGTATTAAGCAAAGGTCGTATAAATTCCAACCGGAGCTCATTTCTTTGATATTTATTCTAATTGAAGATGAACTCTAAACAAAGCAGCAGCACTTTTCAGAATCTACCAAAAAAGTAGAAGTTAATTATCATTTTAACTTTTAATTCAAGTAAGGGTATGCCCTTGTAATATTTAAATTTGTTTATGACCTCCATTTGGGAGAATTATCAACAAATGTCACGTGACTATCAATTCAGGGGACCACACTAAGTGTCAAACAAAGTAGCACTTACTATACTGTTTCTTTTAATATCAAATTTATATCATGATGAAATAACTTTACATAAATAGTTTGAAATAAAAGATGCATCGTTTTACGAACGTTTAAATCCGCTGATATTTCCATAGGCAGCCTTAACAGTGCTGCAAATCGTAGCATTTTTACATTTATTTTTTAGTCTCGGTAAAAATCATTGTATAATACGAAAGTCTATAACCTAAATTGTGTATTTAAAATTGTTTTTCAGATAAATTGGTTCTTGCATTTCAAAATAATTTCAAAAATGATATACATCTTTGTTCTTTCTTAATGTATTACAATAGTGATTACAAAGTAATATTTATAAAGACATTTATTTTCATCTACGATTAAAAAAAATAAATTTAATTGTAGTTGTACTTCAGTGATGTCTGTAAAGTAATTATTATAGTGAAATACATCCCCAACTACTATATAATAACTTCAATAGTAGTTGTATTTCAATCGTAGTTTCGTGATTCGTCTAATGAAAAAAAAATCCCCAATCACTTTTGAAATAGTTTATCTTAATTGTGGTTTTATTCCAATAATAGTTGCAAAGTGTTTCTTCTAAGAAAATACATTCCCAACCACGATGAAATAATTCATTTCAATAGTGGTTTTATATCAAAAGTGGTTGCAACACAGCGCAAGTTCAGCTCACAAAATGTGGAAACCTGATTGCAGGGTAACAAGCTCGTTTTCAAGAATAATGGAAACATATACATTGAAAAAAGTATTTGTTCCTCGAGCGGAAGACATAATCAATTGTGATGAACAGGAATGTCAAAAGCTTCAACAGTTTCCGAAAGACGAAAACGGAACGCAAAAGCATATTCATGGCCAGAAAATATGATCCCTACCTGAACATGCACAGGCAAATCATCGTATCCGTGTATATCGCTTTCGGGATAGGAAAGGAAAGCTAATCGAAGGTTCCAAGGATGATAAAGAATTCGGCGCGGGAATGAACTTATCAAAGCACCCGGAAGAATAGGGTTATGAAAACATCGCATACGTAGTTACAAGGTGGTACGGTGGTGAACACCTCGGAACAACACGCTTCGGCCAGATTAGGGAGGTTGTAAATCAGGTGTCGCAGATATAATCGATAAATATTTCGGTACTATAAATTCCGTTCATGATGCGCGTACCGATTTTAGAATTATGGTGTTATAGGTAATTTCCTGTATATTATACCGCAACGTTGTAAGTTTGTGACGTTTGTCCTATTTACACAGGGTTGGGGAAATTCTCGCGAAGCATTTTTTTTTTCGATAAGGTTTTGGAATAAATGTTCAGTGTTTTAATTAGGTCTTTCCACCTTTCAGGTGAAAGACCTTTTGTATTTCTTATGTTTTTTATTACTATTATTATTATTTTTTTTTCTTCTCTTTTTTTCCAGGGACAGCTTTTTTATTTCAATAGATATTGAAAAAAATGTTTCTTTATGTTATTGGCCATTAAAAGTTATGGTACCAAATGACCCTTTGCTCGATTACTCCCAGAACTTACAAAGTTATTGCCCTTGTGCACGAAAAGCTTGTTATCGCTACTCCTCTGAAACCATAAGAGATAGAAACTTGGAACTTTTACCAATGTCTTCAGTACACTTAGAGGGTTCTTCAATCTATTCATACAGAAAGGATCTGAGCCCTCTTTCTAGTAGTTATTGCCCCTGAAAGTATTTACATTTCTATAAAATCACTTCCAACGTTTTTATTTTTTGTCATAGAGACTTCGGACCACTTGGGATTGAAGCGTCTACCTTGGCCGAACAAAATAACATAAAGGTCAAAGGTCAATGTCATCTCGAAATCTCTTAATTAATGAGTTTCTAGATCTCTTTTGTTTAGGATGGTAGAGAAAAACTTTTTCATGGATGTAGTAGGACATCATAAGACATTTCAAAATAAAACCCTTTGACCCTTACCATATAACAATTATAGAGTTGTTGCCCCTATTGTACAAAATGCTTGTTATCGCTACTCCTCATTAACCGTTAGAGATACAGACTTGAAACTTTTACTAATGTATTCAGTACACTTAGACGCTCCTTCAATCTATTCATACCGAAAGGGTCCAATGCAAAGTCCCTTTCTAGCAGTTATTGCCCCTGAGAGTTTCGAACATTCAATAAAAACACAAATAACTTTTGAATCAATAATCAGAGATACATCGGATCACTTTGTCTTGAAACGTCTACCTTGTCAGTTCAAAATGACATCAAAGTCAAAGGTCAAGGTCAAGCATAAAACATTGCAAACCTAATCGTTTGACACTTTTTTATGAAGTAACGCAGAAAAAATTCTTTATTCTATTGAAGCAATCTTATTTTAAACATAAAAAACAATGAGGTGGAAAGACCTCTAATTGTTCGAGAACAATTAGTCTACTAGTTTTGTTTTTATACTGTCTTTGCATGAATCTGAGCGTGAGTGATTACAAATAACTTGAACGTATCCTATATGAGTCATTGTACATAAACATTGTTTGCCCTTCTTGATCGAATATACTTTGTTACTGTTTACATTCCTTGTACGAGCGCTATAGTTAACTTATGACCACTTTCTTGTGAATGTGTCTGCTATCTTTCAACTGTAGACTGGGATCTTCATTGTTTAGAAAAGAGAAGGGATGCTTTTAACTTTTTAAAACAGAAACAAAAGTCGATTTACTTTTTACAAGATATACATTTCACTGAGGATGATGTAAATATATTTAGATCAATGTGGGGATTTTAAATTTTTATAAGCCAAGGCAGAACTTACCTCAGAGGGGTAGCTATTTCATTCATTAATAATTTCAGATATGAAATGTTACACCCGGCATCTGATGAAATTGGAAAAAAAATTAGCAATTTGATTTACAATAGAAAGTCATAAATAATCCAGAAACGCTTTACCTAACTTAAAAAAAATAAATTTAAACGACCCATGGAAAAATTAGCATGAGCTTCAAACTCGATATGCATGGTTTGGTCCATGAAGTAAAAACAATAGAATACATTTCTTTTTGGTTTCATCTCAGCTATTAAACTTTGTTCATAACCCAAGCATAGAAATAGGATACAGATCAGATAATTAAATTATACTTATTGATGTTGTTTTTTTCTAACTTTGAAAAAAGAAAGAGATTCTGAAAATTCAATTACTTCCTTCTAAATATAAAGAATAATAAAGTGGTAAAAAAAAGTTGTAGCCTCTTTAAAACAACAGTTCACAGAAACACCAAACTCACAAGAAGCTATAATGCTAATAACAGATTCGACTTCCCACCTAAATATTGATCAATCAGTCACGTTTTGAGCCGATCCTGCAACAGATTAGAGGATATGCAATAAAATATAGCTCTAGAAAAAAAAATTATAAACGGACAAAAAGAAATAGAAAAAAAAGAGTTCATTTCATGAGCTTTGATGAAAACGTATATACGTTTTAGCAAAACGAATAAGAATATATCAGAAAAGAATATATAAAAGACTAACTAATGAGAAGACTTGCTAAATGGATTGAGGAAGATGGAAAGCCTACAAAATATTTCCTTGCACTTGAAAAAAGAATTACATAAATAAAAGAGTATCCAAACTCAAAGATAGTACAGTATCAAACCAACAACAGATACTTCAAAAAAATTTAAAAAATCCATCATACAATATGCAGCAATAAATATAATGAATTATGCTATGTAAATCTAGAAGACATATTTGATAAGCACTAACTATAAACTTAACAATACTATGATTAAAATACTAGAAGGAAAAAAAAAACTTACATAGAATCACTTAACAATATTAAAAATATGAAAAATGATATATCACCTGACCCAGATGGTTTTATTCAGAGTTCTATAATTAAATTTCACTGGAAAAATAATTCTCATTGTTGTCTAATGTCAGCTAATAAAGGCTTTGAAAGGGGTATGTTGTCTATTTCCAAAAACACTAGGAATTATATCAATAATACCAAAGAAAGACAAATGTAGGGAATAGTTTAATAAACGGGAGACCAATATCACTTTTCGATGTATCATGGAAACTTATATCAGCAATTATTGCAAATAGATTAAAACAAGTATTAAATCATGTCATAAATGAAAACCAAAAGGGATTCTTGTCGGGAAAAATCCTCGTTTTGTATATGATATCATTCAAGAATCAAATTTAACGTAAATACCAGGAGTACTTTTACTTTTACACTTTGAAAAAGTATTTGATTCTATATTATGGTCTTTTTATGTATAAATCTTTCAACGTTTTAAACTTTGGCCCATATATAATATGATGGATAAAACACTTTATACAGATGCTAGACTATGTGTAATTCAAAATGGATATTTTTATTTATTTTTTTTAAATATTGGGTGTGTATGTCGACATGTTGACCCCATTTCACACTATTTATTTAATAATGTGAAGAAATAATGGGTATAATAACAAGGCGAAATAGAAATATTAGAGGTATACAAATACAAAAAGAATGCTGTTTGCTTCAATATGCGGATGCTACAATAATGTTTTTTACATGAAACAGAGAGAAGTTTAAAAGCAGCTTTAGATCTTGTCTTCAAATTTTCAAATTATTTAAAATATTCAGGATTTAAACCTAACTTTTGGAAAACAAAGACAATCTGGATATGATCAAAATCTCAAAGCAGTGAAATTATATGTCCACATTTTAAAATAAAATGGACAAACGATGACTCCGATATATTAAGTCTTACTAATATCAATGAAATAAACTTTGAACCAAAACTCGCAATTATCAGCGAATGAATAACTGGAATAAAAGACAGCTGACCCCCTTAAGAAAAATAACGGTCATTTTTTTTAAACCAAAATTGACCTAACATTCCCTACACCCTCTAAAGAGTGGATAACACAACTTGAAAAACTGTTATTTTTTTCAATTTATTTGGAATTGAAAAAATGAGAAAATGTCAAGAACATTATTTATTCAGAAATATAGTGATGGGGGACTGCAAGTGGTGCACGTAGAATTATATATCTAATCACCCAATCTTGTATGGTACTGAATACTCATTTTGGTGTAATTACAAAAAGTACAGTCTCAGAATTTCTGCGATGGGATCTGATTACCCCAGATATAATTAAAAAAAAAGATCATAACTTATTTTAGAAAAAATCACTACAGGCATTTAGTGAATAAAAAATGACAATAATAAACCGTTAACCATCTAAAAAATCCGTCAAACGAAATGCAAATTCAAAGCAGAGCAAAACGGACCTCCAAAAAGATAGAGGTGGGATCTGATGCCATGGAGGACTGAAACTCGGATGTGATACAGAGTCAGTGAGCATCCTCTGCTGACAGGTCACACCCTGTCAGTGAGCTCATTGTTGTAATCAAAAAATCCCCGGAAAAGTCAGTAGTCAATTAGATGATTAATTATGGTCTAACAATTAGTATGGAAAACGTCAGTCATCATGCGACCCAGTGGAAGATTTGTATTTGCTGACAAGTTCACTGTATCGACCATAGAACTTACGAAAAGATGACGTCAAACGAGACTGTTGATAGTCCTGTTTTATCAACTTGTTTGTCAGTAGCTTGCCTTGCCTGTTCATACGAAGAGCATGTCTTTGCTTATCGAATTAACTGAGATACAAACACACCATATGCGGGTGACGAAGGTAAATTGCTACATATGTAAGAAAAGTTGGGTATAGTGAATTTGAAGTCACCGCGTTTATCATAAAGTTTTGTCCTTAGGTTACCATCAATGTCCATTTCCAGTAAAATATTCAAATATGAAACAGAGGACGCAGACTCTGTGGTATCTTTTATTTCAAGTTCACTTGGATATATCGAGTCGACGTAAGAATGGAAATAGCAATTGTTAATTGATAATACGTCGTCGATATACCTGAATGTTAAGTTGAAGGCCACAGCGAGTGATTTATCTTTTTCACGTACACGTTTTTGAATAAATTCTGCTACATAAGAATACAAAAAATAGATCTACTTACAATAAGGCACAATAGTACACTTGGTAACTCGAAGACTTGATTTAAAAAAAAAAATAGATGTTGTCTATCAGGAATTCAAGCACCTTTTTTTATATTTTTATTGCCAGAATACTTGTGTGTGCAATCAGAATGGTTTTTAACGATTTTGTTTTAGATTTCCTATGACAAAGTAAGCATGTTTACGACTTCCGTTTTTATTGAAGAAACAACTGTCGATGAAATCAAAAAGTCTTAATTTTGACTTGTCATGGAAATGGTTGTATAACGCGTTGAAAATCGTAAGTTTTGATGCTACTGCTTTTGGTAAGATTTTTTGACATCAAAGTTTTTAATAATTCTTTAGAGTTTTTTGTATCCACAGAAGACATTGACAGTATAAGAATCATCAAATATGCATTAGACCCCTGCATGGTTTAACACCCAGAAAGAAATGGATAGAAAACCAAAATTCTTCACGTATTGTATAAAAAGGGGTTAATATATATATCTGACTTTTTCAATAAGGATGGAGAGTTCATAAAGCTCAATAATTTCAATGTAAATTTACCATTCCCCATTATACTTGGACTAAAATGAGTCTTTTGTTTATTTGTGAACAATCTTAATAAATGGGATAAAATGTTGCCTTTTTTACCAAATTCCATTACAAAGATGTATATACTGTGTTTATAAATAGCTGTAATACATGTACTATTGTCAAATACGAAGAAAAATGGAATACACGACTTAACCTTGATAAGTCATTCTTGGAAAGCGATATATAATGCACTTTTGAAATGCACAAAAGGCAGTAAACAGGTATGACTTGAATATACAATATTTTACAAAATTTTAGGTACAAACCTGTTTTTGATCAAATGTAAAAAACAACAAATGTAATTTATGCACAACTGAGTCTGAGTCAATTTAACATTTTTTTTACTGTAATAAGAGTACAAAACTATCAATGCAGTTTGAACGCTTAAAATCAATCTATTGTCCTCTCCCAATGTCCATTTTTCATTGTGTGAAATCAATTTCGATGATGCAAAAAAAAAGAAATATTATTTTTGATTTAATGATTTTGTTAGCAAAGAAATACATATTTTACAAATCAAGAGAAAGCACAGGCCTTTTAATCAGTGAACTTAAAAAGTCAATATCTTTATTCAATTTAATGGGAAAAAGCATATGCTACTAAAATGATGTTAGATAAATCTACTATAAGTGAAGTATGCTTTATAACACCATTACATCACCGGAATAATGTATTGGTCTTCATTTTATTATTTTATTTTTTTTGGTTCAATTGTTCTCCTTAAATCCTCATTCAAACACAGCTGACATGTATGCA